>OX328267.1:29219108-29819108 GCA_946814005.1 Chamaenerion angustifolium | reverse complement strand
GGCATATTCAAACACTCCCAGCTCTGGCAAAACCCGTTCCAGGCGAGCAGCTTTTCCTCTATTTAGGCATTAGCGATGTGGCAGCCAGTGCTGTTTTAATAAGGGAGGAGAATAATGTTCAGAGTCCAGTGTATTTTATTAGCAAAATGTTCAACTCAGCAGAAATAAGATATGTCCAGATTGAGAAGTATCTCTATGCCTTAGTTATTGCTGCTCGGAAGCTGAGACCTTACTTTCATGCGCACGACATCACGGTCCTCACCAATCAACCTCTCAAAAACTTCCTGATGAAGCCAGATTCTTCAGGAAGAATGGTCAAGTGGGCGATCGAGCTCAGCGAGTTCAGGATCAAATTTGCGCCAAAAACGGCCATCAAAGGTCAAGCACTAGCTGATTTCATAGTGGAAAGCACGAGTAACGGTCAAGCGATGGCAGAAAACAGGCCAAGTCAGTCAGCAAACGACGATCAAATCTGGGAACTCTATACGGATGGGTCTTCATCAAAAGAAGGCTCGGGGGCAGGTTTAATTCTTATTCCTCCTGAGGGCGAGCCTCTGAAATACGCGATCGCCTTGACATTCCCGGCGACCAATAACGAAGCAGAATATGAGGCTCTTATCACTGGACTCAGACTGGCAAAAGGAATGGGTATAACAGCGCTTAAGGTAAAAAGTGATTCAGAGCTTATTGTCAATCAGGTTAATGGCGCCTACGAGGCAAAGAGAGAAAAGATGAAGAAATATCTCGGCATTGCCAAAAAGCTGGTCGCAGAAATCCCAAATTTCGCGATTGAATTCATTCCTCGCCAAGAAAACCAGATGGCAGATTCTTTGAGTAAGCTAGCCTTCGGAGGGGCGACAATCCAGGATGTGCAATTTCTGGAAAGGGCCCTATATTCAGTCCTTGAAAACAGAGCGGAGATCTTCAACATTCAAGAACAGGTCACCTGGATGACCCCGTTCCAGAATTATTTGAAAGAAGGCATCCTCCCAGAGGACGAAGGCGAATCCACTAGGATTAGAAGACTCGCAGCCAGTTATCTAATCATCGATGGAGAACTCTACAGAAGAGGTTATTCGACGCCATACTTGAGATGTGTTGCTCTTCCCGAAACAGAAAAAGTTCTTCGAGAAGCTCATGAAGGGGCAGCAGCATGTCATGAAGGCGCTCGATCGCTAAGCAGAAAAATATTCAGATTGGGATATTACTGGCCGACCTTGGGAAAAGACGCGGCCGAATTAACACAGAAGTGTGAAATTTGCCAGCAGTTTGCACCACGATCGGGTCGACCATCGACATTATTATCCCCAATGGCGGGTGCCTGGCCCTTCGCTCAATGGGGAATCGATATATTGGGTCCTTTTCCCATTAGCACTGGTCAGCGTACTCACATTATAGTGGCAATCGACTACTTCACTAAGTGGGTAGAGGCGAAAGCTCTAGCTTCGACAACGGAATTCCAAGTTATCAAGTTCCTGCAAGTCAACATATTCTCCAGGTTTGGTATTCCCTAAATACTCATCAGCGATAATGGTCCACAATTCGTTGGAAATGAGTTAAAATGGCTCTGTGAAGAGTATCATATCGACCATCGTTTCAGTTCAGTACATCACCCTCAAACGAATGGGCAAGCTGAAGCAGCCAACAAGGTTGTCTTAGCAGGACTCAAGAAAAGGGTTCGAGCATTCAAAGGGAACTGGGCAGACGAACTGGAAAACGTATTATGGGCAATCAGAACAACGCCTAAGGCGGCCACAGGAGAAACGCCTTTCAGTTTAGTGTACGGATCAGAAGCAGTAGCACCAGCTGAATTAGCAGTGCCTACCCACAGAGTCCTACACTTTAACACGGAGGCAAATGAGATCGAGCGCAGAACTGACCTCGACTTAGCAGAGGAAAAGAGATGGCTCTCGGAAAAAACACAGGCAAAGATGCGCTTGGCGACCGCTCGGTATTTCAACAGAAAAGTTAGCGCTCGCCAATTTTTCGTGGGGGAGATGGTTATGAGAAGGAATGAATTCACAAGGCTGGACAGTAAAAACAAACTTTCAGCCAAATGGGAAGGACCATACAAAGTAGTAGAGATCGCCGCACCAGGATCCTACTATTTGGAAACCATCGAAGGCGAGAGGTTACCCCGTCCATTTAATTCTGAGCATTTAAGAAGATTTTATGCATAGTTTGTAATCAAACTGATTATGTCAATAAAAGAAAGCCATTCCTTCATAAAGCGCGTCCACTCGAAGCAAGCTGAAGCCAAAAAGCCCTGACGCCAAAGTCAGGCCTCAAAAGCCCTAGCAACAAAGCTAGGCCAAAAGCCCTAGCAACAAAGCTAGGCCAAAAAGCCCTGTCGCCAAAGACAGGCCAAAAGCCCTGACGCCAAAGTCAGGCCAAAAGCCCTGACGCCAAAGTCAGGCCTCAAAAGCCCTAGCAACAAAGCTAGGCCAAAAGCCCTAGCAACAAAGTTAGGCCAAAAAGCCCTAGCAACAAAGCTAGGCCAAAAGCCCTAGCAACAAAGTTAGGCCAAAAAGCCCTAGCAACAAAGCTAGGCCAAAAGCCCTAGCAACAAAGTTAGGCCAAAAGCCCTAGCAACAAAGCTAGGCCAAAAAGCCCTGTCGCCAAAGACAGGCCAAAAGCCCTAACAACAAAGTTAGGCCAAAAAAGCCTTAGTAACAAAACTAGGCCACAAAAGCCCTAACAACAAAGTTAGGCCTCAAAAAACTTGACGCCAAGAGTCAGGCAAAGCCCTGACGCCAAAGTCAGGCCAAAAGACCTAGCAAAATGTTAGGCAAAATGAAAGCCCTGACGCCAAAGTCAGGCCAAAGAAAGTTTAGGCGATCACTATCGATGATAAAGCCTGACAAATTACAAATCCCCTGTTATTAGGCCAACACCTCAAAGGTTTAAACTTCAAAGAAGGTAATATCTCTTTGAACTTAGAAGTTTACGCTTTTAAGTGTCAAAAGTATTATCCTTAGAAAGTTTAACTTATGATTGGTCTACGGCTTTAAGGGTCGACGACATTACAAAGCAAGAAAAAAGTGGAAAGTAATTATGAGTAAGATATTGGATAGCTAAATATGTTCGAAGTCGATTAAAGGCTCAAGAATATAAAAGCATTCAATAGAAAAATCCAAGTCTTCGACAAATAATTACAAACCAAAAACAGAAAATACAAAAATGGCTATCTAAAAAAGATAAATACGGTCGCCAAGGAGTTGGGGACTTCAAGCGTCGGGGTTCTCGGGGGCAAGGGTGCTCTGCTCGCCTTCGGGGGCAGAAGTACTGGGCTCGCCTTCAGGAGCAGCCTCTCCAACAATAGAGGGCTGCGAAGGACGACTTCGCAGGAAGGTCTTCAAGGAGGCAACTTCCCCAAGAGGAAAGTTGGGGTCGACCGCCTGGACCTCCTCCACCAGGTCTTGAAGAAATTCGGCAATCGCCGACTTCATCACCTTCAAGGCCTGGTCCTCAAAGTCTTCGGAGGCCTTGAACTCCTCAATCACGGCTTGGGGTGAAGGAACCGCCTTCAGCTGATCAGCCAGCCGGTTCTTTTCCTCCTCCAGGACGATCCCCCTGGCTTCAGCAGCATCCCTCTGGGCGTCAGCAGCGGCCCTTTGCGCCTCAGCGGCGACCCGAAGAGCGTCCGACTCGGCCAGCTGAGCGTGAACCTCCTTTAACTCAGCCTCTAGGCGAGCCCGGACCGCTTCTCCTTCATCAAGGCACCGATGAAGGGCTTCAAAATCCTGAAGGGCAGCCGCCACATCGGCCTCCCTCCGCTTGATATCAGCAAGGAGGCGCTGCTCCTTGCTGAAATACTCTGACCGGGCATTGTCTACCAAGGCGATCGCCGCGTCAGCAGTCGTCTTGATAGCCTCCAGCTGCCCAGGGGAGATCCCCGTGCTCCGGTATTGCTCCAGCTCGACAAGCAGGTCTGAATGCTTGCCGGCGAGCTCGCCGAAGACACGGCCGATCATCACCTCTTCCCGAATGAGCTGACAAGAAAAGAAAAATGAGAATTGTCAGGACACGAACAAAAGGGAACGACTATGGAAAGAGGAAAAAGAAACGAGGCCTTACCAGAGCGACTCGTTCGTAGTGAGACCGAAAGAACCCCTTGATCTGAGGAAGCTCCGTAGGGACAATCGAACGGTCCTTGGGAGGAATTATCCCATCAAGGAGCCGCATGCACATATCCGGGCTACCCCGTAGGCTCTTCTGGGCGGGGTACCCCTTCTTGGCAAGGTCCCCACAAGGGACCCAAGGCCTCCGAGAGTCCCCAGCCTTAAAAGGCTGGAACAAGCTCGCCATGGAGCAGTACTCCTCGGCGGGAGCCCTCGAGGAGCTGGAAGCAGCAGGCCCCTTCTTTTGGGCCCCAGACTCCTTAGTAGGAGCCGTGGGCACTGAAGAGGCGGGAGGCGCCAAAGACAAGGCCTTCTCCTTAGCGGCGGAAGGGCCCTGAAGAGAGGGAGAAGGAGACGCCGTGTCCAAACCCTTCCCTTTGCTGGAAGAAAGGCCCTTAGGAGGGGAAGGAGAAGGATGTTGGTCGAAATCAGGGTGCTCTTCACTCCTGACCTTCTTAGAAGGAGGAGGAGGAGGGTCCCGGGCCACGTCCGCCAAGGACTCCACTGCAAAGCAACAAGACAATAAGTCAGGAGTCAGAGAACCGCAGAATGTAAAAACATTAAATCAACAAAAGGCGAGGTAGTACCTGGTTGACGAGGGCCAGTAGTGGCCGAAGGAAGCGTCTCC
This sequence comes from Chamaenerion angustifolium, assembly GCA_946814005.1. Taxonomy (NCBI): domain Eukaryota; kingdom Viridiplantae; phylum Streptophyta; class Magnoliopsida; order Myrtales; family Onagraceae; genus Chamaenerion; species Chamaenerion angustifolium. Next base: position 29,814,359 of record OX328267.1, on the reverse strand, counting down.
TCGGGCTTCCTCTTGGTCGAACGCCTAGAAGGAGGAGGGGGAGAGCTTAGCAGCACTTGGTCGGAGGACAATCCCGCCGATCCCTGGTCATCAAAGAGACCTATCAGTTTTTTGCTCTTGCTTACAACCTTCCCTACAAGTAATAAAACAAGGGAAGAGTTAGAAAATTACCCAATCATCAAAGATTGGTGTAGCTTGATGAATGCCCGCCATCTCAAGGGCATTCTCGGTAGTCTCCGCCACTGAGCGGATGGACTTGAACTGAGATGACCGATGCAGCCGATATAAATCGTCGATGGCATTCCGATCACTCCCGAACAATTCTTCGAAGGAGGGAGGAAAATCCTTGTCCGGAGCAAACAATTTCCAAGGTACGCCCCCCTTATACAAGAAGTAAAACTTCTTGTAATTGGAGTTAGTGGCCCGGAAATCATCGATCAGGCGGGCATGGACGTTCCAAGCCCATCCTTGAGGGCCTCCCTACTCCGAAAACTTCGGCCAGCGGGATTGGAAGTGGTGAAAGTGGTTAGCCCCTGCTGCCAGCCGGAAGAAGCACCGGAACAGGGCCAGTGAATATACCCATTCCTGGCGTAAGCATAGGAACTTGAAGCCGACCCACATCCTGAGCGCATTCGGGACAAGCTGTGTGGGGTGAATCCCGTAAAACTGACACAAGGTCTGTAAATCCTCACAGAGAGGAAAACGCAACCCAGCATCGATCTGGGCCGCATAAATGTAAACCTCTCCATCGTGAGGAAAATGCAGACCTAGGCCAGGATACCTAGGAGCATCCTCCGCACTGAAGCCACCAAGCGCCACCATGGTCTTAAAGTAAGCCGGCTTCAGTTCGTTAGGCTTGATATCTACTCAGAATGATTCAAGTATGGCACAGCAAGTATAAAAACAAAGGAAAACAAAGGATATTGCCAAAATAGAGCAATAAAAGGGCGAAAGTTTACCTTTTGGGGAAAAAATATGCGTGTTCAGCTCAGGACCATCTACCACCACTGGGGTGGCCGCAGACCTTCCCACGTCAGGCTGTTTCCCCGCCGAGGAGGGCACAACTTCATCCCTAATGGTCAAGGGAACACCGACATTCTGAGGGGCGCTGGCTTTGTTAGCACCCTTGATGGCCATGTGTTTGACTCTCTGAGTTCTGGGGGCCATGGAAATGGTCTAAAGGAGAACTGAAGAGAATTGAAAGAGAAAGGAGAGGGATTCGCAAAGAGGCTCTGGAAATTTGGAAGAGTGAATAAGCGTAAAGAACAAAACAGAGAAATTGACGTTTCTTATATAAGACCAAAAAGGAGTAACCGCCACGGATGAATCGAAGCGACACAGAGAATAATTGCGCCTTTTTGGAAAAAACCAAAGTAATGTCAGAATTCCAAGAGACACCTCGGGGAGACAAACGGTTGGTTGGTGCAGACAGCTGTCAGACTACCCTAGGTTTACGGAAAAGTAAATGTCAGGCGTGCCTCAAGTGACCGTTCGATTTCTGGACAACTGTGCAGTTATTAAATGCTAAAATTCCACTAGGGAGACAAGGTGGTCGCCAACGCACTAATAAAGCTTTAGCAGAAATACCTCGGGTAGGTAATGATCGCCTAACTAAGAAAGATAGACTTCCATAAGCCTGGGTCACCTCGAGTGATCGCCAAAAGGGAATAAAAGGAAGGATATTCTTTCGGCTTTGAACAGATAAGGAATTGCTCGCCAAATGAGCTAGAGGTGTCTCAAAGGCACTGAACCATTACCAAAGACGTCACTATCTAAAACCCTACCAGGAAATCAAGCTCGACTGAAGGAACTTCAATCAAGCTTCGGGGGCAAATGTTGGGTATCGATAGTGACGGCCCAGTAAGAAAAGGCCTCGAAGGCCCAATAACTATAGAGGGGGTAAACCCATGACATCCGAACCGGATCGGCCCAAGTACAAGCCAAACTTGGCCCACCATCGAGTAATCCAGAATCGAGCCCAAAGTCTATAGAGACGCCAAAGGCTCTCAGACTGCTCGCCATTCTCTACCAAGTCGCGACCTTCCACTGCTCGACATGGGAGTGCTCGCCCCGAAGAGAGCCTTGCCTCTCTCCTCTGGTCCCACTAAACCGTTAATAACAGAGTGGCCAAGATATCCCGCATATCTCGGTCACATATTCACTAAAGATTAGATTTGGTAACTGCAATATCTCGCAGTAACTGCCATATCCCACGATCCGAATCTTCAGCAACTCAATATACATTAAGATATTCAGTTGCCTTTATACGGTTCTATCTCTCTTACCCTATAAATACCCTTGCTTTACATACGTTCTTTACGTTTTGAGTTTTATACACACATATACTCATTTAAGCATCGGAGAGGGACCCAGAGGCACCCCCTCTGTTGCGCTCCCCTACTTGCAGGTTCACCGGAGTTGGAGCTGAAGCGTCATCCCAACCTTGTCTGGCATTCAATTCACTGCCAGATCAGCATTCAGGATTTCACGATCCAACAGATGTGGTCATCCAATCGAAGAAATGCAGCAAATCTCCATTATATTGAATGGAGTGAAAGGACAGTTTGATCAGGTGGTTTCGGTCATCCATGCCAATCGAAATCCATATGACTTGGCTTCAATCAGTTTGGTGCTTCTTGATGCAGAGGCTAGACAAAAGGATCTTATATTTGATAACTCTCTAAGTGCAGCAAATGTGGTGGTGAAATCATCTCCTACATTGCAAGAACATGCCTATCATATTGTAGCCTTCAACTGAAGACAATCTTCGGTTCAAGATACAGGACAGGTACAAAATCATCAAGGTCAGTCACAAGCTATACCTGAGTTTCAACCTCAAAACACAGGAGGATATGGAAGAGGCAGGAGCTACAACAACAACAAACCACAGTGTCAGCTATGTGGTAAGTTTGGACACCTAGTCAATAGGTGCTTTCAACGCTTCAATGTCCATTTTCAAGGAGTCACAACTCATACAAACAATATAAGTGCAAACCTGGTAAGTTGGGAAGATGAGGAAATTCAATCTCAGCCTGCTCAAAATGGATCAGCTTCATCAACTCAGATGTTTTCATCTACAAATCAAGCTTTTGTTTTCTCACCAATGCATAACCCTTACCTAGTCAATCCCTTTCCATATTACATACCTTCCAATTACCATCCTAACTATCAAGCAATTCCGATCAACAATGGTGCCACTTCAGTTCCTTTCATGGCTGGTCTATCTCTCACTGCTTCTTCTGTCCCAGTTTTTTCAGTCCCAGCTCATGACAATCAATATCAAGCAAATCTAATCAGCTCTGGGAAATCTTCTGATGCTGCATGGTATCCAGATTCGGGAGCAACGAATCACTTTGCTCATGGGACACCACCCACAGGAGGAGCACAACCTTATCAAGGTTCAAGTAAAGTTAAAGTTGCAAATGGATCCTATGTTGATATCAATAGCATTGGTACCTTTGTAATAAATACTTCGACTAAGCCACTTATACTGCATAATCTTCTTTATACTCCTCAAATTACTAAAAATTTGGTGTCTGTTTCTCAGTTCACAAAGGATAATCAAGTATTTTTTGAGTTTCATCCATCACACTGCTTAGTTCGTGATGCGGTTTCCAAAGAAGTCTTCCTGCATGGTATCGAGAGTGATGGGTTGTACAAATTAGATTTCAGTCTCTTGAGTGATAAGTTTAGGTCTTCTCAAATACAATGTAAGAATTCTATGGATAAAAATAGATGTTGAAAATGAATGCAAGTTCTGTTTTGCTGGAGCAATAAAATTGAAATTTTCATCTACTACTCTTCATCAAAGATTGGGCCACCCTGCATCTACGACACTTGATCAGATTGTGAAATCAAATAATATGAATGTGTTATAGGATCTTGAACATTGTGAAGCTTGTATAATTGGAAAAAGTTGTAAATTGCCATTCAAAGTTTCTCAATCTGTTTACACATATCCTCTTGAGTTAGTTTAAATGAACTTGTGGGGACCTGCACCTATGTCTTCAAATGGTTGCCTATATTACCTGAGTATTGTAGATGTGTGTACTAGATATACGTGGATATATTTTTAACATAGAAAAAGTGATGTGTCACAAGTTTTTCAACAGTTTCACAAAGTTGCAGAAACTCAACTAGGCTACAACCTTCAATCGGTTCAAACAGATGGTGGTGGAGAATTCAAAGCTCTTGCAAGTTATCTTTCTCATTTTGGAATTGCTCACCGTGTTACATGTTCATACACATCCGAACAAAATGGCATAGTGGAGTGAAAACACAGACACATTGTTGAGATGGGATTGACACTCTTGAAGCATTCATCTATGCCAATGCAATATTGGTCTGATGCTTTCTTCACATCGGTATTTCTGATAAATAGATTACCTTCTAAAATCTTGTCTAACATTTCTCCTCATGAAAAGATGTTTTGTAAGCCTCCTGATTACAATTTCCTCTGTCTGTTTGGTTGCTTATGCTATCTATTGCTTAGGCCATAAAATAAACATAAACTTGATTTTCGATCTTCACCATGTGTTTTCTTGGGTTATTGTGCAAATCAACATGGATACAAATGTCGCGATTCATCTGGACGTATCTATGTGTCTAGACATGTGCGATTTCATGATAAACTGTTTCCTTTTGCGGATAAACATGGACAGTTCATGCAATCTAGTGCTATTAAAAATACTGCAACTTTATAACCATTTTTGGATTTAGGGTTTAGGGTTTCTTACCATTTAACTCTGCTTTATGTGAACCTGAAGATGAGTTTCTTGTGTCTGCAGATACCTATGAGAGACTTACAGATCAGGTTGTTTTTAATTCGAGAAATGCTGACAATGGTAATATTGAAACATCTATTGATATATCTACATCTGTTCTAGATCATAACAGAACTTCAGATCCTAGCGGTAATTCTGAGATTGGTCCAAGTAATTTGGTTGATATATCAGTTGATAATATTAGATATGTTCCTCAAGGATCTTCTTTAGTGGATACTAATAATTTGTGTTATGATAATTCAATACAGGAGACAGAACCTACTGATAATATCTCACCTATCATGAATTAGATGGAATTACCTCATGTGAGATATACTCTGGAAGACTCAATTCTTGTCTCATAATCTACTTCAACTGAACCTGTTATGAAAAAAGTTCAAGAGAATGTTACTGCTGTTGTAAACAACAGGAACAAGAGTAACATACATTAAATGCAAGCAAGATCAAAAGATGTTTATGATGCTATGAGGTCGTCTCACTGGGCAGCTGCAGTTCAAGATGAGTTGAAAGCATTATCTATTAACAAGACCTGGAGTTTAACTGCTCTTCCTGGTGGTAGATTCCCAATAGGATGCAAATGGCTTTTCAAAATAAAAAGGAATTCAGGTGGAACCATTGCTCGATATAAAGCACGATTAGTAGCAAATGGATTCTCTCAAAAGCCTGGTTTTGATTTCCAGGATACCTTTAGTCCAGTTGTAAAAACTCCCACAGTTCGTATTACACTCACACTTGCTCTAACTAATAAATGGTGTCTTTGACAGGTAGATGTCAACAATTCATTCCTTCATGGGGAGCTAAGTGAAGAAGTTTATATGACTCAAACTTCGGGATTCGAACAATGTTATGAGAGTGGTAGAGTTCTGGTATGCAAGCTGAACAAAGCTTTATATGGGCTTAAACAAGCTCCAAGAGCATGGTTTGAAAGATTTAAACATTTCTTGTTGAACTCTATTCAGTTTTCAGTATCATTAGCAGATAGTTGTCTGTTTATAAAGAAAACTAACTCTGGTAATGTGTTTCTACTTGTATATGTAGATGATATAGTCATTACAGGGGATGACACATCGGCAATTGAGACCATTATTTCTATGATTAATACAGAATTCAAGCTAAAAGACTTAGGAGTGCTGAATTATTTTTTAGGTATGGACGTTCAGGTTGGGCAGGTTTGTCTTCTATTGGGACAAAAGAAGTATATAAATGATCTTCTTTTAAAGGTTGATTTAGCAAAGGCATCACCGCTACCAACACCAATGTCAGGTAACTTTCTTAGTAAAGCTATAGATAAGCAACACTCGTCACCATCTGCAGATGCTACTCTTTACAGGAGTACTATCGGAGCTCTTCAACATGTGTGTATTACTAGGCAAGACATTCACTTTGCTGTGAATAAACTAAGTCAGTTTATGCAAAATCCTTTGGCATATCATTGGAAAGCTGTTCTTAGGGTGCTAAGATATCTAAAAGGAACCAGTGATCATGGGTTATTGTTTAGAACTACATCTATACCATCTTCATAAATTACTTTGGTTTCCTTTGCAGATGCAGCTGGGGAAGTGATCTAGCAGATAGAAAATTTATGTATGGTCATTACTTGCTTTTAAACAGCAATCCTATTGTGTGGAGTTCGAAGAAGCAATATGTTATTTCTCGAACATCATCTGATGCTGAGTATAGGGCAGTTGCTAATGTTATGTGTGAAATCTTGTGGGTTGTTTCTCTGTTAACATAACTTGGTATAAAGCTGTCAAATATTCCTATCATTTGGTGCGACAATACAGGTGATGTGGCATTAACTGAAAATCCTATTCAACACTCCAAAATGAAACATGTGGAGTTAGATCTATGTTTTGTTAGAGAAAAAGTTCAGAATGGTCAAGTGATAGTTAATTTTGTCTCTGGATCTGATCAAATTGCTGATATACTCACTAAACCATTAATAGAAAAGTGTTTGTTCATTTCAGGAGAAAACTTGGAGTTATGACTTTGATATATGATCATCATGGATATGATCTTGATACTGAAGATTTTTTGTTTTCGGCTCATAGTAATACTTGTTCTGATTCTGAGAATAATTAAGGTTTAGTCTGGGTTTTTTAGTCAGTTGTTTTCTGATTTGTGTGTTTGTTTCTGTGTTGTTATTTCTTAGTAGTGTTTTCTTTTCTTATTCAGAATTCATTCGTTTTATATTCTTTTGTATTGGTCAGTATGTTTGAAAGTTCAATATATTTTTCTGCATGGTATCCTTGATTTGTTTTGAGTCTCTGATTGTTTTAGTATCATATCTGATATGATTTTGCTCCATTGTGGTTTTTTGGCTGATCAACTTGGTATGTTGTCTTCTAAACTAGTAATTGATATGCGACATTCTGTTATTGAATTATGTGTGAACATGTTGTATTACATTTGAATACTCATCCTGACTAATCAAAGTACTTCTATCTCTCAAATGAAATTGAGATTGTCTGAGAGGCACAGTTGTTACATGCTCTTCTTATCATTGATCATTCATTAAAAGCATTGCTCTGTTATTCTGACATAGGGTGAAGTTTAAGGTCCAAAAATAGTCCCCTATAGAGAAAACGTTGAAGATACTCTGTTGGGACTTGAGGATGATAAGATGGAGACTGAAATCTCCCAACTTCACTGGTAAGAAAGAGGCACAAGCCTCTTTGTCAGAAAAAAAAAAAAATCAAGAAGAAAGAAAAGCTAAAGGAAAGCTTTGAAAGAAAAAGTCGAGAAAAAAAAAAGATTGATCAAATGAGAAAATGTTATGATGCAATGAAGGGAGTATGTAGTATAACTGTGTTGCTTATGTCAATTGAAATTGATTGTGATTAAGATATAAGTATGTTGTGTTATCTGTCTGATTAGGAAAATGTGATATACATGATGGCATGAAATTCTTTAACAGAATGCAAGTATGGGATTATTTAGTTTCGAGAAGTACAAACACAGTCAGAGTTTTTCAGCAGGAAGAGTTATAAAGAGTCAAAATCATTCTGATGTTCTACAGAAATTAAATCAGTTGGCCAGCAGTAAATCAAGAAGGTCTCGGTGCAGAAATAAGTTTTGAATATTCAATCAAAAGGATCTTTGCAGAGGAATGTTAGGATGTATGAGTCTTGGTAAGAAAAGTTCAGTGTAATTGAGTTTGCTTGGTGTCTAAGTTTCTAGAATAAGGATAGATTTCATATTTAGATATGAAGGAGTCTTGAATGTTCTAGATGTAGTTAGATTAGTTAAGAGAGTAAATTGTTTTCTTCTTTTCATTATCTATATAAATGAGAGTTCTTTCATTGTAATCTTTAACTTTGAAAGCAAGTAATCTCAATACAAGAAATAGTGTTTTCTGTTTCATTCTGTTATATTAGTTATCTTCAACTTCTTTGTTCTTGATTCTGGTTTGTCCTCAAACCTTTAACAGCAGAAAGGCTCACCGGCCGATTGCTGAATTGAAACACTAAGTTTCGAACCCTAATCTCCCTGCTTTATGTCTGTTTCCTGCAGGATAGGTGCGACTCCGGTGAAGACATCTGGACCCTCAGCCACAATGAGCGATCAAAATGGAAGTCCGACCGATAGTGTACACTCGAAGATGACCGCGCTGGACCTGTCGTTGAACCCCCGATTGGAAAAGAGTGAGCGATACGTGGGAATGATCATATCCTAGAAACCGGTCAAAGCAGGTGCAATTCACAATGTACTGAAATTGGCGTGAGAGAGGTACAGATCAGTACTTATATCGGATGTGTCGGATAGGGTTGTTATGTTTGAATTTGAGAATGAGGATGATATGAAGCAAATCTTTGATATGTCGCCGTGGTCGGTTCAAGGACATTGCATGTGTATGAAAAAATGGAGGACGCATGGTGTTGGACAGAATGGACCATGGTGTTTCCAAGGTGATTTTAATGAAATTATGCATCAACATGAGAAAGAAGAAGGACGCATGAAAGCACAAAGAAAAATTGATGCATTCAATAGGTTTGTCGAGGATATGCGGATGGAGGATATGGGGTCGAAAGGGCAGCAGTATACTTGGTGCAATAACCGAGGAGGGTCAGAGCGGGTGTACGAGAGATTGGATAGGGTGCTCATCAACTCAAGGTGAGCAACTCAATACCCGGACGCCGAATGCATAAACGAAGTGGCAATGGGATCGAACCACACACCAATGATTATAACAAAATGGAGGGAGCCACATAGAGGACAACATGGTTTTCGATTTGAAGAAATGTGGCTCGAGAACCCAGAATGTAAGGATGTTATCCGATCAGCTTGGAGGGAGTCGAAGGAGAACCAGTCGAACCGACCCACACTATGGTCGAGACTAGGGCAATGCAGGAGGAGTGTCATTGAATGGAGTAAGGGAAGGTTCAGGAACAATATGGTCAAATTGAGAAGGGAAAAACAAAAGCTCCAACAGATTGGTAGGAGACAACCGAACATAGAGACCCAGGAGGAGGAAATCATTCTAAAACGACAAATCAACGATATGTGGAAACGAGAGGAGTTGTATTAGAAACAAAGATCGAGGGTCAAATGGATCACGCAAGGGGACCGAAACACAACATTCTTTCACCTGACAACAAATGCTCGGAGACGAAGAAATAGGCTAACCCGAATAAGGGGAAGGGAGGCGAGTGGATAACAAAAGGCCGAGACATAATGGAGGAAATCAGGGGATACTACGAGAAGGCATTCACAACATAAAACCCTCAACCAAACTGTGGCACATTGGATAGCATACCAATCCAGATAAGTGAGGAAATGAACTCAGATTTAACAAGGGAAGTAACGGGGGAGGAGGTGAGAGAAACGGTGTTCCAATTGGGGGGTTCAAAGGCACTGGGGCCAGACGGTTTTCCAGGTCTATTCTATCAAAGGAATTGGAACATTGTGGGCCCAGATGTCATCACTACGGTCAAAGCCTTCCTCGAAACAGGTATATTCTCTTCATCTCTTAACCAAACTGATATAACCATAATCCCAAAAGTTCCTAATCCGACACATGCATCTGAGTTTAGGCCCATAAGATTATGTAATTTTGTGTATAAGGTGATATCAAAAGTGTTGGTGAATATATTAAAAGTATATCTATCAGATCTTATCACCCCTTTCCAGAGCGCCTTTGTAGCAGGTCATCTCATTCAGGATAAAATCATGGTGGCTCATGAAGTATTCCACTATCTAGAGAGTAGGGAAACCGAATAGGGTGGAGTGTTCCCTAAAGCTGGACATGCAGAAAGCCTATGACCGAGTGAAGTGGGATTTCGTGTTGAAGAGTCTGGAGAAGAGAGGGTTCTGCCCCCAAATGGGTCAGGTGGATGAAAGCATGCATAACTACATCGGCCTATAGGGTACTAGTGAATGGAAACCAAACCATACCCATCCAACCAAGCAGGGGCATCAGATAGGGAGACCCTCTCTCACCTTATCTATTTATATTGTTGGTTGATGTATTGTCAAGGACGGTTGAGAGAGACATATATACAGGAAAAGAAGCGGAAAGGGATAACCCTAGGTAGGGGTTGCCCGAAACTACATCATTTGTTCTTTGTAGATGACTCACTAATCTTTCTCCAAGGTACAGTAGAGAATGCAAGTCAACTAAAGGAGCTCATAATGAAGTATTGCAGGGTGTCAGGCCAACGAATAAATGAGTCAAATCTACCCTCACGTTCAATAGGGGTGCGGATATGAACATATGTGGGGAAATAGAGGGAGACCTAAAAATATCAAGCCCGAGCGAACTGGGAAAATACCTGGGCCTATCGGCAGTCTGGGGAATATAAAAAAGGCGGCATTGGGATATTTAAAGGAAAGAATCAGGAACAAGATAAGCGGATGGAGAGTAAAGACCCTTAACCAAGCGGATAAGGAAATTCTCATCAAATCAGTGATAACAACGATTCCTGCATATGTGATGAGCATGTTTAAATTACCAAAAACTTGGTGTGCAGAAGTTAACTCGATGATTGCAGACTTTTGGTGGGGGCAAACGAATGAGGGTAAGAAGATCCATTGGAGAAGATGGGATGCCCTTACTAAGAACAAATTCAAGGGTGGTTTGAGATTTAGAGAATAGGAAACATTTAACATGGACTTCATTGTGAAGATGGTCGGGAGGATGATAACCGAACCAAACACGCTATGGGTTTGACAGTAAGCCAACCTCAAATTCAGTCTTCACTTCGAACAGTCGGCAGTGAAAGTTCTCAGAATCCTGCAATGGATAATATAACAGAACCAGAGGTAGACATTGAGACACGTGTTCCTATGATATACCCACGGGAACCCCAGCAGTCAAACCCACGGGAACCCCAGCAGTCAAACCCACGGGAACCCCAGCAGTCAAACCTCTCACCCCACGCAACCATCACAGGTATAACTGGGTTCCGTATTTCTGAATTGTTGAACCAAAAATGGTGATTTATGTGTTTTCCGTATTGTTGGACAGCGAAAGAGGAAGACCCGAGCACCACCACCTAGAAGTACAGCTCCAGCACCACCTATGGAACCACCACAACAAAGTGACGATGATTTCGTCAAACCTTCAAATCGGGAAGCAGCAGCACCGCCAACTCGGGAACCACCAGCCCACCCAATCAACCTCGAAAGTGACGATGATTTCGTGTCTGCTTCAACTGCTCCACCAGTGCTGTCAAGTTGCAGGGACCTTGTGTTGTTACCACAACCCCTGAAGACTAAGAAGACCAAAGTATTTCAGACAGGTTTTAGAAAATCACCGAGGAAAGTGAAACTACCGAGGGCTGCCAAAGATAGATACACTCAGTGATGTTCTGTTTGTTTAGTGTTCATTTTGTGTGTGGTAACATTTTGTGGATGATACCATTTTGGGTTGGTTTATTGACATTGGTATGTTCAGTGTTGGTTTATTGACAATGGTATGTTTATTGACAATGGTGTTTTAATGACAGTAGTGTTTCAGGTCTGTTATATGTTGGTGCAAGTGTGTTCACTGGTGTTTCTTTTCTGTTTCGGTTAACATGCTGGTGGATTCATCCAAAACTTGATGGATAATACGACTTCATATTTGATTTGTGGTATTACTTCAGCCAACATGTTTCGGTCTTTGCATGTCTTATGTTCAACATGTTTCAGTAATGGTGGTTTTTAGTACAACAAGTTTACTATGTATGTGCTGTTACGAAAAATTGACAGAAACTGGTTTGCAACACACTGATTTGCAACATGTCCGACATTACATTTGTGCTCCTTTTACATAACATAAAACATAGACTGAAGTACATTACATATTGACACAAACAAGAACAAGAAGACCTAACATCACAATCGTTATTGCAATTACAACTTTTTTAAGATATTGCTCCCTCCGACGCAGGGACACAATTTCTTCATTCAATTCCCTTCGGATTGTGTCGAACTTCTTCAGAGCTCTCATTCCATAATCGCACATTGGAGGGTCAGCCTATTCAAAATAATTGCAATGCCCACCACTTGTGGACGTTTTCCACTAACGAAAACAGGAAGATCGACATAATTAGGGTGAATTAGGGTTTCAGCCAAATCAGACAAATTAACATCAAATGAACATCTAATTACCGAGCATCTTGGGCATCCATATAACATCCGGCCGAGGTTCTTCGACGTCCCAGCTGGAATTGCATGCGACAGCAACTCACAATGGCATAATCAGCAATCATACTCCGGGGATGGGTTCGACACGTACTTCGGATTGGAAAATGAATACGAACAGTGAGAGTACTTACCAGGAGCCATGAAGAATTTCAGTCGCAGCACTTCAAGGATCTTCAGAGGCAGCTCTTCAAGGATTCCACCGAGGAGACTCTGTTCAGACGCAGCTCTTCAAAATGGCGGGATCTCCTAAATATAACCAACAGGGCAAAACAGGAATTATAGAAGTCTAATTTTCCAGGGTTGGTCACGTGACCAATCACGTGACAATTTAACGTACAAACTGAACGAAAGTAGACGGAGGAACCAAAAACAATCGTTTCAAAACATGTTGTACCTAAAACAATCGTGACAGTTGAAAAACCATTTCGGTCAAACATGATGGACGTTTTTCAGACTTTTCCCTATATATATATATGTGTGTGTGTGTGTGTGTGTGTGACACACAAATCAATGATGTCGTTGAAGGTGCATCCACTGTAAGTGAATGTACAACTAATAAACACATTGAATGTACGAATGAGCAAGGTGATGAGTTGGATGAAGTTGACGATGGTAGAAAGAAGAGGACATCGAAGGTATGGGACCATTTCAAAAGAAACAAAAATTGATGAAAAGGATGAGCATTTTGCAACTATTGCAACAAGTCTCTTGGGGCAGCACCACAATCTGGGATTAGCCACCTACGGGCACATCTTAATGGTTTGAAAAGAAAGTCTCAAATTGGTCCTTTACAAATGATACTCAACTGCCAACCAAAGATAGATGGTACCCCAACTCTAACTTCTTTCAATTTCGATCAAGCAACTGCAAGGACTGAATTTGCAAAGATGATTATCATGCATGAATTACCATTAACTTTTACATAATACAAATATTTTCGAAGTTTTATGGCATGTGTGCATCCATATTTTCGAAGTTGGATGTTGATGGACGCTCAAATCGGTAGTAAAATATTTTTTCTTGCTTAATTCACTTCATTACATAATTTGTACTAATACACTATTTTTCTTTTTTATAGTTGCATCTATGAAGTTAAGAAAAGTGAAATCAGTTGATGATATTGAGGAAGATGATGATTGATAGAAACAAATACGACAAGTGTGGAATGGTTAGGGGTGTTGAGTCGTTACTCGTTAGGGGTGTTTGTTGAATTTTAATGTTAAATCGATGGTGTGAATGTTAGTGTTGAATCATATGAATGTTGAATGATGTTAGTGTTAATGTTGAATAATGTTAGTGTTATATATTTTTATAGATTGATGTATTTTTTAAAATAAAATTTTCAGTATTTTATTATATTACATGTGTGGAATGAATATGGGTATACGGGTAAAACCATTGTTAATAACCACAGTTATTTTAATGGTTATGGTATTGAAAATTGTACCCATAACGATTATGGTTATGGTATGTGGTTTAAAATCATGGTATGATTATGGTATTTGTCATACATGTACCATACCATAACCATTAACAATCCTAAAACTGACATTGTTAAGAATATTTTTTGATTGACCATTTTATCTATATTATTAGGTAAAAGTATGAAAAAGATGTAAGATGTTTGCCCCCGGTGGTAAATACGGCACAATGTTTGTTTTTGATGTAGTATGTTTGGTGGTGTAGGTTTTTGATGAATTCCGTTTGTGTCCGTTAAAAAATCCCGTTAACAGCTGAAATGCCTTGCACGTGACTTTTTGTGTGTGTGAAATTATAAAAATGTCCCTCACTTCTTCACATATTATACGCTGTCTTTCCTCCATTTAAGCATACAGTCTTCTTCTCCAAGAAGTGTTTGGCGATTCCCGAAGTCTTGGCCCGTCGTTGTCGGATCTCCTGGTCGTCGAAGAAGAATGGTACCACAGTGCTCAGGCAGCACTTCATCCAGCTCGAAGCCAGCCGTGGAGTTTCTACTGTGGGTTCACCACATGATCGCCTCCGACGATCCAACGGTCCCAACTTCGATCGCAGTCTCGGTATCTCCCATGGGAGCGTTGAAGAGGTGAGCAATCGTGTTCACACTACGATTCTGCAGAAACGCGAAGACGAATCAATCGAGAGGTGTCACTGTAAGTTTATATTTTTGACCTTGTTTATGGAAGGTTATGAATCTGTTATTGACAGGATGCCTTTTCTGTGGGCCTTTGGTTCTCACATTCTGCTTCCTCAATACTGTTGCGATTATGTACACAGACACAGCTGCTCTCCCATTTGACACCATTGTGGTGATAATTCTGATTTGGACTCTCGTAACATCGCCTTTGCTGGTATTGGGTGGAATTGCTGGAAAAAATAGCAAAGCTGAGTTCCAAGCTCCTTGCCGCACCACTAAATATCCCAGAGATATCCCACTATTGCCATGGTATAGAGGAACGATCCCACATATGGCAATGGCGGGTTTTCTACCTTTCAGTGCTATATACATTGAGCTCTACTATATCTTTGCGAGTGTCTGGGGACACAGGATCTACACAATTTACAGTATCTTGTCCATCGTCTTTATAATCTTCATAATTGTGACTGCTTTCATCACGGTGGCACTAACATACTTCCAACTTGCTGCTGAGGACCACGAATGGTGGTGGAGGTATTGATAATTTGTTGAATTTTGCTCAGTTGGCCACTTGTTTACTTCATCAATTTGAAGATTATAATTCACACTCTCATGCATTTCAAGTGGATTAGCAATCACATAATATTGAGGAAACATCCCTAACAGGGTCAAATTCATTGCAGATCTTTCCTATGTGGCGTATCAACGGGTTTGTTTATCTACACCTACTGCTTATACTACTACTATGCTCGATCAGACATGTCGGGTTTCATGCAAACTTCCTTCTTCTTCGGTTACATGGCTTGTATCTACTACAGATTCTTCCTCATGCTCGGAATGGTAGGATTCCGCGCTGCTCTTCTTTTTGTGCGGCACATTTACCGTTCCATCAAGTGCGAGTAGGTAGTTACTGTGACTCATTTACAATTGCATTCTAAGTAAGTATCTTCATTTTTTTCCTTTTTCTCGTCGAGAGAATGCTGTGTAGAGAATTCTTGTAGTCCCAAAAGCATAAGCATACGATGCCTTGTACTGTATCATCTTGCTTCTCCACCGTCTAGCTAAACTACACCTGCTAGCTTCTCCACAGTCTCTGGCTCTAACTCCAGCGTGATTTTAGTATTCTAATTCCACTCTCAAAATGCATTATGTTAGGGAAGCGACTGAATGTCGATGCAAAAAACAGTAATGACTAAGAAGATATCTGCTTTTCACGTGATTAACTAACAAATGATCAAAATAAATAATCATTTAAAATATCAAAAAGGTTCAAAAACAAATAAAGATTAAAAGTTGGACAAATATAAATACCAAAAGAGGTAGCCATTAAAAGCAAAAGGTAGTTTTGGTTATCAAATAGCACTCGAAATAAAAACTGAAAGTGTTTTTGGTTGAACCCTTCCACAATTGGTGCTTTGAAGTTGGACCCTTCCAATTAGAACATGGACTAAAATGATGAAATAGGTAATTTTGAGGGTAAAATCAAATGAAAGTTAAAGTTTGAGGGTAAAATTCACCCCATCGTAGTTCATGTTCACTGCTTTTGAGCCCTTCTCGCAAGAAGTGGACGACATCCACACTCACTGGTTGGACTGGACCCATCTATCTCTGTCGCAAGTGGCGTCTTCTACATTTGTCTGGTGCGAGCTTCACCCTGTCCGCGTTTATGTATGGATTTGGGTGCCAGAACTGAATGAGTCAATTGGAGAGCAAGAGACGTGGAGCTGAAGTAGCCAGCCTGCCTGTCGTCGTTCTCTCTGCATTCAATGTCTACAACGGTTGTTCTGGCTCTCAACCTCTCATTCCTTTCCTACATCCCCATTTTCCAATCCAAAATGATTCTTCTTGTACGAGGACGTGTATTCCTTTCCGCAGCAACAAGGGCTTAGGGTTTGACAGTCTTCAATTTCGGGATGGAGAGGTCTTCGGTTTAGAGGAAACTGAAGTGATGCATTGCAAGGTAAGGGGCAACTGATGGGTTTTTGGGGAAGAGAGACTGGTTCGGTTATTTGGACGGAGTCGGTTCGGATGTTGGAGTATATTGGAGGGAAAACAAATAGAGGGTAGTTTTGGTATTTTCATTTTTTGTTATTTTAACGTTCAAATTATCTAGCACGTAAGCTGCACGTGTCAAATTTAAATAGATAAATTGACGGAAAAACTAACGTTTCTTCAAAAACCAACAGAATGAAACATCGTACATCAAAAACCCACAGCCCAAAACAAGTTACATCGATTACCAATTTTGTCAAACATCTTACATATTTTTCATATTTTTCTCATATTATTAAGGAAGAATATGTTTCTGTAAGCGCTATCTGTTTAAATTACAAAAATATCCTTTAATCATCAGTCTATATTTAATTTAATTAAACTATTTAAGACATTTTACTGTCTAACTCCCTACTCCATATTTTGCTGATACTTCCAAATCCATTATTCCATTACTTTATCCACATCTCTTTGCAGTAACCGGTCCAGTTTTTTTCTCCCACCGTCCAAATTTTACTCTAGACGTCTCCCTCCATTTATCCCACCATCCATCTTTTCTCTGGTCACCTCTCTCCGAAGATATGAATGTCGATTTCTTCTAGTTGTCCCTGCATCCCCAAGTTTCCAACCCAGCGCCACTGTGTCCCCAAGTTTCCAGCCCAGCGTCCCTGCGTCCCTACATCCCCAAGTTTCCTGCCCAGCGTCCATGAGTTCCAAGTTTCCAGCCTAGCGCCCCTTCCAGCCCAGCGTCTCCAAGTTTCCTGGTTGTGATAACTGTCCCCAAGTTGCACGGCGACGGTTTCTTCATACCACTACAGTAGGTTCATACTTCGTTGTTGTTTGATTCTATCAAATTAATTCAACCACTTCTCTGCATCGAATTTGACTTAACCCTAATTTAAGATCTTCAAAGGGTGTCTCGATGAGAAGCCATCTTCATGCAGGGTTGAATTCAAGAAGTCGAATGACATGCAATTCCCAGTCAAGATATTCTACTGCATCCTCTTACGGTGATAAATTTTACAGCATTATGTTCCTGTTGAATTATATTTTAATCAATACTGCATTATGTTACTGTTCCGATAATATTGGAATTGTAATACTAAACTTAACACACAATTATTTAAATAATAAAATTCATAATATTAAATTGAGTATGTGCACGTATAAAAAATGTCACTAAGATTTGAAGACTAATTTAAGGGTAATTGTATATATTACACTTTTTTCTGCAAATAATAGTCACACATCTAGCACCATATACCTAATTAATATAGTTTCTTCATAAAACCAAATTTGAAAATTTTTATTTGACATTTTTGTTGAGTCAACATATTTTAAAAATTAAAAAATACATTGTATAATCAAACAGAACTGAAAATTATTACTAATAAAAACAAAAATAGTTCATATTACTAATAAAAACATAAATGAATATATTGTTACTAATACTTTCAAAATCTTCATATGACAATAATAAATTTCATAAAATATTAAAAAGGAAGCTTAATTAGCATTATACTCATAATTATTAATATTTAATTTAATGGTTAATTACTTAATTGGTTACACATGTTTGACCATTGTTCAGAATGGTTACACGTGTTTCAAAATGTGATTAATTAGTTTTGCTATGTGACTAATTGGTTTTTCTACTGTTCATCGTCAAAAACCGTCAAAAACCACCGTTAAGTTACTTTCTATCATATGAAATGACAATATTACCCCTATTTAATTAGCTTATTAACCCTAAACCTTATGATTCACTCAAAGAAAATGAAGAACACCATAATCTAAAATCGAATGGGAGTTCGTCAATGCTCTCATCGATACTACGTTGAAATTGTATGCCAAAGAAGGTAGGTTTCCAGATTTGGGTAGTGACGGGTCTATGAACTGTGATTCTCTAGAGGTGGGTTGGGATGAGATCTGGGTTTCATTGATTTCTGGGTTGTCGATTGGTCGAAGGTTCGTACTGATCGAAATTTCCGTTTTTTCTTTTAGTGATTCTGTCTAGGCACTCAAGCAATTGATGTCAATTATGGATCTCATTGAAGCTTAATGGGAGGAGCTTATTTTGCCAAGGAAGAATAGTGAATGAGAAGATGAAGAATAGTACAAAGAATCATAAGATTGGGAGGAGCTCATTCTGCTATGGGTTTCAGTTCTGTACTGATGTTCTTCAGAACCTGGGTTTCAGTTCTTTAAATCCTGGGTTTTAGTTCTTTAAATTTGATTAAATGGTTACATATGTTATCCTAGAATGTGATTAAATAGTTACATATGTTTCATTGTAACGTGATTAAATGGTTATGTATGTTTACTTAAAATGTGGTTAATAGGTGAACTTGTAAGCGTAGCATGTGATTAAATAGTTAAACATGTTTCATATAAATGGAAAAAAATGTTGTAACAGTATAAACTAACACATTTCATTCCAAGGTTCACATAAACATCCTATTTACAACAAAACATTCAGAACAACAAGGTTCACAAAACATCCCATGGTAACTAATGAACAAAATCAACTCACTTTCAATATATAAACTAATTGAATTCAAACAAAATCAACTAACTTTCAAGATTTCGCTATGGAAAGACCATCTGAATCAGTAACACAAAAGACTCAAGATTGCATATGCAAGGTCACTCTAGAAGGATCATTCGAGCAAGGTCCTCTATGCAGCATATTCTTTCGTCTTCCTTTCTCTTTGCCTTTTTTGTGTATATGATGTAATTTTTTGCTTGTTTCTCTTTCGATGTGACCATTCATGTTGGGAAGTGCTTTATGTAAGAAAATATCAATTTCCTTTCCACGGTTGAAGGTTGACTGTTTAGGGAGTAAATATTGAATCTTTGAATGCTTACTGCACTATGACCCAAAATTTGAATCAAATTTCTGTGATGGACAGTTCCCCTTAGTTAGCCATAGACAACGTAGGTCTCGAATTTGTAAACCATATTGCCATATCGGCCAAATATTGACTTGGGGTCTCTATCTTACTATATATTTTGTCTTTATTGTTTAATACCTCTTTTATCAGCTCAGGCTCTGCAACTACTAGTTGAGCTTTAGCATTTGTGACAGCGTTTTGATTGTCTAACTGAACCAGATTGTGGAGCTTTGGACCAAGAGAAACTTCTGATGCGATTGTGCAAATTCCAAGTTAGGGGAGTCCATCTCCAAATGGGGGAAATATGTGAGAGACTCATGTTCAAGGGCGGAATGGTCTTTTCAAATGTATAAATTAGTTAAACAGGGGTCACGTGTTACGCGCATGCGAATTTGACGGAAAAATTGACGGTTCAATAACGGATTAACCATTTAATCACATTGTAAAAAACATGTGTAACCATTAAGTCACATAGAAAAATCAATTAATCACATTTTGAAACATGTGTAACCATTCTGCACAATGGTCAAACATGTATAACCAATTAAGTAATTAACCCTTAATTTAATTACTGACATATGTACTTGGTTTATGAACAGTGAATTAGGAAGCTCAATTAGCATTATATTCATAATTATGAATCGAAAAACAAAAATTTACATGAAATACTTGGTTTACGAACAATTAATAGTAATGATAATTAAGAGTTCCTGTGATATAAATGAGTTGTTACTTCCCTGTGAGATGAATGAGTAATGATAGTAATGATACTTCCCTGTTACATGCTAATTGTTACACAATTATCACACATCAATTTGCATTCTCCTTTTACTGGGAAGCCAATCTCGTCTAATAGCTTATGTAGCCACAACACTTATGTTAATCCCCGAGCTATCCCCCTAAATTATGCTTCAACACTTGATAGAGACACTACCTTCTGCTTTTTACTCTTCCAGGTCACTAGATTCCCTCCAACCAGGGTAAAGTATCATGAGGTTGACCTTTTGTCTACTGGATTTCCTGCCAGTAAGCATATGTATATGCTTCTATATTTATGTGATTGTTCTTCTTGAACAAGACTCCGCTTCCTGGGGCCCCTTTAGATATCGGAGAACTCTTAGAGCCGCTTCCATGTGATCTTTCTGAGGCTTATGCATATACTGACTCGGAACACCTACTGAGTATGCGATGTTGGGTCGTGTGTGATATAGGTAAATCAGCTTCCCTACCAAGTGTTGGTAGCGAGTTTGATCTACCGATTATGTTCCATCTATTATCTGTAGCCTATGATTTAACACTATAGGTGTGTCTGCTAGCTTACAATCCATCATGCCTGTCTCTACTAGCATATCTAAAATATATTTCCTTTGTGAAATGAAAATACCTGGCTTAGACCTTAATACTTCAATCCCCAGAAAGTACTTGAGTTCTCCCAGGGCTTTCATCTCAAATTCTTGGAATAAGTTCTGCCTGACGTGAGATATCTCTT
This sequence comes from Chamaenerion angustifolium, assembly GCA_946814005.1. Lineage (NCBI taxonomy): Eukaryota > Viridiplantae > Streptophyta > Magnoliopsida > Myrtales > Onagraceae > Chamaenerion > Chamaenerion angustifolium. Next base: position 29,793,458 of record OX328267.1, on the reverse strand, counting down.
CAGTGTCATCTCGTGTAATAATCATATCATCAACATAAATAATTAAACATGTCACCTGACCTCATTTACTCTTGAAGAACAAAGTATGATCTGAGTTACTCTGTTTGTATCCATACATCTTCATTGCAATAGTGAATCTCTCAAACCACGCCATGGGTGATTATTTTAGACCATACAGAGCCTTCTTCAATTTACACACTTCTGATCTATGGAATCCTGACTTGAACCCCGGGGGTGGTTCCATATATACTTCTTCATGTAAATCACCATGTAGGAACACATTATTTACATCAAACTGGTGAATGTTCCAGTTTTTGTTAGCAGCTATGGAAAATAAGACCATGATAGTATCAATTTTGTCCCCCGGAGAGAATGTTTCTGAGTAATTGATAATGTATGTCTAAGTGTAGACTTTGGCAACAAATCTTGCTTTATATCGTTCGATTGACTCGTTTGCATGATGCTTAATTGAAACACCCATCGACACTCAACTGTCTTCTTCCCGTGTGGTAAAACACACTTTTCCCACGTCTTGTTCTTTTCCAAAGCTTCCATCTCTATTTTCATAGCTTGACAACACTCAGGACTTGCTAGTGTTGTCTCTACTGTTCTTGGTATCTCCTGAGTATAGACAGCAATCATGAAGGCACGTGCTACTAGTGATAGACTCCTCCTGACTAAATTAGCCATTGGATACCGACTCCTTTTAGGACTATACTCCGGTTCATAGCGTACAGGTGGGATTCCTATGTTTCTCCTGGTTGGTAATACATATGTTTCCTGTATGGGTTCTACCAGTTCCTGCATTACTTCAACTTCTGGGTGAGTATAATTAGACTCATTATTCATCTCACCTTCCGGATTGCTACTAACCTCAGGGATATTCGTCGGGGTTGACGTCTCCAAGTCCTCATGTGGTTGTACTATAGAATTCAGCGTCTCAGTGGTTCCATCTACTTGCTCTTTTGATACTATTTCGGGCCACACTGGAGTGGTCAACCAATCCAATGGACTGTTCAAGTTGCCCCCTAACCAGTAGATTGGGTGGACCTTAATTGCCCTGAATAGTAAAATTATGTTTCAAGAAAATCAAAATCCATCATAACATGATGGTTGTGAGAATTATAGCAGCGGTAGCCTTTTTGGTGTATTCCGTATCCAACAAAGACACATTTGACTGAACATGGGTCTAATTTGGAGTGTTTTGTTTTAGGAATATGAACGAAAACAGAACATCCAAACACACGTGGTTGGAGTGTCAAGGATGTTGGAACACTCATATGATTCGATAGTATTTGTAAGGGAGTGTGAAAATTTACGGCTTTAGTGGGTAAACGGTTCAAGAGATATAATGAAGTTGTAACTGCTCCAGGCCAGAAGGAGGTAGGAATGTGAGACTCAAGCATAATAGCTCCTGTCATTTCTAGGAATTGACGTGTGTTTTTTTTCTATCAGCTACCCCATTTTGTTGGAGTATATGAGGAAAGGATGTTTGGTGCATAATCCCTTTTTCATGGAAAAAACTTTTGAGGACAAAGTTGACGAATTCACCTCCGTTATCGGAGCGGAGTACCTAAATTTGGGTATGAAACTGATTTTGTACTAAATTGTGAGATTCTACAAACTTATACGAAACTTTAGACTTGTGTTTTAGAAAATATACCAAAGTCATCTATAAATAGCACGAAATCTTTAAAACCCATGCTAGGCATACATCTACCATCATTTGGGGCGGGCCCCCATACGTCTGAATGAACAAGCGAAAAAACAGTCTTAGCTCTAGAATTTGACTGAAAGTAAGGTTGTTTATGATTCTTAGCTAAAATACATGTTTCAAACGAAATACTTTTATTCAACAGAAATAACTTAGAAAATAATTTATGAAGGTACCCTGTAGACGGGTGTCCCAATCTTCGGTGGCACAACCACTGTTGTCAGGCAACTGTCCTGTGAGCAAGCGTTGCAGTTTCTTCCATATAGTATAACCCCTGATACTCAGCCCCACGTCTAATGACTTTCCCCGATTGAATATCCTGTAATACACAGAAACTTGGATATATCAGCACCATACAATTCAATTCTCTTGTCACGTGGCCGATAGATAAAAGTTTGCATGACAAATTCGGCACGTAGAGACAGTTTTGTAGTTGCAAGGTCAGCGACAATTTGATAGTTCCTGCTCCATGAACCTTTGATAAATATCCATTTGCACTTTGAATCATACTTCAACCCGGAATTGATTGACTAATAAAGTCATTTTTATCATAAGTCATAGTATCAGTAGCACCGCAATCAAATAACCATCTACTGTTTTTCTTAGAGTGTTGATTAATAAGTTCAGGGGATGAACCAGAAACTTTAAAATTTGTGGGTGCAATTTGAGGAGTTATAGAGTAATGAGGGCAAGAGGGTAATTTTACCCCTCTTAACCCTATACCTTGTTCTGAAGCTCCTCCATTCTTCAGTGTCGCTCCTTGGTTTGCAGTTCTTCTCCCATCTACAGCTGCCTCAGCGAAACCTAGCTCATCCTCCGACGCGGCTGAGTCTTCTTCTTCTTCGACCGAAGTTGCGACCATATTGGTTGTGTCGGTCTCGTCTTTCTGTTGGCTCCTCCATCCTTCTGGGAAGCCAATTAGATGGAAGCACTCGACTCGGATGTGTCGGAGCTTCCCGCAATGACTGCATCGAATGATGTCCTTCCTCCCCTTCCGGCGGCTGATTGTGGCTTGGCCGTGTGTCTCATGGAGGATTCTTCGTCTGAGCGGGGACTTCTGGACGAAAATGAAGCTTTGGCCGAGAGACTGAACCTGATTCCGGTCTTAGGAGAGGCACTTGTCGGTTCGGTGTCCCGATTTGTTGTGTATGTTATTGGTCGATGGACCTGCTGTCGGTCTCTTTCAGACCTAATTATTGTGTATGTTGACTGGACCTCAGGAAGTAAGTCCTGCTTCTCTTGGTCGAATTCGTCGTTGATTGCATATAGAAACTGATATAGCTTAGCCTCTGCTCGCTTTGTGTTCAAAATCGCTATGTCTTCGGGATGTTTCATGGGATTAGGATCTCGTAACTCAATATCCCTCCAAGTTTTCTGCATTTTAATGTATAACGTTTCGAGAGAATCTGGCCCCTGTTTTAGACTATTTGCTCGACAAATTAATTCGAATAATTGAACACCATCTCTGCCCTTACTGTATGTTGCGAAAAGCCCTTTCCACAACTCTTTTGCAGTTGGGAATTATGCATATTGATGTACCAGGTCCGGCTCCATACTATCAACCATCCAGGAACAAACGATTAGGTTGTTTTGTTCCTATTGGGGATAATCTGGATCTTCAGGCCCCGGTGGTTCTGGTACGCCTGTGAGGTGGTGCAGCTTCCCCTGTCCACCTATCATCATCTGAATTAATCTGTACCATGGGGAGTAGTTGTGCTCATTGAGTTTTACACTCAAATTGATCGTTGATAATGAAACTGATTGTTTGTTTAACATCAAAGCTTCCACTTAGGTTGCCAACGAAGGTTCTGTTGCATCGGGTTCTCCAGAGTTGACACTGTCGTCTGTCGCAGTGGGTTCTATTGAGATTGCCATAACCAAACAACACGATCAGGTAGATGATGAATGCCGAGAAAGGCCTATCTTTTAATTGATCGAGATGCATGACTCTGGTATCATGATAAACAGAGCAGCGAACAATAGAGCACATACAGGAAAGTTTTCTTATTTCCTTAATTGTTACAGAATTCTTACTACATACTTATAGATACATTACATTGTGTATATGCTAGGTCTAAGTCAAATTTAGGTAGATAAAGTCTAAGTCCAGATTTTGTAGATGAGTAAAAGTCTAAGTCAAGATTTATTGACTGGACTTTTAACACTTATGAACCTCAATTCGAAGATTCTTGCTCTAAAACGTGTTGTACATGCATTTATTAGAAATTAATGCTTTATTAGGTTGAACTTATTTTTATGATCTTGAATAATTGATAGTGAAGAATTTAAATCACTTTAATGAACGCCTTTTGGTATTTGCATTTTTTTCTAATCGACAGAAGGATTATCCATTGAATCAAGAGGTTTAAGTGGTGGGGACTAACAATTTATCTATAAGTAATATGCCATGTACATCTTAGTACACTGTATTTATCCATGTTCTGGAAATCGACAACTTGTGTCCCCTATCCTGTTCAAAATATTTATATCAACTGAGTAGAATCTAGAAGATATTTGATGAATAAGTCTCATCAGCACCAGATTATGCATCATGTTGTATTCCAAATCCAGTAAGTTGTATTCCATTGCTGATTTCTATTCAGTAAGTTGTATTCCACATTACGTGGTACGGCTCAGTCGACAACAAAGATTTTGGTTAAAAAGGGAAAACTCAACGGACTTACTGGTTTACATACTGGAAATGTGGTCTATAAAAATGTTTTATTACCTTGATCAATGGTGACTATGACAATTGGTAATATTAAGGACGTAGTTGTGCATCTTAACTTCTTATAATTGTATTTGATATTTTGAGTTGATTCTTTCCATATAAAGTTCATGTTATACTAACTCAATATATATAGTTATGTCGTATGTTTAGTACCTCTTTTCACCCAATTTTGTTTTAGAGAAAAACTGGAATAAACTCAGCAATCTACCTTCATATATAATATGTAGATATGTGTTGCGTATATATATATATAATTAACTACTAAATTACACTGAAAGTTTTGTAATCCACTTAAGTGTATTTTCTTAATGGTTATACTAGCCCCCTGACAAGCGCTACGCGCATGCACGTTGTTGTCGTTGATTGTGCGCGAGGTCTTATGAGAACATGATCAACTCGACTCTTATGATTATACAAGAATAATATAAGCATTGAACACTTCATAAAGATATTATTAATGTAAAACTAAAGTTAATTTGCATAAGATAATGAAATAATAAAATTTAAAAACTCTTAAATATTTTTAAAAAATTGCTCGAGTGACCGGGAGCATAAGGAATCCCGGTCGCTCGAGCAATTTTTTAAAAATATTTAAGAGTTTTTAAATTTTATTATTTTATTATTTTATGCAAATTAAGTTTAGTTTTACATTAATAATATTTTTAGGAAGTGTTCAATACTTATATTATCCTAAGAGTCGGGTTGATCATGTTCTCATAAGACCTCACACACGACCAACTACTACAACGTGCACGTGCATAACGCGTGTCGGAGTCTAGTATATATAATGATTGATCAAAAACATGAATTTATCACGAAAATATGGGTATTTACTTCCCAAAATAAATTGTAAAAAAAATGAAGTGGAACTGGAAGAACATTAACCAGAAATTCAAGATTTACTTGCTTTAATAAATCATCAATAAGGAAAAGTGGGTTTTGATTGGTCGTCCTAAGTAATTTCGGTTGTGTTTCACATGTTATTCTTGTCGTGTGGCATGCCGTCTAAAACAATAATTGGTGTGCTCATAAGCCCACTAGCCCATCACATGCCCAGTACATGAGAGCCTCGAACCGCAGTGACCAGGTGTGGGCATAAAAAACGGTTCGGCCGAACCGAACCGTACATTTTGTGACATGTACCGGTTCACAAACCAAACGTTTTTTTTTGCAAAAATATAGAGCGATTCAAAAGAGGTACAGAAAAACGGTTCCCAAACGGTAAACTGTACCACTTCTTATACCATATTTAATATAATATTATTTTTAATTTTTAAAATATCTATTCTAAACCATTAGACCAAAGTTGGTTCGGTGATGATTTACAATCTACATTAGTATACTTAATTATATATTATGGTTTATGGATTATGGATTATGGATTATGGATTATGATTTATAGATTATGGATTATGCTATATGGATTATGCTATATGGATATGGTTTAGGGTTTATGGATTATGGTTTATGAATTATGGATTATGGTTTATGGATTATGGATTATGGTTTATAGATTATTTATTATTTATTGTTATAAGTTTTTCTAAATATATATAAAGTGGTTCGGCCGAACCGATTCTGAAGAGGTACGGTAAATTAGTCAAAATCTGAAGCAGCCAAAAATTGGTGCAGTAAACCGTACCTCTTTAAAATATGGTAAAGATAATGTTCATGAACTGGTTCGGCCCCGAACCGGTTCATGCCCGCCCTTAGCAGTGACATGCAAAGAACCCAGGGTCATCACCGAAGAGCCAACTCTTTTTACCATGGTTAAAAAAAAAAAAGGTAACTTGGGTTCACTCAGTGTATGCAGAACCTTCTGCAGAGCTCCACCTTCTTCCTTGGCAGCTTCATATAGATACCCTCCCGTTTGCCACCGCTAGCCTTCATTCTCAAACCTATACCTTTCTGTATGTAACACCACCCATCTTCAACGGTGTTTTAGCTTTATTAAAATCATTGTCTTGTTTTTGTTGTTATGAGGTTTTACAGAGGAGGGATTATGGAAACAACCTAGAAAGAGAAACACGTCGTTGAATCGACAAAGGTTGAGCTTTTCTTCCTCTCTTTTTTGGCCATCCTTCCTGAGTTTCTTTAAAAGACTAGTTCTTGATGAGTTTTGGATTAATCAACAGAATGCTAGGAGGAATTTTTCGAATGACTACAGAATCATATATGTTTTAGGTAATGTTCTAAATCAGGGTATGTTGGTTTTAGGATAATGTGTTGCCATAAGTGATAGTCCATTCACATAGGGTAAGTTGTTTGTTAGGCGTTAAAACATTTTTTTTTACATAGAAGGGTCACTATGGGAGAGAATTATGTTAACGGTTGAGAGTACGTTCATTAACGACTCATTTTTTGAGTTGTTAATTAAAGACGGCTCAAATAAAAATGAGACGTCATATTAAGTGTCATCCTATTTATGACGGATCAAATAGGTAGAAGCCGCAAAAGAAACGACTCAAAATAATGAGTCGTCGAAAGGATGGCTCAATAATAAAGTGTCGTCGAAAATACAAATATATTTAATATTCTGTATTTTTGCGGCTTAATGAAATGAGTCGTCCAAATTAATTATATATCAATAATTTCTTTTTGACGGCTCATTTCGTTTGAGTCGTCAAAATTATATTATATTTTAATTATAAATAATATATTTTAATTATAAATAATATATTTTCACGACTCATTTTTACCCATGCGTCAAAATTAGATTATATTTAATTATAATTTATTTATTTTTGACGGCTCAATTCTTTTGAGCCGTAATTATTCGGATTTTTTAAAAATAAAAAATGGAATAAATTAATATACCCCTAATCATAATTTTGCAAGCTGAATAGTTTTACAAAGGAAAATCTGTAAATATAAACAAAATATATTAAACCAACCAGAATCAGTTTTACAATCCGTTGTTCAATTCCTAAAGTAGTAAAGAAACAATTTCGAACATCATCAACTATTTTCAATCATTTGTCGAATCATCATCTTCACTTCTACGCTCGGCAGACTGGTTACTACCAAAACATTCAGTTTGTTGAGTTGTCTAACCATCTTATAAAAGCATCCCAACAAAGTACTTTATATAAGATGCATCACATTGAGACATTAAACTAGCGTGCGTGGTTAACATAATCATATCCTATTAACAATTGAATTAAACTATAGGTCGAACACAAAATTTTATCAACCAGTATGTATTATAAATGACTACTATTCAAAAATCAGTAAATGAATATTTGTAGTGATATAATTGATAAATATAACATAGATACTTACTTTATTTGCAGTTGGTAAGAGTGTGGAACCACAACCAAGATTGGTAGTTGGTGTAAAATTGTTGGAACCTCCTGTTATGAAGTGTTGAAATGAATTAAATCCATTCATATTGTTATGAAGGTTCGCGACCTGACCTTGATGGATGGATTGCATGACCTGTAATTGTTGTTGAAATTGTTTGAACATATCCCTAATTTGTGCTTTCATACTAGCCATTTGATCTGCTTGTTCCTTCAATTTATCATCAGTTTCTTTTTTGTCCCTCTTTCTTTCAATCTGTAGACGTGCTCGTACACGTGTTTCTATCTCTTCTTCAGCTATGCTAGCTTTCTATGACCTATGTGCCATGGTCGGTGTCACGCCAAGCCCATAACCTTTGATTCGCCCAGATTTTTCTCCACTTACAAGCTCACGATATACACTTTCATCCATTATAAGTGGATCCTCATCTTGGTTATGAGAAGTGTGATATGCTAATAAGGATTTTCCCTGTTCCTACAACAGACAATTAAGAATGATGTTTAATACATCTTCTACAAATAAAACTTGTATACAAAAGATAACTTTGAAAAATCTAAGTATTACCACTACCTAGGCTGCCACTTCATCAACAAATGCACCATTATTCTTACGAACATGGGCATACTCATAAAATTCAAGACTCCCCACGGGTTTTTTACACTCTTGTTCCTATTAAATTAACACTGTAAAGTAGAATGCAAAGCACTACTAGAAATTATAGTAAATAAGATAAATATGTATTTAAAAGCATTCATACCAATCTATATTTTGCACAAGCAAAACTCTCTGACCCGGTTGTGTGAAGAGATGATTGTTGTGACTGAGCATGTTTCCCATGTTTTGATAATTCCTACTCATAAACAATATAAAAATTAAATAAAACGTAGTAAAAATCAATAACATGAATTATAAGAAAAAAAAAAGCATTTTAACCTACCCATCAATATTCAACAATGTACCAATATTCAACAATGTACCAATCACGTTATCGCAAACATTTTTTTTCTATATGCATCACATCCAAATTATGTTGAAGAATATTATATTTCCAATAAGGCAATTTGAAAAATATGCTATTCTTCTTCCACAAAGTACTATTTTGAGTAGATATCGACGCACCTTTTTCAAAGTAATCATCTCTCTCCAAAATATCTTCATCCTCTAATGTTGTATCAACAAATATGTTGTTACCATCTCTTGATCGCTTCTTACTGCATTTACCATAACTATTTGTTAACCTCCTCATTCGATCAACATATCAACTGATTTCCGAGACCAACCACCAACTGTTTCTATATTCCATATGTGTACGATGAATGGTATCACTCTGAATGATTCACAATTGGGATATAATGTTTTCTCACATTCATTCATTAATTTTTGAAGAGGTAAAATTTTATTCAGAGCCATCATTGTATTGTTCTGATCCTGAAGCGTTATTATCACCATCAAATGGCATATTATCTTGCACAGTGTTTGACGAACCAAATCCCATGGTAGCATGAAATAAATCTCGCAATTCACTTTGTCCATCCAAATGACTGTTAATTTCAATGTTCCTTATAGGACTATTCATTTCTTGGTTCATAGTGGGTTGAGTTTGTAGACAAGATTCACCATGAAAACACCATAGTTTATAGTAAACCAACAAACCATTCCAAATCAAGTGACTTTCTACTTCTTCTCCCACGTGATATTTTCTATTTTTTCATTTACGGCAAGGACAATTCATTTTTCCATTAACCAAACCATTTCTATTAGCAAATTCAATGAAGTTTTTGACACTAGATTGGTACTCTTGGCTTTTTTATCCAATTTCTATCCATGCCGAATTTTAAAATTTTTAACAAAAACATGTCAATATAGTTTAAAAAAATACATGTTATCAAATCAGTATTCCGAACATACACCGCGAAAAATACTTTCAAAGTTCAACAGTGATCAATGTATAAATTCATGTACATTGAGCGGTCAATTATTTGTACATTAAGGAGAGGGTGGTGCACCTTGTTAATTCAACATCGTAAGAGCTTCAAATGGATGTTCTATTGTATCACTTTTCTCTCTACACGTTTAGTATTTGTATTTGTATAGACTAGTTGTCTGTTCTCATTATTTTGATCTAATGAACATATTGTGCCATTTTATTTTTTGCAAAATAGTTATGCCTTTCAGTTGGATAGACTATGATGATGCTGGCTAGGAAATTTAGATTTATGATGTACATGTATTCTCCTCTTTTAAACACTTAATCTGATGTCTCAAAACGTATGTTCTTCCTATTTCATTTTGTAATTGGATATTTTATATCTTAATAAGGTTGAACTAGTTTGTAAAAATTATGAAATCCCAGTTAATTATCAGAAATAAAACATTTTAGCACGGCCTAGGCGAAAAATACTTTCAATGTTCAACAGTGATCAATGTATAAATGCATGTACATTGTAAGTAAGATGTACAAACTTGAATTGATTATGATTCATTCTCTTGGAAAATCTCGGATCATGGTACATAGAAGCAATACCACCCATTCCATACGAACCATTTGAATTTAAAGATTTCTGATTTTTCGATTTTAGCTCAATTCTAACTGTATTGTCGTTTGTCCCTAGAATGTTATTTAAATTCTATTACCAGTATTACCACTACCACGCCTGCCACAAACAATTTCAAAGAATGGAAGAGATGAACTTAACGCAGCAAACAGAAGCGGGGAAGACACTCAATTGTCAACACAAGGCAACAAAAACCCAAAAATAATACAACCTAGACTTATTCCCTAGAAATCGAAGCTTGATGGAGAAAATAGGGTTTGCACAATTTATGATTTTTGATATTTTCTCTGATAATTCGAAGAAGGGGAGACATATATAAGACTTAGGAAGGTCGAATCGTTATAGGAATTGAAAAAAAAAAACTTACTGATTCGAAGCAATGGCGCGGCACAACAGAGGAAGGGAAGACTTATTCGACAGAGAGGACAGTTTCATTCGACGAGGAGAATAACTTAGGTCTAGACTTATATTTTGAGGGACGATTCAATATTATTCGATCTGTCAAAAATAATTTTGATTAAAAAAATTTGTTTTAAAACAACGGCTCAACAATATTGGGCCGTAAAAAAAATGATTTTGAATGACGGCTCAACAATATTGGACCGTAAAAAATAATTTTGATTAAAAAATTTGTTTTTAAATGACGGCTCAATAGTATTGAGCCGTCAAAAATAATTTTGATTAAAAAAAAATATTTTTAATGACGGCTCTATAGTATTCAAGTCGTCAAAAAAAATTTGATTAAAACAATTGTTTTAGCAGCTCTTTCAATCTTGAGTCGCAAATAAAGATGACAGCTCTAAAAATTGATCCGATAATTCAATAATCGACGGCTAAACTTCCATTGAGTCGTTAATAATTGTAAAAGTAATTTTTTCACGGCTCAATCATGTTTGAGTCGTTTCCTTGAGCCCTTAACTGTACCTTCTCCCGTAGTGGGTGCTTAGGGTTGGAAACTTGACAACTATACTCATTCTCTATCACCCTACCATTTAGACATAAGATAGTAGTTGTGGTATTATAGGTCAGTAGTTGTGGTATTATGGGTCATTACCCATCCGACAGATCGTGATCCCAACCTTAGTCAGATCCACTTTCGTAAAGGGCAATCACTCCAAGAAGTAATCTAAATATGTGTATTTAGATTGCATGTTGTTGTTTATGTAAATTCCAATATTGGTATCACAGTCATAGTAAGTTCATTTCGGAATTGTAGAGTTGTGGTATTATAGGTCAGTAGTTGTGGTATTATGGGTCATTACCCGTCCGACAGATCGTGATCCCAACCTTAGTCAGATTCGCTTTCGCAAAGGGCAATCACTCCAAGAAGTAATCTAAATATGTGTATTTAAATTGCATGTTGTTGTTTATGTAAATTCCAATATTGGTATCACAGTCATAGTAAGTTCATTTCGAAATTGTAGAGTTTCAGGAAAATTCACACGGGGCGACGGGATCTCAGTCGTATAGAAGAACCACCAAGAGGAAGAATCAGGGGTGGTTGCGGCCTTCATGGCCGCAACTCAGCTCTTACTGGTCGCGGCCTCAATGGGTGCGTCTCGGCCCTTGCTGCCCGCAGGCTCAGCGGTTGCGGCTCAGCATCTGCTCATCGCAACTTTCGTGGTTGCGGCATCGCTCCCTACGACTAATAGCCGTAACCACAGTGGTTACGGTTCCAGTCGTTTGAGGTGGAGGGGGACGGGGTGAGGTCGATCAGTGGTGACCGACCCACCCACCCCTTGGCTAGCCATCTCCTGGATGCTGCTAGGGTTTCCAAAACCCTAACAGCTGCAGTTCCTTCGCGGAAAAAGATGACACGCATGAATCGGTCTATGTGAATCGATCCAGACCGATTTGGTTTGAAAAGTTGGATCGAACCAATTCGTTAGATCCAACTCCCTAGTCGATCAGACCGGTTCAGTACAGATCGGTTGGCAGAAGTTGATCGGTTTGGTTCAATCTGATTTGGATGGTTGAAAGTTGTCCAAATCGGTCTGAGCTAATTCGAAGGCCTTGGGCCGCCTGAATTGGTCCGAAATGAATTTGGTGTCAATCATAAATTCCTTGTGGGTCCTAGTGGTTTATTATTTCTGGTAATTGTGTCTCAACTCTTTCATAAATAATATTTGGGCTAATTAACTTAATTGTTAGATCAATTTAAATTGTTGGGAAAGCCTTATATCGTTTTATATTGCATGACTGGATAGGTAGAACACTGTGTGATTTCCTTGAGATCCACGAGTTACTTTTGTGTTTTCTACATGTAGATAGTCTTACTTTACTTTATATGTTTGACTCTTGACTCCATGACTAGTAGACTTGACTAAGTTATGATTTGTTGAGATCACAGCATATTGTGTGAAAATTGGTTTAACATGTTAGTTGCTTTTGTTTGTTAAGACTTTAGTCCCTAAATTTTTATTTGTTGAGACTTTAGTCTTCGAATTTTCATTCGTCGAGACTTTGATCCTTAAACTTTTATTCATGGTGATTTTAGTCCCTAAACATTTATTCATGATGATTTTGATTGCCAAAATTTTAGTTAGGGTGACTTTGGTCCTCAAATTAATGTATTTATGAAAGATCTCAGTATATATGTGTGTGTATTGAATTGTGTGGTTTGTCACCTTACTTGCATAGGATAGATTACATTGGTATGAAAAACTAGTTCTGGCATAGTTTAGGTAGCAAACATTTAGGATTGTTCTTAGTAACCCTACGGAAGTTTGGTTAAGTATGAACTACACCTAGGGATATGTTCGTAAGTGTGAACCAGTCGGTTAGTTTGCGGGGTTCTCCGAATTTTCTTGAATAATGCTAGGACATTTGTCTTATGTTAGAGTTGAACGCTTTATTTTAATGTGATATGTTGGACTCCGGTCTCTTAAAAATTGTTTGTATAGACTGTGTTTCGGTTGATAGAAGTGACTTTAGGGTGTGCTTAGAAACATAGAGTGCTTCTCGGCATAGCTAGGGTTATCCTCCGAATTTAAGTATGTTCTCAAGTTTGTTCTGTTAATCTGAGACTTGTTTCTTTCACATGCAATGGAACATTGTTCCTTGTGTCTCCATTTTTCTATTTGAATTTTTTTTAGTTAGAGAAATTAGGTCGCCATGAAGAACATCATTGCTTAGTTGGACAAATGTCTTAGACTTAACGGTAACATTTATAAAATTAGGAGGAAGCGTATAAAGATGGTCCTATTGATTAGATGTTCATTAAACACATCAAGAAAACTATGAAAAGGCCTGACTCTAGAATGACGAATTAGCATAAGGTTTTCCATTCGAGTGGGAGTTAATGATGCTGAAACGTGCATCATGATGTTGATTACGGTGGATGGGGACATCCTTTATGAGTTTAAGCTCAACACATGGTTAAAGGGTTGTGGTATGCTTTCCAGGCTAGACCTTGTTCTATACGACTACTCAGTTGTGCTCACTCAACATCAAGTTCGATTCATATAAGATGAATCTTCAGCATTCTGTGAGATAGCATATGATCAACATGATCGTGAAACTCAAAGAGAACGGTCAGCTAGTGACCGATGAGCAACAAATCCAGGTCGTAATCCGCTCTTTACCCAACTCTTGAGAACATATGAAAATTCAAATAACTTATTTTGAGAGCCTCAATATCTTTGAACACGTTCGAAGACACATTGAGTTGAAGATGACATCCCCATAGTCGTTGGACCTAAGGATGAGGTGTATATAATGTCATCCTCTAGACCTAATAAGAGTCGCTGAAGGCAATGGGATAATGCACAACGTGATGATGCAAATGCACTGAAGGCGAAAAATAGACAAAGACTGGGGCGAACTCAGGGATTCATCGAAAACAATACCGCGGAAATGTTCGTGTATGACCGAGAAGCCTAAGTACAGGAGATACTTCAAATTTGGTCAATGGGTCTTTGTGAAGGCATGTCCTGAATCGATCTGACATGAATGTCTTAATGGCTAGTCTAGTGAATTTTGTGTTCCTAATACAGATAAGTTTACTAAGTCGTGTCCTTTCTAAATTTTGGATTCATGATCGACAAATCACATAGTAAGGGATCGTGATGTTTTCATAGAGTACCATAAAGTCCCATGCAAAATTAGGTCGATGTACATCGACGACAACTCTCGTGTTGAAGTTGAAAGGATTAAAACTTATGAGTTGCGCTTGCAAGGTAGTCGAGTCTTAGTTTGAAGTCATATCCTCTATGCTTCGCAGATTCGTTGAAATGTTTTTTCAATTTTAGGATTAATGAAATTCGGTTTTAGATTGTCTTTCATGAATCTTCCGTTTAATTTTCTTTAGAATCAATTTTGTTTGGTTTTAGTATTGTTTGTGGTAGATTTATTGTTTTGGATTTATGCAAGAATAATTTAAAAAAATATATGTTTTCTTCAACTCGCGTATATGTTTGTGATATGAATGAATGACAAACTAGATTAGGCTATAAAGGTCAGCATAGAATGTAGCGGCTAGCCCAACGAGGCTTGCTGCCTAACATTCCACAAGTGAAGTCGTTTACTTGTGTATGTTGTTTAGCAGAAAAATCCACCAGAAAGCCTTTTGTTTAGGCACCTAGAGCCAAATTTCCCTTGCAATTAGTTAATTCGACGTTTGTGGCCCTCTTAGTGCTAGGGTTTGGCACGGAGCACGAAATTTCATTACATTTACAGATGATTACACTCATTAGATAAGAGGGTAAATGTCATCCATCCTGATCGTGGAAGAATAGTATCTTTCAGCGGAATTTAACGATTTATGTAATGAAAAGGGAATCATTCATTAGTTGAAGATCTCCTACACTCCTCAGCAAAATGATGTTGCATAGAGACGCAATAGAACGCTCCTTGGAATGGTTCGGTCGATGATGTCGCAGACTCAATTACTGATTTCCTTATTGGGAGACACTTTGAAGACTGTTGCGTACATCTTGAATCGTGTGTCAACAAAGACGGTTAACTCCACTCCATATTATTTTTGGACTGGAGGAAGATCTGGACCTTAGTTATATACGCCCATAAGGGTGCGCCGCTTACACCTATGATTTCTCAAATAAATTTGGGAAGATTGAACCCATAGGATATAAGAGTGTTTTTGGTTACTCTGATACCTTCAAGGGGTATGTGTTTATAGTCGAGCAAAACAGTGGGAGTTACCGAGATCGAATCTCGAGACGCAACATTTTTAGAGAATAGATTTTCTAAGAAGGGAGAGATTGGTTTAAACCGATCTCTATATGAGATGCAAGATCAAGTTGAGAAGGCACTTGTTAATTCGAGTGCGAGAGTTGAAGTCGCAGATGATAAGTGAGTTTGTCATCCGTCGGATTCCCCGCTTGCTAGAGCGAATGGAAGAGATTTCACTCATGATAATCTTGTTGACAGTGGGAACATTAATGAACTCATTATCAGTGGAAGTGATCATGGTCATACCCCTGGTAGTAGTGAGTTGTTAGGTTATGAGCTAGAACATAAGTTTTCCTTCCGATGATATGCATTTGAATGTGATGGAGAACTATGCGCCCTAATATCTAATGAGACGTCTTTTGAGCCAAATAATGTGAGAGAAACATTAAATTGACTCTTCCAAGAAATGTGGATGAAAGTAATATAGGATGAGATGAACACTTTGAACGAGATAAAATTCATAAGGAAGAACGATGTTTGGACATTGGTCGGCCTTCGAAAGACGCAAAGCAATAGAGCTAAATGGATTTTTAAGACGAAGCTCAACTCTGATGAAAAGTTGAGCATTACAAAGCTCGACTAGTCGCGAAATGTTATACACAGTACGAGATAGTGGACTTTAAGAAGACCTTCTCACGTACCGTTTGAATGACCACAATTCGTTTGATTCTGCTATTGGAGTGAGTCTAGAAATAGAACTGCATTTGATGGATGTTAAGACCGTCTTCCTCAATGGTGAGTTAGTAGAATGGATCTATATGGATCGCTCTAAATGCTTTATGCAGAAAGGTCATGAGCACTTAGTGTGCAGATTTCATAAATTGATCCCTGGTCTGAAACAATCATCTAGGAAGTGGTACCGCATATTTTATTATTTGGTCGTGGAAAATGGATTTCTCCGGATGGATGAGAACCATTGTGTGTGCGCCAAAAGTTCTGGACTGAACTTTGTGTTTATGACTCTATATGTAGATGACATATTCATAGCCGAAAATAGTTAGGAGTTTCTCACACGCGTAAAGACATGATTGCCTTCTTTGTTTCGGATGAAGGACATGGGTGAGGCGGCGTGCATCCTTGGGATTTAGATCTCGAGAGATCGTCGTAGGAGACAGTTGTGGTTTTCACGGGAGAGCTACATGAACAAAGTGTTGGAAATGTTCAACATGAGTAACTGCAAACCAACTGAAACTCCAATTTACATTGGTCACTCTCTCAACATGGACATGCTTTCGAAGACTACAAAAGAAATGGACTAGATAAATAAATTTTGTAGCTAAGTGCAGTCGGAAGCCTGTACTCGACCTAATATTTGTCACGCAGTCGGTATGGTATGTCGGTACCAAGCTGAACACGGATTGAAGAAATGTCAAGCAGTAAATAGGATCATGTGATATCTTAAGAGCATTGTCATGCCTTGTGCTACCGAAAAGACTTTTCGGAAATCTGAGAATCTTTGGATGATTGGGGATAACAATGCGGATTATGGTGACAACTTTGATGAGAGAAACTCACCTCGGACTTTATGCTCTGCTCCCCGATGATGTAATATCGTGGATGAATAAGAAATAATCGCACATTGTGTTGATCGTCATGGATGCCGAATTTTTTGTGGGCTACTCAATAGGGTGTGTGGTTGAAGTGACTTCTGGGTTAATTGTTGAGTGGTAGGAGACACAATCTCCGTGACAAATAAACTCAAGTATCATGACAAGTCATAGTAAGTAGATATCAAGCAAAACTATGTTACAGGCGTGGTTATACACAAGGTGATGAGTTTGAAGTACTTGTATACGGATGAGATGGTCGTGGATCATCTTTCCTACCTTGAAAATGGAGTCTTTAGTGAGGCATGTATAGTATTTAGGATTGTGTAAACTTAGTTCATGTACTTCATTGATTTCATTTCTCATACAATATTCTTTAACTTGAATTATATTTGAGTATTCATGTTTTTGCAGTCTGAGTGTTTTGTGTGTTCTTACTTTGATTCTTTTTCTTACTTTGATTGTTTATTGAATTATGTCAAAGTGGATTGGATTACTCTCTCACACGGGTGATAGTTTCTGTGTTTTTGTGGCTAGGTAAGGCTAGTGATAGTTTCTAGTTTTGGAAGTCTGTCGGGATGACCGGAAAGGACTTTGTGTTCGAAACTGTCTAATTTCGCATTACGATATATTCTGGTTTGTCAATCCACTCACGGGTCGAATGAAGGTCTTTGTAACTTTTGGTTCGGGTTCTTTGTGTTCCTGATGAACATCTGTACAACATTTGGACATATGCTCCATGGAGATATGTCATAACGCGCGTTCCATACTGCGGCGCACCCAAAAAAACCATGGGTTTGACCCGAGATGTGATCATAATTTGGAGTCACGTGAGACTCAGAGCTCTTTGTGTAGGAGTCGCGTATGTACCCTCATTACTCTGAAAAGGGGCTTGAGATTCGATTCCATAATTGCTATCTTAATCCGTGCTCAATGGGCCTTCGACGTATTTCACTGGTCGCGATTCTAGAAAAGCGAGTTAGATCGTGATGATGGTTTCGTGGGATGAGGGTGGTCATTATGGGATCTTCTCGATATTGTATTCACTAGATGACCATCAACTGCGACGTAGCCTGCGGTTGTGGGCACAATGCATATATAGGTCTGACATATCATTTTGTGGTCAGACTTGGAGAAAGATTACATGACCCAAGGGTGCATGGCATATTTCCACTGCTGGTGTGGGATTCATGGGTCGCTACGTATTCTTAATCAGTGTGTAGCACTTTGCTCGTTGTGCATGTTGGTCGCACGACTGCCTCATCGTATGTGACTTTACTGTATATAGGATATTCGTTTTCCTGGTGCTGGCAGTATGAATGAGCACCCCCACCCCCCCCACCCCCCACTTTGTGCGAGTGGGAGATGTTGATTTTAGGATAATAGATCGTCCATAAGTGGGAGTTCATTCACATAAGTACAATTGTGTTTTTGGTCTTAAAATGTTTCCTTTATTCTATATTCTATGTCACCCTACAGTTGAGACAGAGGTCAGTAGTTGTGGTATTATAGGTCATTGTCCGTCAAACAGTGACGTGTCCTCCCGTCCGGCAAACCGTGATCCCCACCTTAGGTAGATCCGTTTCCACTTTCGCAAATGGCAATCACTCCAATATGTAATATAAATATGTGTATTTAGACGATTGCATATTGTTGTTCATATAAATTCCAACATTTGGTTTTGGCGAGGAGAGAAATGCTATAAATTGTGTAACTTGTATAGTCGTGGAGGAAGACATAACTGACAATAAGGTAGCTTCATCCCTGATTACAGAGAAATTTAATATAAAAATGAAATCTTTTAAACATACTGCTCACTCAATCACTTTGAAAATGTAACTTTTTTTCACTCTAAATCATGTAATGTAAACGACAAGATGATTTCATGGAGATTTACTTTTACATTTTTTCCACTTCATCACTAGGTGGTCCTGGAAGTGGCAAGATCACCCATTGTTCTAAACTTGCTGCAGAATTCGGATTTCACCATTTAGTACCTAGTGATCTCCTTCAAGAAGAAGTCGAGCATGGTTCCGAAAATGGGTACTTCATTTTTGTTTTTAATCCGCAGTCATTTCAGTAATTCTTCATCAAATCATCAATCTGTAATATAATATCAATGTCGTGTCTCGATATACAGAAAGTTGATCCAACAGCTGAAGAAGGAAGGAAAGAGATAACTGTGAAGCTTGTTCAGCAAGCAATGCTGAAAAGTGAAACCAACAAGTTTATCATGGATGGTTTCCCTCGTAACGAAGAAAACCGCATCACAGCTGAGCATATCGTAAAATTTCTTGTATAGTTTTTATCATTAACGTCAAAATTAATCCAAAATTTTATCTATTTTTGCAGATGAAGATCGAGCCTGATCTTGTTCTATTTCTGGATTGCTGTGCGAGTGAATCAACAAGACGACTTCTGAACAGAAACCAGGTTGTTTGATCGCCATTAATGAATATTCTTTTAAACACTATCTAATAATATTTCCAATAGGGAAGAATCGACGATAACTTGGAAACCATAAGTAAGAGATTCAAAGTTTACTTGGAGTCCACGGTACCACTAATCAACTACTGCACTTCTAAGGGAAAGATTCGAAAGGTGACTCTTTTCTGCATATTTGTTTGCCATTTATAAGAACTTCACATGTATTAATAAAAAATTCAATCCTTTAATCGGATTTAATTGATTAGGTTGATGCAGAGAGATCCATTGACGAAGTATATGAATCGGTAAAGACCGTCTTCTCTGAGTTCGTGGAGAAGGATCGGGATGAGATTCCAGTGACATTAGAAAACGAAGAAGAATGAATGTTGGAGTTTCTGGATTTTAAGACAGATCACATATACAACACTCCTCGACTGATGTTTTTCTTTGGACTGGATTAAGGTGGCAAAGGGGTGTGTTCTGTTTTACCGAAATATATTGAGTTCACTTTTTCATACTTTTTCATACTAAAAATGGTTAATGGTCAAAGTGCCCCCTAAAGTTTGGGCAAAATTTAAGAATTCTCCTTAAAGTTTAAAATTCCCCCTAATGTTAAGAAATGATGAAAAATTCCCCCTAAAAGAGCATCTGACAAGGGGGGATTTTTCATCATTTTCAAACATTTATGGACATTTTAAACTTTAAGGGGGATTCTTAAATTTCGGCCAAACTTTAGGGGGCACTTTGACCATTTACCCTACTAAAAATAAGGTAGCAATTTTATCGGAAATTTTAATATGATTAATATGAAATGGCAAATCATCTCGTACTTTGTGACTAATTAGTAATAATAATAAGAGTTAAATATCAATTTCTACTTAAAATTTGAGTATTTAAATAATTTAATAGCTTAACTATTTTTTAAATAATTATTAGTTGATTTTATATAAATTTGTAAATATTCATCTTGCTAATTAAATTTTGCGAGAATGAGCATTTTGCTTGTTAAACTTTAAAAATTGTTTGTAATATGGTAGTTGACACGTGAGAGACATTTGCATTTATTCATCAATACTTAACAACAAATTTAATAAGTTATTAAATTGTAATTTTTTTTTATAAAATTAGTTAGCAATTTGTTCAAAAACAATTGATAAATTATAGGGGTGAGTGGTTTTGAGTATTTTTAATTTTAGATATTTTCAAAATCTACCCAGACATACATGATATTAGAATTTGGAATCGAAATCTACCCATTTGAATTTGGATTCGAAACATGTTTTTTTTAATCTTTATATAGAACAACAAAAGTTGACTATGAGTTCAGTGCCACAAAAATTGTCAAGTTAAATTTTCAGAAATTGGGCAAAATAATAATGAAACGGAATCAATGATTCAAGAGACTAAGATATAGAGAAGAACAATAAATTACGTTATACGAATTGCGGCAACGCTGGAATTGTTCTCCATCGGAATCAAATTATGTAAGAGAGAGAGAGAGAGACTTGATTGCTCGGTGTAGCGGCAAAGAAATAAATCTCGAAAGTTAGAATTAAAATTGAGATTGATCCTATCGCACCCTAATTATTTGAGAGAAGCGTAAGTATCACTCGTTAACCACAACTAACAGGTTGTCTACATCCTAACTTTATTTAAACTTGTTAATATATGTATATTCGATTCTGAGTAAGTTTACGATATCCTAATATTTGAATCAGAACCGGAACCAAATAAATAGGTTTATGGAAGAAAAAAAAGTTGAAACCTACTTTATTATTAAAACTTCTATTTGAATCCTATTATATTATCAAAACTTCTATTTCGAACTCTACTCTAAATGTCGGTTTCAAATAAGTTCATATTCCAAATGGATAATTTGTTTAATTCTCAAAGTTCAACTTTTATAATAATTCAGAAAAGAAAAAGGGAAATATAGTAACATCCTATTTAAACTTTGGAAAATAAAAAAAGTTTCACAAAATTTTAATTGAGTTTCTTATTTTGAACAAATATCTTAGTAAAGTTGCTTACTTTCATCTAATTTTGTGTTAAATAATTACAACAATTGTCGTATGATATTTTTTAAAATTTAAATTTGTTGTGTTTTAGGTTATTTGGTGGCTATTTTTTTAAAAAACATACAAGTTAAATTATAGGAAAATATATACTTTATTAGCTAAATTTTGGAGGAGATAACACATGCAGAAAAAAATAATTTTTATTTAATAATAAAAAAGCTTGACCAAAAAATAATAAAAAAATAGATGGAGTTAGGGTTAATTAAGTTATATTCGGACACGTTATTAAATATATTAAATCTTGTGTGTTTGTTTTTTGCCAATAATCTTGTTTTTTGTTGAATATATATAATTTGTCTCGCTTTCCGTTGGTGTTGGTACGCCGGGAGTAAGCATTTTATTAATCTTTGTCGTTCGTCTTTTCTCAATGTCCATTGCCCTCCAAGGCCCAAGCTTGGATCGTCTACTCGCTTTCATCGCTTGTTGACGGGAAACTCACGGCGGTGGTCCAACATTCTAGATAATGGACGTTGAAGCATCCGGGCAAGCTCCGGTAATCGAAGAACTCGAGTTCTTCTCCGATTGGTACCCCAATCCGAGGAACTTCGATTCTCCTGGTTCCTTCGTCATTGATTCATACTCTGATTCCGACTGCACCGATCCATTCCTGGAAGTCGAAGGGGACGTAGCAGACCTCGGAGCATTGATTGATGGCTCGTTGGAGACATTATCAGAGGCCGATGTGCGTGAATTCACTTCTCAATCGAACGGGGAGGAGGTGCAAACCGGTGGTTTGCGATTAGTCGGGATTGATTCTGACTCAGATTCGGACTATCTGGATTCGGAGGATCCAAATTCGTTCGAATCAGATTCTAGTAGAAACGGAATTGGGGAGTTCGAGTTGGACGAGGTAAGAACACGATCAATTCACCATCTCCTCGATGATTTTAAAGCTTGGCCGAGCTAATTACTGATTTTTGATCGCATGTAGTACATAATCTTCAACATTCGAGTACCTAACCAATGAAATTTGTGATAAAATTTCCAACTTGAATGCTTGATTATGAATAAGCCCGCTCGGTTGTATGATTAATCCATTGTTCCAGAACGACAGAGACGTCAGTCTTGAGGAAGTAATAACAGCGTCAGACAATTTCAGTGACGAAGCTGCAGATCCTGAGATTCGTAACTTTGAGTGGGAATTTCTGCTAGAAATCATCAATTCACGAAGAGACCTGGTTGTGGATTTTGATCCCTACATGGTGAATCAAGACGAAGATGTTTCTACCGTGGAGCCTGACCGATTTGTTGAAGCAACATTCAAGGGTAGTCCACCAGCAGCAAAGGCAGTTGTGGAGAATCTTCCATTGATTTCAATAAGTGAAGATGATTTGCAGAAGAATGGAGGGGTTTGTTCAGTTTGTAAGGATGAGGTTCCAGTTGGAGAAAGTGTTAAAATGTTACCTTGCCTGCATTACTACCATATAGACTGCATTCTGCCATGGTTGGAGATAAGGAACTCGTGCCCAGTTTGTCGTTTCGAGTTGCCTACAGATGATCTGGAGTATGAGAGAATCAAGATGCAAAGTGCTGAAGGTGGAAGTGTAGCTTGGGATCCACAAGTCAGGTTGGATTTTGAACTCTTTACTTGATTGATTTTGTACTTTTACTATATAGTATGCTGTAAATATTGCTCCTTTGCAGTTCGGATACATAAAACATTCATTTTGATGGTATTTTGGGGGGAGATCATGTACAGTGTATGAAGCACTTCATTTGAAACTCTGTATATAACAAATGCATTTCCATGTTTATTTGATGTTTGTTATTTCCATTTCTTCAATATTAAGTGTTATGATTTGGAGGTGGGAGTTGAGGGAGTTGATTCATCATAGTGGGAATGACATACAATTATGGACGGAGCAATTTGAGGATGAGAGAGCAAATGTTCTAAACTTAAAAAATATAATTATTTTCAAGTTAATTCTTTAAAATTATTTGCATATTCTATTTTTTTGTTTTAATTATTCTTTTTACTTTAATTTTTTACTAATGGAGATGAATTTTTGACTTCGTATGTGTATGGACATATGCAATGGTAAAGTTTTTTTTTTAAGGAAGCAATGGTTGATTATGCCTCCATATGTTTGGAATAATGTGGGCTTGCTCCATCAAGTAAATAATGAGATGTAATGTTATTGTTTTTTCTTAAATTGTTTTGTCTTTTGATCGGGTTTAGAAAATATGTAACCATAGAATAGTTAATTAAAAGGGTAAAATACGGTATTGCCCCTAAAGTTTAAGTCGAATTTAAGTTTCCCCTTAAAGTTTAAAATTTGAAATTTTAGTTTGAATGTTTGGTCCGAATGAAAAATTCCCCCTTGTCGTCATTTAGTCGTTTATTTCGGATGGAATCCTTAACATGTGTGACTCATGTGCTAATTTGAAGGACGTAATTAACGAAATTACCCTCACTTCCCTTTATACATCTGCGACAATCAACTTTACAATCTTTGGACATCACCCTAAACCCTAATTTCATCAATCTCAGTTTTCGATCTTACATTAGCAGATCTTGCATTCTTTGGACATCACCCTAAACCTCTATACAGTAGCAGATCTTTGCTGTTTCCGAGCTCTGGATCATCTTCAATCTCAACTATGTTCTTGCCGTCTGAATTATGCACCAGTTCAGCGAGTTTCAGATTCTTCTAGCAGATCAAATGGAGGAGATTACTTGCGTAGTGGCGGTTGTAATTGTGCTCCGTCTCAATTTCTGGAGTAGGAGTGACAGCGTTGGTATGAATTGCAATTCTCTTCTTCTTCCTCCACCACAGCAAGTAGTAAACCTCTCCCATGAATGGTAAGAGAAGAAAACCAAGGACATAACTCATAATTAGCCCTACTCCAAGGAGGGTAATTTCGTCAATTTCCTCCTTCAAATTAGTGTGTGAGCCGCACATGTCAAGGATTCCATCCAAAATAAACGACTAAGTGACGACAATAGAGCATTTTTCAAACAGTTAAAAAGTTCATCTACAACGACTAGATAAATCGAGTCAAAATATAGATTTACGGGTAAAACTACTCTTATAATTTAGTTAGAGTAAAAAAAAACAATTCTCAATAATAGTAGTGTGATTTAGGGGTGGCAATTTCTGACACGACACGATTAAACGATCTGCAATTTACATGTTTAGACACGACACGATTACTAAGTGTGTCTAAACAACTCTTATACGTTTAGACACGATTACTAATCATGCATAAACACATCTAACATGCAAATACACGACAAAGACACGATTAATTAATCTACTAGTTCTAATTAGAATTGATTATTAAAAAAATACTCAAATTTTAGTCTACTTAGAACATTTTCATTTATTATTATTTATAATTTAATGTTCAATATTCAATAAAATATCCAAAATTTGAGTACTACTTTTTTGTAATTAACCATTTTCCAAATAAGGTAATGTTGAAATATTGAAATACTCATTTACTTTATAATATTGAACTTTGAAGACCTTACTTTGTATATATCCGCTTTAAAGCGTATATGAGTTTGACTTTAACGGATCATGTGTCTAAACAACTCTATACGTTTAGACACGATTAACGACTTATACATTTAGACACGAGACATGTTTAGACATGTTTAAGATTTATTCGTTTACACTACGGGAGGAATGGAAAATACCTGCTAAAAAATGTATTTTTAACGACTGAAATATTCAGTCGTGGTACAAAGTGTCAGGGCAATTATCACGACTCAATATAAAATGAGTTGTGATAATTCCCGGCCCAAAATCGAAAGTGCCGCCAAAATAATTATGGTGGCACTTTCGATTTTGCCGTGAAAAATATTTTCATTTAAAAAAAATAATGACTCACGGTCACCACAGCCTCACACCCACTTCATACTTCGATCCTACTCATCTCCACCGCCGTCGCCTCCACCGAGTTCAACCAAGAGTTAAACTGTATGTTTTCCCGTTCGAGAGTGAAAATCCTATGTGGAGATGCTTGATCCCGCGAGCTCCAGGTTCCATCCTAGGTTGAGGACGGCGACATCCTAGGTTGAGGACGACGAGTTGAGGGCTCCAGCTCCAGCGACCTCCAGCTTCGATCTCCGCCAGCTCCAGCTCCAGGTTGAGGGCTCCAGCGAACAGTTGACCCACTCGACCAGGGATCCAGCTCCCCACTAAGGTTGAGGGGATGAAACTTCAGGCAAAAAGAAATGTTTGAAATAAAGAACAGGGCAGGTCCGGTTCTCGAGCAGCTGAAGCAGCTCCAGGACATCTTCAGACGATTCGACATGGACTCCATCAGCGAGGGAGGAAGTGCTACGAAGATTGAGAGCTATGAAGGTGTGAGGTGTGGGTGGAAAGTGTGAGGTGTGGGTGGGAAGTGTGAGGTGTGAGTGGGGAGAGAGGGAAACATGTGAGATTAAAACGGGAGAGAGGGAAATATTTGATTTTTTTTTTTTTTGAATTGGAGTGAGGAAAAATTGAATTGGAGACAACTGTTTGAGCGGTGAAAATCTTTTTTATTTATAAAAATAAGATTTTTCATGGCTCAAATAAGAAATGAGCCATGATAATTTATTGAAAATTAAATAATAACAACGGCTGAAATGGAAACGAGCCGCGAAAAGTGAGAAATTCACGGCACCCTCAATTGAGCCGTCAAAAAAATAATATAACGGCTCAATACTAATTGAGTCGTTAATAAGTCTATACATTAATTTTTAACGGCTCATATACCCAGGAGTCGTGGTAATGAGCCATTAATAGAGAAGTCTCTTGTAGTGTTAGACACGAGATATGTTTAGATACAACACGATTAATAACACGACACGATATGATTGTCACCCCTAGTGTGATTAGTGATATAAATTATGATGTGATTATAATATTTACTATAATCGTATCAAATTTACATTAGTATTGCATCAATCTAACTGGAATTCTTAAGGTTGTAAATCCATCCAAATTGGACCGTACGATATATAATTGACTTGGCTTTTGCTAACCTCAATTTTCGTTTTAACATTTTATAATATAATCTCGATAATCTTTTTAGGGTTAACTACCTCAAAATTTACTTATATTTGACATGTGTGATTGAAATGTTACTCATCTTTTTTTGTGTGAATGAACTGTTACTTAAATTTGAGAATGTGACTGAATGGTTATTCCGTGAAGTTTTCGTCACATATTTCCGTCTGATTATCACGAGTAAATCACATGACCTAATTTAAACGATTTAAAGTTAATTGAAAGGTTCATTTTACCCTTTTGTCACTTTGTGCCATAACTTCATGCCGTTCCAGAATCAAGCAAAACTCAAATCAACTCTATGACTTGAATCTGGGTCTGTTCGTTCTTCGATCTTTGGGTTGCAAAAGATTTGCATTTTCGCTTCTCTCAATTCTTTCCATGTTAATTTTCCAATTCAAATTTCTATATGAATTTGGTCTGCAAATGAATGGTTAAACACAATTTCAATTTCCTAGGTGCAGTAATTCGAGGACCTGTTGAAAGGATACTTTACTTGGTGAACTGGCTAGTGAAAGAGAAATGTACATGGGAGAAGCTAATTGATGAGAACATGGAGTTGAGGGATTATGAAGTGAGTTAGACGGAGGTCAACCACCCACCATTGTGCTAGATAAGCTTGTGAATAAAGGATGGGGGCAGCATTGCGTCAGATGAGCTTGTTTCCACATAGACCTTAACTGATCATTTATCTTACGGAGGTGAACCATTTTACGACGACAGCTGAAGTTGTTGAGTCCTGGTTATTGTCGAGGTCGATTCTGTATTTTAAATAGTTTCATTTTATTTTATCTCAGTATTTGAAAACTTAATACTAGTTTTTACTTGCTAAACAAGCTCCAGATGCCCTTTCATCTACCTATCCTTTGTTCATCCACATGTAAGAACAAACAAACATAAAGAAACCGAAAACTTACTTACAAAAGTTTTTTTGGGTTCTACTTAATTTGCTGTCTACTTTCTGCCTCCTGCACCTACCAAACCATGATAACTTCCTTTGAGATCGAATTTGTGTGCAGTAATTCCTCATCCTGAGTGTCCTTGTAGCAATTCCTCAGCACTCCACCTTCTTTGCGGGGTTGGTTACATATCAAGATTGAGATGAGAGATGAAGATCAACTAGCTGATTTCGTTAGTGGGTTGAAATTGGCAATTTTGTTTCTCTCGATTCGCAGCTTTGCAATTACAAATCGGTATGAGTTTGTCATTTGTTGTTCTTCCTGTAATTACAAGATTGTTCTACGCAAAGAATAAGTTGTTTAAACCAAGAAGAAGAAGCTACGAAAAGAAGAAGTTGGTTGTATGTAAATGAAGAAAGAGAATGACATATTAGGAATTTGAATTATGAAGATGATTATGTGCACATCACATGCCTAATTTTAACGGAGATAATTAACAACATTTACGTTTCTGAACCATTCAGTCACATTTTGAAACATGAGTAGCAGTTGAGCTCAAGTTTGAACCGTTCAGTCACAGTTGACAACATGAGTAACGATTCAGGTAATTAAACCATCTTTTTATGATGCATATTTTCATAAAATTGAATAGAGATCGAACCGTTTGATCATATCTAATGACTAGATTAGTTGAAATTTAATGGGCTTGAATATTTTTCTGTAATTTTGGGCACAATTTTATAATATCAATCAAATTCAATTGCCATTCACTCTAATAATTATTAATTAAAAATATTAATTAGTTAATTTAGTGAAAAGAAAGATATAGAATAGAATTCACATCACCGACGCGGTGTGGATCCTCTCTTCTTCTTCCTCGGCTCTTTCACATAGAGAGTATCTGACTCAGATCTCATCACAAAGTTACCATCTTTCATTTCCAATGTCCTGCTCTCTGCAATCACTTTCAACTGCCAGCAACCTCCATTTCAGATCGGAGGCCTTCTAGGCGATTCCAAAATTCCAGCTTCACGCGGCGGTGGTGCTTCCAGCGGACCTATGGCGCTCCCTGTCAGAGGAGGGCGATCTTCATTCGGCGGGACTGGTGGAGGAGTTAGGAGCTTCTTTTCCTTCCGAATCTTTGTATCCGCCATGTTCTTCCTCCTATTCCTCGCCACTCTCTCTGCGCTCTTCTCCTCTCATCACGGATCGGTTCGTCCCTTTCTATCTTACCTTGGTCTCATGAATGTCATCCGTGTAGAGATCGACGAACCGCGTGACTAGATTCATAAATTTCACAACTTCTGATTTACTTCATCTCATGCTCAGTTAACGAATCATAGATAGTTAAATCATGTCAAGCATTCTTTTTGAGCAGTTAGTGTCAGAAATGCCGATTCAAGCTTCGAAGTTAATGAATCATAGGTAGTTAAGCATTTATTATGAGCATTTAGTGTTAAAAATGTTGATTCGAGCTTCTTAAAGTGTTGCATAAAGTTTATGCCAGATTGGGTGTTTGCAGTTATGAGATTGCTGGATTTTGTTTACTGATGGAGTTATTAAAGAATTTAGCTTTGCTAGTTTCTGCATTGGTGTAAATCTATCTATTAATCTCTGCAGACGCTACCTTCAAGCGGTAAGGGTTATGTTCATCGAACATTTGTGGCATTGAACTCCGACCCATTAAAGACACGATTAGATTTGATACACAAGCAAGCAAATGACCACATCACTCTTGTGAATGCATATGCTGCTTATGCCAGGAAACTGAAGCTTGATATCTCTAGGCAACTGAAGATGTTTGATGATTTAGCAAGAAATTTCACGGACGTCTCAAACAAACCTAATTATAGAGCTTCTTTATTTGAAGCAGAAGGAGCTTTGGATGAGGATGTGTTGAGGCAGTTCGAGAAAGAGGTTAAGGATAGGGTTAAGATCACACGGTTGATAATTGCTGAATCAAAGGAGAATTATGATAATCAGTTGAAGATTCAGAAGTTGAAAGATACTGTCTTTGCTGTCAATGACTTGCTTGTTAAGGCCAAGAAGAATGGGGTCTTTGCAAGCTCTATAGCAGCTAGGTCAGTTCCTAAGAGCTTGCACTGTCTGGCAATGAGACTGGTAGGGGAAAGAATTGCCAACCCAGAGAAGTACAAGGATGAAGAGCCTGAACCTGAGTTGGAGGACCCGACATTGTACCACTATGTCATTGCTTCAGATAACGTAATAGCAGTGTCAGTTGTGGTGAATTCAGTGGTAAAAAATGCAGAAGAACCTTGGAAGCATGTCTTTCACATTGTTACCGATAGAATGATTGTTGCAGCGATGAAGGTATGGTTCAAGATGAGGCCTATCCAAGGTGGGGCTCATTTAGAGGTAAAGGTGGTGGAGGATTATCCATTCTTGAACTCATCTTATGTGCCCATTATGAGGCAGATGAGGTCTAAGAATTCTAATTATATGTCCATGTTGAATCACCTCCGATTCTATTTGCCTGAGATGTTCCCTAAGCTCCATAAGATCTTGAATTTGGAAGATGATGTGGTTGTTCAAAAGGACTTAGCAGGGCTCTGGAGTATCGATATGGGAGGGAAGGTGAATGGAGCTGTTGAAACCTGCTTTGGACCTTTTCACCGATATTCACAGTATTTGAACTTCTCAAACACTCTAATTAAGGAAAGATTTAATCCAAAGGCTTGTGCTTGGGCAAAAGGGATGAACATATTCGATCTAGATGCATGGAGGCGTTCGAAATGCACAGAGGAATATCACTATTGGCAAAACTTGGTAAGTTTTCTGTACCTTTATAATGATACTGTTGGTATTATGTGATTGTGCTTATTATCCACATAAATCATCGAAACATAGATTTTCCTAGCTCTACTGCCAAAATGAAAATTACTACGAAGCGAAAGTAAAAAAGGTTACTTTTTTGTAAATATGATACAAGGTGTGAAACTTAACAACAAAGTGGAGAAAAGAAATGAATTTTTTCTAGGAAATATATGATTGAGCAGGTATTCAGCAGTTTCTTGATTTTTTTTTTTAAATATATATATATTTCTTCATTCTAAAATTCACACTTTATAGCATTGCTTCTGCCAAAACATGATACATTCTATGTTTGTGAGTTAGATCCCTTTTGCTAGAGTATGTATGCCTGAAATTGGAAGTTTGGAATAATTATAGATTAACCTTGTGCAGAATGAAGAACATAGATTATGGACATCGGGCACTCTTCCTCCGGGGCTACTCACCTTTTACTCAACAACAAAATCAATCGACAAATCATGGCACGTTCTTGGACTAGGATACAATCCCGGAATCAGCATGGACGAAATCAACAATGCTGCTGTGATTCATTACAACGGAAACATGAAACCGTGGCTCGATATTGCTCTGAACCAATACAAGAACCTGTGGACTAAATATGTGGACAACGATATGGAGTTTGTGCAAATGTGCAATTTTGGTCTTTAAGGATAATCCGCTTCCCTCTTTACAAGGTAATACGTCACAAGTTTAGTTTTTGTTTCGGATATGGAGTCTGGTGATTGCAAATCTCATAGAGATGAAGGTTGATTCTTTATAAGATGGCAATTAGAGCTCATTCGGAGAAATTCTTTGGCTGATCAATTCATCTCTCTTTTGTCTTCACAGTAATTGTAATTTTGTTAGAGGATAATGTAAATTTATGAATCGATTTTGATTTTCGAATGATATGGTGTGGGCTGGAACGGATCAGATCCGCACTATGAGGATGGCGGTCGGAAATTTGAAAAAAATAATACACCGTGGTTGCCCCGCCTCATGACCGGACCGATTTTGATATGGTTCAACAGAATAGGTTTATAAATAAATGATAAATTGAAAGGAAAAAAAATGAAACGGTTTAAATTAACTATAAAAATCGGTTTGAAAACTGTAAATTTTACATTTTCTTGTACCAGTTTAATTTTTTATATTTATCGAATTTTAACTATTTCTAATGTCATTCTTATTTTACCTATTTTGTATTAATAATAAAAAAAAATACTACGAAAGGTATAGAACTATTTTGAAAAAGTATGGTGTTTGAGAAAAATATGAAGTGGTTCGGACCTATGGAATTGAAACCTACTTTCACCACTTTTTAGGTACGGTTCGGACCCGAACTGATCTATGCACACACCTAGCTGATACCCTAGTTAATTTTCTAAAAATTTAAACTTAAATGAAGAAAGGAGAAAATATTCACGTTTTAATAACTTTTTACATATTTATTCTTATTATTTTTTAAAAAAATTATCAATTTGTTCTTTAATATTTGAGCAAAAATCAAGATTCTCCCTAATATTTAAAAATGAAATGTTCGGTTTTCAATGTTTGAAAATGTGTCGAGATTCCTTATTCTGTTAAATTTTCATCAAAACTTAAAAGAATATGTCTTAAAAAATGCAGAAATAACATACCATTTTTTTAAATTGTCATAACAAAACTCCTTGAAACTTTTTTATATAATAAAGTTTCAATTTAATTTGGGACTCAATTGTTACATATAGAAAAGTTTCAAATAGTTTTGTTATGACATTTTAAAAAGAATGAATGTTATTTCTGTAATTTTTAAAACATATTCAATTTAATAGAAGGAGAAAAATGAAGCTATCTTAAAAAAAATAAGGATTGAACCTTTTATTTTTTATTATTAGAGGGAAATTCAATTTTAACCCAAATAAACATTAAGGACAAAGTTGTATTTAACCTTATATTATATTTAAATAAATGGTAGTTGTATTTTCAAAAATAAAACACGTGATTAACTTTTGTAATTAATAATACGCTTTCTTAATATAATCTGACCATAATCATTAATTACATGTATGTATGTATAATGAAACATTGACATAAACCCTAAAACCTAATTCTATTTCACCATTGCTTAGCTCGGCAACGAAGATGTGTCAACCTGTTTAGCCAGATACGTCGGAACCTCATCTCCCGCCATTATAACAATAATCTCCGTCTGGTTCCGGCTTACTTTGGCCGCATCAACTTGATTCTGCGGCGTCTTTTCTTCGTCAGAAGTACTTTTCCGGTGAGAGCAAGCTAAGACGATCAAAGCGATGAAGATGATTCCGAAGAGAAGAGTGAGGCCGCAGAAGAGGTAAGTGGTTAAATGGGAGTTGTTGACGTTGGTGTATGATCGATCTGCAGCAGTGGAAGGGACAGAAGAAGATGACATGTTGCAGGGGTTTAGGGTTTGCTTTGGTGAGTACAAAGGAGAGAGACAGCAGGGTTATGTATTTATAGGGGGGGGGATAATTTAAGTACTTGGACAAAAACAACCTTAATGATAAAAGAGATATTCACTTGAATGTTACCTATCAGTTAGAAAATTATAAATTTATCTAAAGTTCAACTAGCAAAATGTAAATTTCTCAAAAGTTCAACATAATTTACACGTAGAGTAAGATAATAAATAAAATGTAAATTTTTGTTAATATTTAAAAGTAAATTAGACGTAGCTAGTAAATTATAACTTTACGTAAACTCAATTGACAATTTATTCGAAAAAAAATCAACTAATAAATTATTTAAACCCTCCAAGACAAAGAAGCGTTTCGAGAACAAACATGTTTTTTTTTTCGTTTAGTTTGTTGATTAAGAACCAAAAAAGCGGGTTAATGGAGAATTTGGCAAAGGAGAGATTCTTCCTTTAATGTTTTTGCTTCACCGATACGCATTTGGATAACAATACAGCTACGGCTAAAGAGAGAAACATAGCATGCATATATGGTGAGATTCCACATCGGACCGACCAACACAACGAATATGTTGGAGATTGGGCGTTGACTTACGTTGAGAATACTGGAATGATCGCCCAAACTAGCATCGATAACTGGGGTAGAGTTGGGATACAAACTAACAGATAACAGATAAATATTCTGGAATACTCCACTTGACTAACATCCAAACAAGACACATATTGTGTTAAACGGGGTGGAAAGATACCATATATATATCAGAGTTGCAAGCTAATTAAGTTGAACGGACTATTATATTATTATTATCCCATTTGATAAACATTTATATGATATTGAGCAACCCGATCGACCTAGCGGAGGGTATACACTCGTGTATCGCAACTCTGTCGGCCACAACATACCATTTAAAATTTTAATTTAAATGACACATATAAGGTGTGATATATGTAAGGAAATCTGGTACCGCAACTTTATTTGAAATGAAATCCCCCGACATGGAATGAAACAGGCGTTGACTTCAATATATATATGTCCAGAAGAAGCTTCTGAGGAAATGAGAACAACAATTTGAATGCACTCTGTCGTTGGTTACAGAATCTGATACCATCAGCCTAATTCCCACACACTTTATTCTTTGAGTATTAATTCTTACAATACACAGAAAATATGTAAATATTACAGAATGAATTGTATTTGGACAATTTAAATCCCTTATAATTATATATGTAACTTGCTTTTCAAGTTTGTTATAATAGAATCATTTGAGAGAGATTCAAAATAATGAATCTCATGTTTTTAAACACATATATATGATTCGGACTAAACACACCGACTCCTTCCAAATCTTATATAACCAATGTTATCACAATATATTTTAGATTAGTCACGTTGTTAGAGTATTAGATATGCTACCATCTTTTATATAACAAACATTTATGTTGATACATGTAACTGAACAGTTACTTATGTTTTAAAATGTGACTGAACGGTTACAACTTTATCCTCAATTCGAGCCCGAAATTTTATTTCAAACTTAGATTTGCATGTCTGAGTTCACTTCGAATCCAAATCTGTAAATTTGGGCAATCTGGGTTCAATTTGAAATCATATTTCAGACATGAACATGAAAAACAAGATAAAATGGAAAGATAAAATCATCATTTTAGTAATTATTTAATCACATTTGTCAAAATAAGTGTTTGAATATGACAAATTTAACCAAAAAGACATTTCTGAAACGTAAATGTGCGTTTAGCTACAAAAAAAAAATATAAGTAATTATTTAATTATATAGTGTCAAGGTAAGTGAGCATTGAGGTAATATATATATATATATACTATAAATGTAAGTTTAGAAATGGAATCTAATTATAACACAAAACTCTACCTAATATACGTATATATTAATGATTAGGAGTGTCTAGCCTAAAATGGATTCTTCCCCATCTATTTTCTAGAGTTTCAATAATGAAGATGCATGCCACATCGGTGATAACTTTAATATTAATGCTCCGGATTCGACATTGTTAGAGCAATTTCGTATACCTAATAAATAGCAAATAGAATCAATTGACATCCTTACAAAAGTGACCTACTAAATACCCAATATATTTAATATGATTCTCGCCGATATTACAGAAAAATCTTAAAAAATGATGGCGTTGGACTGTCTTTAGCTTAGGTTTAGGGATAATGTGAAAACGTTACATATGAGGATGTATACTTGTTTGATAAGTCATTGATTAAACCCTACAAGGAAAGTCATCATAAGTTCAATAGAAAACGGCACAAAAAAGTTGGATACCTATTTGATAAACCAATAAATGAATGTCACAATAAAAATCTTAATAAGTTCTATGAAGAACGCCTCAAGTAAAATCTTAATAATTTCGGGAATGACAAAATCTCTTTTTAGAAATTCATTCGAGATCCAAAAGTCTTTTCTTTATTTGATTACAAAATGAATGTATAGCAAAACTCTACCTTTGGAAAATCTTATATATATATATATATATATATATATATATATATCTTACCTAAAATTAAATATAATAAATGAAAACTTATGTGTAATTTATATTACTAAATAAATAGATAAATATTTCCCCATGATCTCTTATTTTTGTATTTCTAATTATAACATAATAATAAACTAAATAATAATTAAATAACTAAATTTATAATATATAATAATAATAATAAATAAGCACATTTATGCTCTCATCCATCTGGATCTATTCCGATTATTCCAATTAGTTTGGGTGTTTTTTTTTTCTCTTACCACAACAAGAGAGAATAAAAGTGGGATTATGGATAGATTCATTACCTAATGATCTTAATTAATTATTAAATTAGAGCACTAATTAAAGTAGGTTTAGACTTTGAGTGACCATCCTTATCTACAGTATGTTTCACACGAAGAGATGCTCTTGATGGAGCCTACATCATAGTAATTTGGTGGGGGGATCAGAATACATGAAATTCACACAAAGAGAGGGGATTACTTGGGCCCTAAGCTTGGTCGGGAGTGGAGAATACTGCATATTATCCATATTCGAATAACATGGTGGCTCGAGGGTGGGGCCCGTAAATGATTTGGTTTGAGCTGGGATTAGACTAAAGAGTCATACTTAGGGATCAAGGG
Organism: Chamaenerion angustifolium; assembly: GCA_946814005.1. Lineage (NCBI taxonomy): Eukaryota > Viridiplantae > Streptophyta > Magnoliopsida > Myrtales > Onagraceae > Chamaenerion > Chamaenerion angustifolium. The sequence continues at coordinate 29,757,623 of OX328267.1, read as the reverse complement.
ATTTTGGTTCGGATCGTAATTGAATGTGTGTCAAAATGGAATTTAAAAAGGTCAGCTACGACTTTATTATATAATGTTTAGGATCAATTAGAGTTTTTTCTTTTATTTGTTTTTGAAAATTTTGTTTATTAATGTTTGACAGTTTACTCATTCTGTTAGATTTTTTTTAATCTAAACTTGATAGAATATTATTTTAAAAATTGCAAAATAACATAATATTTTTTAAAATGTCACAATTTAATCCTTATTTTTTTTTATATATTATAATTAAAACCCAAAATCGACCGGGTCTTGATTAAGCTACAATCGAATTGGAGTTCGGTTTAGCCCTAACTGAGAGGATAGGGTATGGGTTAAGACTGATACCGTAACCCCTTCGATTGAATATCAATTGAGTCTCGATCAAATCGAAAGTAAAGTTTTGAAGGGTTTAGTTGTGACATTCTTAAAATTATTTTTACAATTTTCAAAACATATTTTGTTAAGATTGGATGGAAATTTGGACGAAAAGGGAAAACTCGACAATGACAAAAAAATCAAGGAATAAAATTTTTAGAAACAAAAATTAAAGGGGAAACTCTAATTGTACTAAAACAATTAGGGGCAAAAATACCCATACAAAAGTAAGGCTTATTTCACATATTGTAGAACATTTAAAAAACTTTCTTCGTCAAAACATTTAGAGCATGTTTTTTTTCACGGAATTTAGAATAAAGAATACAGAATATGAAATAGGAATATGAATATGAATAGAGAATAAGGAATATGAGATAATAATATGAAGTTATTTGTTTGGTGGATTGAAATGAAATAAGAGATTCCAATGTTTATTTGGTGGAATGGTATATGAAAATGGAATGGAATATGCTAAAATGACATATATGCCCTTACTTTCATATGTACAGTATATAATGCAAATAACTTGAATTAATTAATTATACAAATTAAGAATAATAAAACTTATAATATATTTAATTAATAATTGAAAAAACTTTTAAAATAATTAATTCAATTATTTAATGTTTAAAACAATCAATTTAATTAATTAATCAATAGTTAATATTTTAATAATAAAATAGGTGAGGGTAGTTTCGTCTTTTTACCTTCTATTCCGTATTCCTAGCGCGCCCCTCCATACACAATCCGAGTTTTTTGAACGGAACTCATATTACCACCCCTCTAAAATTCCGTATTCCGAAGTTTTCTAGTTCGCGAAAGAAACAACTTCATACGAAATTCGTATCACCTTCCGTGAAAGAAACATGCTTTTTAGAGGTAACGTGGTCAAATTTCTTTTTAAATTAGATGGAAAACTTTGTAACAATATAAAAACTAATTTCTCAAAATATTTATAATCACTTGTGCATGAGGGGGAAAACTTCAGTCCAATTTTAGAATCGTTTTTATCAGTCTTTTTAATTAAGTAACGATGATTTGGATAGAGAACATTCACGTTGCATTTATTAACTTGAATAATAGTATTTCAGGTATGTGTGAACAAAACACGAAATTTATTCAGAATCGAACGTATTAGTTAAGATATTTAGTATTATAATAGAGTTTAAGTTAAAAATATATAAATTTTGATAGGGTTAATTACCAAATAGGTACCATAACTTTACATGGTTTGGCAAGTAGGTACCTAATTTTTTTTTGCCACAAATAGCATGCTTAACTTTGTGAAATTAGTAAATAGGTACCTACTGTTAATTTACCGTTAATAATAAACGGAAAATAACGTGAGGAGCAAACAGGTACCTGGACTTGACATGGTTTGACAAAAAGTTACTTCAACTTACACGAATTAGCAAGTAGATATCTGAACTGGTTCAAAAATCGGTTCGGTCGAACCATCTTTTGTTTTTAAGTATAGTTTATATATTAAACACATGCATGACTCAACTCCAGACGTTCTCGGTGCATTAAGAAAACATCATGAACCCGTCGCTCGGGTCTATCACCATCCATCGATCCCTATTATCCCCGGTCGAGAAAAGACCGCTCTCGACTTCGTTTACGTGGTTGTCGATGTCGTTCAGATATTTCCTTAGTTCAGCCCCCATAAACCCTACTTAGATGCATCGAGAACGTCTGAAATTTAGTTATGCATGTGTTTGGTATATAAACCCTACATTTTTTGTAAAAAAAATTGGTTCGACCGAACCAGATTTTGAACTGATTTAGGTATCTACTTGCTAATTAGTGTAAGTTCAGGTACTTGTTTGCTCCTCACGTGCTCCTCACATGATATTTTCCGTTTATTCTTAACGGTAGGTACTTATTTGCTAATTTCACAAAGTTAGGCAATCTATTTGCGGCAAAAAAAATTAGGTACCTAGTTATCAAATCATGTAAAGTTGGGGTACCTATTTGATAATTAACCTCAATTGATATATATATATATATATATATATATATATATATTCGATTCGGGTTCTAGTAATAGTGTACAATGTATTAGAATCAAAACTAAACAGAATATATCACTCCATAAATATTACCATTTTATTAATTATTTAGTTTTTTTATTATTATAATTAATTATGAAGTATATTACTATGTTTTTTATATATTACTCTAGTATTATTTTTATTTGTTATCATATTATATATATATATATGTTTCGCTTTTATATTTATTATTATGATGTAAACAAAATGCAATTTTAGTATTCATTTTAGGAAAAAACATTTTTCGAGTACAAAATTCATGAACCTATTTTATAAAGGGTTGAGTTAGGCTTGGCCAAATAAACCGGTTCGGCCGAACTGGTCTGGTCTGGTCTGGAACTGGTTTGGTTTGAACCGGTTCGGCCGAACTAGTTCCAAAACCAGACCAGTGTTTTTTGTCTTCAAATAGAACAGTTCAAAATAGTACCAAAAATCCAGTTCGAATCGGTTCGACTCGACTCGTTTTTTGATACTGGTTTATACTTAAATTTCAATCAAACCACTTTAAATTAAGCCGGTCTGATGAACCAAACCAGACCAATCTCCAGACCATCGGTCTGATCAAATTACAGCTCAGCTCACCTCACCTCACTTACACTCACGTGACACCTCACTTACACTCACGTGACTCACCTCAGAAGTCACTAAGTCAGACCTAAGTAATCTACAATCTACTAATCTCATTCTCAGATCATTGGCCAAAAAAAATAATTCTCAGATCTGAAATTCTAAATCATCCATCTCTCGACTCCTCTCGACAGTTCTCCTTCTCCCACGCGACAAAGTGACAAACCCTAATTAGGTTTTCTCGACGCACGGACGCAGCTCCTCGACGACGACGACGCAGCAGCTCCTCGACGACGACGACGCATCAGCTCCTCGACGACGACGCAGCAGCTCCTCGACGACGCAGCAACTCCTCGACGACCGACGCATCAACAGATCCTCGACGATCGGACGACGCATCAGCAGCCCGCGACGATGCAGCTCCTCGCGACGGACGACTCGGCCGGACCACCAACATGAGTCAAGAAATGAAAGTAAGGCACAAACCCTACTTTGAATCGTTCGGTGTTTGAATCGTATCAGGTGTTTGAATCGTTTAATTGATACATGAATTGGTTGCTACATGAATTGGTAATGCTGATTTGGTAATGCTGAATTGGTAATGCTGATTTAGTAATGCTGATTAGCATTCGGTGCTAAGTTGGTAAATGTTGAAGGGAGAATGCTGATTTACTAATGTTACTGGTTCACTAATGTTCGTTGTTCACTGAATTACTCGGATTTGGCTGATTTCGTTGTTTAATAATGTTCAGATTTCACTGCCGGATAAAAACTCTGTCAATAGTGTACAGAAGAGAAATAGGAATTTCGATATGTATTGTATTGTATGTGTAGTTTCAGCTTTTGAATGATTAGTAGATTTGAAGACTTTGGTGTGTTTGTATTGTATTGTATGTTTTAGTTTCAGTAGTTTCAGACAATGAACATGATGTTCAGCAGTTTCAGTTTCAGAACAATCAGACTTTGGTATTTGGTAAGTTCAGTTTCGTTTGACAATGAACAAGTGTTGATGTATTCTGTTGGAGTTGGAATTTGGATGATGTATGTATTGATGTATTCTGTATTTCTGTTGGAGTTGGAGTGGGATGTTGTACTGTATGTATTGAATATTGATGTATTCAGTTTGTTGGAGTTGGAATTTGGATGATGTATGCATTGATGTATTTTGTATTTCTGTTGGAATTGGAGTGGGATGCTGTACTGTATGTATTGAATATTGATGTATTCAGTTTTTGTCATCTGTATTCAGTTTCAGTTGCAATTTTTTGGCCGGTTCGGTTCCGGTTTGAACCGGATCGGTTCTTAACCAACATTATTATAAAAGCAGACCAGAACAGTTCGAACCGGTTCTGAATCGGTTCGAACCAGACCAGTTCTTTTTGCTATAAACCAGACCAGTTTTTTTAGAAACAGAATAAAGTACTGGTTTTTGGTAAACCAGACCAGTTCAGTTCTGAACCGGTTCGACCCCGAACCGGTTCATGAACAAGCCTAGGTTGAGTTTGAAAATTCTTAAATTTATAAGGAATTCAAAAGTAAAACCACTCATTCCTAATTCTAAGTATAATAACGAATTTTTTTAATCATCAAATAACGAGTTAAATTTACTCTAAAACTTCCACTTAGTTCAAATTACTCCCATATAATTGGTCTGGGTAGAATTATACAAAATGAATGTCCCGGAAGGAAATATGGCCAACAAAGAAACCGTAAGGACGAAAGCCATAACTTGAGAGAAGTTATAATTTATTTATTTTTGGGCTAATTATCTCCATGGTTACACCTATTTGTCCAGTGTGATTAATTGATTAATCATATTTTTTTACGTGACTGAATGATTACGTATCTTTCAACATGTGACTAATTGGTTCCTCCGCAACTGAACCGTTAAATTTTATCGTCAATTTCACATGTGTCAAGCACATGACAAATGTTAGTTTATTTTACGAAAAATGAAATTACTTTGCTGCCCTTTCAACTGCACCATTCTCAGTGGAGCTGCGGGGGAACATCTTCTTTAAGTCGAACATGGATTTCATCGAGTTTGTTCAAAAAGGCCGTCCGTTTAAACCGATGAGGACCGGAGGACGATGAAGCTTGTAATCAACATATTAAGAAAATGAAGGGACTGAACCGAGAAAAATTGCGAGAATGAAGAGAAAGCTAAGGCCAGATAGTCCCAAACGATGAACTAGTTCTCGGTGAGGGGATGAAGAACTACAAAAGAAGAGAATCTTCGAAACCAAAATGGCAAATTGCCTGGAAAAATCCACTATAAAATTTCCCCTTATAGATTGTTTATCGATACAAATCTTCGAGGAGCTGTTGACTTGGGTGTACCAAGAGGTGTAAATTTTCAACCCATCCTGAAAATGACCGAGAATCGACCCAGATTCAGGTCCGTCTCAGTTCATTAAAAAAATAATGGTGGGTCATTTTCGGTCAACCCGAAAATGACCCGTGTACTTTTTTCCTGACCCGAACCCGATCTGAACCTGAGTCGATTCCTAGCCATTTTTGGACCGGGTTCAAAATTGCCACCTCTAGGAAAACTGAATAACGGCCGGTGGAGTTTCCTTAGAAAAACTGTCATTCTTCCCGTACCGTCTGTGTCCAGTAGCTGCAGGTTGCATCTTCACTCCTGTCTCGTTAATCTATTGTTTCTTGGATTTATGACTATTTCCTCAAACTGCTACATCATTTTTGCTTTCTCTACGGTTACTTGTTTAATTGTTTTAGAACAGTCGGGTCAGACAGATCGACCTACACAGTACAACAGATCAGTCTTGGGTTGATTCATACAGCATGGCGGGTTGGGTCGACCCGAACCCAACGGGTTAACATGAATTGCCACCTCTAGGTGTACCCTGCAAATTTCCAAATATTTAAATTTCTAAATCTTCCAAACATTTAATTCATTAAGCCTGCTCAATATTTTAACAAAATTTCAACATTTTAATGGCCATTCAATATATGATTATGATTTGTGGATGTCCAAAAAACTGATGTGCACGAACAGGGGTGATTCTGAAGCTTTGAAGAAGATTATAGCAGCAAATTCACTTGAACAGCAGATTCACTTGAACATGGATGATTCACTTGAACAGGGACTATTTGAGCATCACATACTACCTTATAGCAGCATATTCACTTGAATAGAGACGATTTTGAAGCTCTCTTCGTCTTCGGCGGTTCAGAACGTCATCATTCTCCTCCAAACCTAATATCCCCACTGGATTCCTCCTCCATTTGACAACCAAAATTTCCAGAGAAGCTACCAGATACTAGATATTCACGAATTGGACAACCGAGTCAATTTGGTTAGTTGATTGTTCTTCCAGACCAGTGGGTTCTTCTGATTTAGCATCTTCAGTCTCGAAGATGATTTCACTGCTAGGATCGAAGTCTGAGGGCTGATGTTGCTGGTGGTGGAGGTCGTTCTTGTTGGGGTCGAAAGAGCAAGAGTCGCGCGACTGCCTGAGACTTGGTCTTCTTCATTGGAGGAGCGACAAAATGAGAGCTGGAGATGGGACTGGCATGCAACATAATCAACTAAGAAGGAGGAGAAGGGAATCTTCGGAAGTTCACATGGTTTTATTCTCACGTCCAAGACATACTTAAGCGAGATATTTGCCGATGATTAGTTAAAATGATCAATTAATCACATGCTGAAACGTATGTTACCATTCTACACAAATTATAATCACTTAGTCACATGCGCAAAGATGTGTAAACATTGAGGTAATTAACCCTTTATTTTTTTCAACAAGTAAGAAGTTGTAATTGAAAGTGATAAAACGATATTCCGTCGCAAAAGTATTTGATTTTTGGGTAAATCCGTCGCAAAAGAATATGAGTGGCCACCATACCACTGTTGTAAGCCCAACCCAAGCAATCGAGTACTATCGAGATTGACTGAGAAGCCCAACACCAAGTTGCAACACAATCCAGAGTTGTCGAGATTCAAGAACAATGACGAGGGAGATTCGTGCCCGGACCCGGAGCAACCCGATCGATCAATCGCAATCAGATTCTCTTCTGTAAGGCTCTTTGCGTCTGATCGATTCATTTTCAGAATTCTATCATGTGTCGTATCGTTGCTATCGTAATCCTTGGAGCCTTCAACTTGCTTCGGAGATTCCAAAGCACGATAGTATGGAAAAAGTTGTTTAATCTTTTAAGTTTCATGAAAAAAGTGAGATTTTGGTGATCTTTAGCTGCATTGTATATATTATACACATTGAGCTGAAGATTTTCCATTGACTTTGGTTAGAATATATGGTTACTGTTGATAAGGGAAGATTTGCTTTAAAGTGCATTAGTAGAGGAAGGAGGATTAAAGATTCGAAAGTAAATATTTTTGGTTCTGTCTTTGGTCTGATTATCATTTTAGATACCTGTAGGCAAGTGCTTCTTTAGTGCAGTGCCCTTTGGTATTTTTGTTAGTGGAGTTGTTTTTATCTGAGTTGGAATCAATCAGCCATGAACTAGTAGTTGGCTGTAGAATTTCAACACTCGTGGTAGTTGGGACTCGGGAGTTAATTGGTTCTTACCAGATGATTTGACCTAGTACGACGTTAAGAGTTCATAGTTTAGGCCGAACGCCTGAACACCGAGGTCATCACAAAAAATGTTAGGAGTTCAACAAGTTTACTAATCTTAGCAGTTTAAGCTGATAAATGAAAGCAGTTATAGGTAAATGGTGTAGTAGGCCAGAGTAGACTAGACACTACTATATTATTGTCACATAGGAGGGGGAAGTATGATGACTCTTTGTAAACATGAAGGGGTGGGTTTGAAAATGATCCTTAAGTACTTAAAGAATGAAGACTGTCATTGTATCTGCTCTGTCCTTTGCATGGTAAATGGTGACCCTATTTCTCTACTTGAGTGCCAGTCTTTAATTTAAGTCTACCTAGTTATGTACTGAGTAGATAACGAGCACAATTTCTACCGTTGGATATTCCAACTTCAAAGTGAATTTTTTTAGATAGATCTATTATCTATGTGATATGCATCCGCTTATTGGAAAGTTATTGGTGTTTGGAATGTTATATGTGTTACACCTCCAATATCAACATTTCAGAACTATTTTGTGCTCCTGCTCTTCATATCATGTAAACTCTCCGTGAAGTAATTCCATTGAGAAGAAGAAAAGTAGGGAGACCCTCGATACCCTAGGATCCTGAAACTGAAACATAGTGGAAGCCTGACATGGTTTCAGGCTGGAGTCTTGCCAATTGAATTTATATTGGACCAAATGGCCAAAAAGAATTTATATTGGACCAGGTAAAGTGCTTCATATATTTACCATATAGATATGGGTTAGTGACATCAAAGGAAAAACAGCCCTTTTACCTATTATATTGTTATTCTACCAAATTGAACAAAAATAGGTCAAGATCATGTTGTTCATTGGAAATTGAAGAGTTATTACATTTTACTCCTTACATTAAATGCACGTTTCCAAAGGTTCCTATGTTTTCTCTATAGGTCCAAGTAACATTTATTCTTTGATGAAACCTAGGTTTTTCCAGGTATAAGTAAAAAGAGAGTATGTTTCGTTAAGTTTTTCCAGGTATAAGTAAAAGGAGAGAGTATGTTTCGTTCCCACTTTTTCTACACTTGACCTTGTTCTACTGGCGAGTTAAGTAAAAACAGCACTGTTTGGTTTCATTGGCAACAGTAGCCAGGCCTTGGAAGCCATAAATATGGGCAAAAAAGAAAAATAAATTGCTTAGAGGTCAAACCCTGGAACTGTCATTTTTTTTTTGGCTAAAAGGAACTATCGTTCTTGAGTACGCTCAATTTGTTAAGATTTCATTTCCTTTCTGCTCATTGTTGTGTTCTAGTGTAATTTGTATTAAGAGATCCACTGATGTGCAGGAGAATTTCAACGCAAGTTAATCATGAAGCATGATTATTTTTGGAAAAATTATGTTTAAAATGATGGTGCTGAACTGCGGAGACTGAGAGATCCCTCCTGAATCCCTACAGCATTAGAGAGGTCTTTTTTTCAGCAACTTTTCAGGTAACTTGGAGGCAAAGTAACCTTCAGATTTGCACCTTAATGATGTCATGCTATTAGGAAATGAATTTATCCTCTTAAGCCATTCATTTGTCTTTTCACTTTTTTTTTGTTTTCTATTGCAAAATGCATTTTGAGCTTTTATGAAATCAAGTCGTAATTGTGATAGTGTGATTCATTTCACAATTTCAGTTGCTTACTCACCAATCATGATTTTTCTCTTTAAGATTCAAGTGTTTTGAGTTTGACATCAAGTAATTATGCTCAACAAACCAAATTGATTCTTTCTAATAAACAGCGTTGCACAACTAGCCCCATACTTTCCAATGGCTAAATTCTTCTCTCTGATCAACATCTTGGTTATAAGTAATTCCATATAAGCATTTGATTAATTTAATACGAATTGGCATTGTAAGATCTAAAGCTCTTCTGGAATTCATTGCTTTGCTCGAGTATGAGTTCAATTCCTGCTTAGATAGATACCACATGGACAACATTCAGAGTGGCTTGTGTGATTGAAGTTGTTCTTAGATGGTAATCCGTAATAGTGAAAGACCATGAAGCTCATTTTTTTAATCGAAACTTACAACTAAGAAACGATTATCTTGCAGTTTTGAGTATGTTCTCATTGACTATGAAAATTAAATTATCCTTTCAAACAAAAATGTTGTTGATTAGGTAAACATCAACAATGAGCTTTCAAATAAGATTGATCCTGGATCTATATCCATCCCAAAGCTTAAGTTAATAGGTGGTATAACCCTTCTCACTTATCTTACCTTACTTTTCCGTATTTATTTGCTCATGTGGACATAAACACTTTCCAATTGCTACTTCTCTACATTTTCAAGATTGATTTCCAAATGCAATCAGTGTAGATACGAGATTTTTTTTATCTTGCTGAATTTCAATTTGCTCAATGAATATTTCTTTTTTGATGTACGGGATAATAATTACTTTGTTTGATTCATACACAGTTCAGAAATGCAGAGACTATCATCCTGCTTTGCATAAGAAATCAGGGGAGCTTGAGGTAGCCCTCAATTATTGAATTTCATTAAGTTTCTAAAAATATAGACAAAGCACTATTCGCATCCAACACTAGGGAAGTTAGATTAACAAGCATGTAACTTAGAGATAGGTAGAAATAGAAGACTCCTTGAAGAGCTTCTTCTTTCTTATTTCCATATTGAGGTTGGAAAATAGAATGATGGGACAATACTGTATCCTTCATCCATCATTATTTTTGTGGAAACCATTTGGTTCGCTTCCATCTCAACATCGGTTCGCTTGGCGAATCGCCCTTTGATCCTAGGCCTGGTTTCTGCATATGCTTTCCTTGAAGCGTACCTAATTATTTTCTCGAAGTTTCTTCTTTTCTTCTTCTCCCTGTACCTTAGGACCCTAGCCATCCTCTCAATGGGGCTCAGTTGACGTGGCAGATGAACTGGAGGCCCATATAATCGATCAATTGTCCCTTTTGGAGGCCTAGAATGTGGGATTGAAGTGTCGCTAGCTGCAAACTCTTTTATGACTCCTACATCCTTGGAGCAAACACAAGCCTGATATAGCATTGAAACTGTTAGATGTTGAATGATAAACTAACTTGACATAATAGACTAGGCAAAGAATGCTTAATAGGCAGATTCGATTTCAGTCTACACACATGCATACTACATACATACAATCTCTTGTCCTCATCTAGTAGCTTTTCAGATCAGTTGGCTTTAAGTGATTATCCAAACTCCAATATTAACCAAATTCCATCATGGATACTTCATACAATCAGAAAAAATAAGCAGTACTATTTCTTGAGAAAATGCGTTGATTTCCACACTCAGTTAATTGATTGTCGGCAGCAGAGCTTGACGCCATACACAAGCAGGGGTGAGAGGTCCTTTGCTTAACCACACAAATATCCATAGATAAACTATATGGCAACCTCAGACATTTATATGCAACTGATTGGTGAGAGAGAATCCCTTGAAAATTTATGGAGTATGATTCAAATTTGATGATCGACCAAGGTAGAGAAAGGCATTTGGGCCCCTCATATAGGTATTTTCTCGAAAGCAATTTCAGGTTGATCTTCTACTTGAAACTGCATTGGCATTGAGGTGATGAATTATAACTGAATTTTTATTCTTTTGGAGTAAAGGTTCGTAGTGGGGAATATTACTAAATTAATTCTAAATCCGTTGTGCCATTGGAATTGTCATTACCTTAATGTGATAAAACTGTGGTATTATGACTATGATCTATTGATAAAGTGGAGAGTCCTATTAAATTCATTCCATCTTGCAAGCTTCAAAAGTGAAGAAGGAAGAAAAGTGCTCTACAAGTGATGAAACAATGTCAAAGATGCTTTGTAGGACTTCCTTTGGAGTGAGCTTAAAGCTACTGATAGAAACTCAAGTAAATGACAAAATCTTGTAAAACCGGTAAAAAAGTAGTGCAGGAATTGGCAGTGCAGTGATTAGTTAATTAGGTTTGCTTATGAAGTGAACATGAACAAAAAACTTACATTGTGGCGAAGTGGTGGAGCATAGCTGTTGGTAGCGTTTGGTGGCTCATAATCCAAGCTCAACTGAAGTTAAGACCACAATCAGGCTTACATGTTATTTTCACTGCTATTTTAGTTTCCATTCTAAAATATGGCAGTGAACTGAAAAACTTACATTGGGATGAAGTGATGGACTGTAGCCTTTGACAGCTTTTGGAGTCTGATAATCCGAACCCAACTTAAAAATATGTTGCTGATGATTGTGCTTCAGCGACGCTTCTTTAGATTCTCCATATTGGAATGGCACGATGTTATCGCCTTCGGGAGGGCCACCATATTGTGTGTGCTTACTGTAAGGATCAGAAAAGTGATTTTCCTCGGGGTATGTTGAGTTATACTCACTAAGGTTCAGGTACTCGTCGACTTCATCCTTGAATAGAAATCCAGTATTCTTATTTGGCCTATAGCTGTTGACAGGATTTAGAAGCAGCCATGAGGCTGCCTCACCCTGCTGATTGACAGGTCCGTCCCACCTTTGCTCTATGTTTCTGTCCTCAGGGATGGGGAGGATAGGAACACGATGGTCACATCCCCCACTGTTACCTTTCCTCAACATGGCACTCTCAAGAGGAGGTTTGAATTTGGGTTCAAATGAGTCGTTGAATGGTAATGGAGGGAAGGAAGGTTGTAGGGTTTTATTTAAGTAGGCAGATCCCCAAGAAAAATGGAGGGGAGAATCAAAGGGATGACACTTGGCATGAGTTAGTGGCTGAAAGAAGTCTAATAGATTATCCTGTGGTTGTCTATTTTTGAGTACGGCCTAGGTTGCATTGTAGCTTTTGCTTTTCTTGAACCAATAGAGGAGAAGGAACTAATTTTGCATTGTGTTTGGCTTTTTCTGAACCAATGGAGAGGAAGGAACTAATTGTTGTAATAGGTTTGGCTTTCTTCTGAACCAATAGACGGGAGGGAACTAATTGTACCACTTCCACTGTGGTGAAAAAGATCTGGTGAGCGTGGTACGCCAATTGAATCAGTATACTTGATAGTGCAAAATAAACATACTTTGCTTTAACCACAGATGCTGCTTTTTTTGTTTTTGTTTTACATGCTTACTTTTATCTTTCTACATACACAGGAAAATTCTTCAGTTTGAAACTTAGTGAGAAAGTGGAAAAAGTTTCCTTTTACTGGTAAAAAAGTTTCCTTTTACTGGTAAAAAAGTGTCTGGGTGGTGTAGTCAATAGTTTCATATATTTGAAAAGATACAATTTTTACACTAAGTTTCACTCTTTGTAGTATTGCTCAAAAACAAAACACAAACTTACGGATTGTTGCACTTTCTTATGGATGAGAAAATATTTAGTGAGCTTGATACTTCAGTTGATATATTTTGCTCTGTGCCACATGTGCTACACTACACTTACCATTTTCTAGCTAGTACACCAGTTCATCTTTCCGTTTGTGTCGTCACACTTGCAGAATATTTTCTCATCCAAGTAGCATCTCCAAAGGGCCTCATTTCATGGTCAGAGAAAGAAGAACTGTTCCAGCATAGCAAGTTCTTTAGACAGAAACGGGCCCACTAAGAGGGGCCATGTGGGGTCCCAGATTTCATGGCTCTAAATAAATAAATAATAGTTGGAAATTCAAAAGTCGTAAAATTTAAAAATACCCAACTAAATGGTGAAAGCTATCTAGTCAAGTTGGTTGTGCACCTAGTCTTTATTAGAGCCTGGGGTCCAATCCTGAGTTCTGTCCTGAGTTGGTCGCTGCCTTTACACACGAGTCAGCTGAGTCATGCTGGATTTATTCTTATCACGTTCTGCTGCAGCTTGATCTTGTGTAAACTGTGGTGGACTCTTAGATGCTGTCTGAGTTTTTTTTGTCTTGCCATGCTGTATCAAACAGGTCCAAGCGTACTACATATGTATTTTTTGTTTATTTTTGGTTAAACCATATGTGGTGCTTTTGCTTTACTTGCATGGATATCCTTCTCTATTCTTTTCTTTTCTTATGAGAGATCATTCTCAAAATTAAGTACCCTTTTTTCTCTCCTCTCTTCTCAGGAAAGTAATTCCCTTTTTTTGCAAGTATCTTACGTCTCAATCATGCAAGATAAGGGTCTTTAGCATCTTCCTGGAGGTGCAGCGAACTCAAGGAGGTAAATTTTTTACTGCTTTGGTAGAGTTGGTTTACACTTTTCTGCAGATTTAGCTCTGTTTTTTAGAAGAAATACACACATGAAAAATTACTGTAACCCTCCCATAGTTGTCAGTTAAAACATCGCAAACCTTATTTGCATAGCCTTAACTTTTACCATAAATGGTGGAATATTTTAGAGATTTAAAGACCCATATGAGAGCACCTCAACATGCCAAAAATGTATCAACTGTTAAATTACCAAAAGTGTGCTGTTCTTTGGCCTAGCAGATTTGTGTGGGGTAAAATAGGACCAAATCGTGAAAATATCTGTAGAATTTGCCAAATGTCCTAGTTTCATCTTTGAACTACAAGAAAATAACTTAGATACTGCACTCAAATGGCAAAAACCTACCTAACTTTTGATGCCGCGAAGCTGAACCAATGGCACAGGATGATGTGGAAAGGGAAAGACATCTTTTTTGACATTGCTAATTCACTTTTAGGACCTTTCAAGAGAAAAAGGAGAAGACTTTTGGGACCTTTAAGAATATTCTGTGAGGTGCATGGGGACCACTAGCTGGAAAAAGAAGCTTTGGGTATCAAAATTGATCCTTGTCACTTCTCTCTTTATGTCCACGTGGTGATTTCCCACACGTCATCATGATCCAACAATCTCTGTTTCTTTCTTCTGTTATAGATTTTGATGGTAAAGAGGTTTCACTCATAGTGCATGCCCAAAGGCTTCACCCATAAAGAGTGCCCAAAGGCATTCATTCATTCATAAGAGAGGCGTCGCCCTTTACTTCATACATAAGAAAGGCACCGCCCTTACACGATGATAAATTATATGAAGTGTCGCCCCTTATAATTAGACCCACTAGCAGGGCGCCACCTGCTTCTTCCCTTAGAGTGAATCATATGAGATTGACCTTTAATAGGGCGTCACCTTCTCTTATTTGAGAAGTGACAGGGGTCTTAACCCAGGCGCCGCCTGATGAAGGGACATGACATGACAGTCATGCCTCTGATCGGTGATGTGACCCCGTTTCGTTTTCCACGAGGATAACGAGTAACCACGGTTAATACATTTAACCATGGTAAAGAAAGTTAACTCGGTCAACGGTTAGCTCTTCCTATAAATAGTATCTCATTTATTATTATTATTCATTCTACCAACTTCAAACAGTACATTGATTGCTCTCAAACTCCCGAACTAATTTAAGCTTCGGAGAGGAAACGAATGGGAACACTTAGGGCTTTCCCTTTTGCAGGTTTGGGACTCTTTAGGAGTGACGCCTCGTGTACTTGAGCAAACGTAATCCAACATTTGACGCTGTTTGTGGGAATCTTAGCTAAAGATTATAGTCATGACTCCTGCCAATACAAGAGCGAAGACAAACACTACTAAGGAACCCGTTGAAGGTGGTTCCCTCCATAGCTTGCAACAACATCTGATGCCCTCGGCATTCATGCCTTACAGGGGTCATCCTTCAGGGGCGACGCTCCCAAGCGTTTCAGCCCCCCAGGGCGGTCCGTCAAGGCCCCCTCCGGAAGTCATAACACCAATTGAGGAGCGTCAACCTCCACAGTTGCCTCAACAAGACCAGACTCTTTCTTGACCGACGCAATCTCACATTGCGGCCTCAGAAAGGGCTCCTCCTCGAGAGGTCCATCAAGATGTAATCCTCACGCCCGCTTTCCTCATTGCATTAGAGGAGCTCCTTGATAGGCGAGAGCGTCGGGTCGCCGCCCAAGCAGCTCGTCCCCCATAGCCGAATCGCACAGAGGAGGCAACCTCAAGGCCTCAGGCCATGCCAGTACAGGCGCCGCCTCCGCAGACCATTCCAGTACCTATCAGTGTCACCACTCAGGGAATAGGGGTGACAATGACTCAACCTCCGGGCATGACCCGAGGGAAAATAGAAGAGTTTGTCGCCAGGACTGTCAAGGAGCAGAAATGAAGGGTCATGCCACGATTAAGAGATAGGGTGTCACACCCTTTTACCCAAGAAATCCTGGTTGTGATGGTGCCACCACATGTCCATAACCTCAGAATTGATTGCTATCGAGGCGAAGGTGACCCAGTGGAGCATATTCAGAGGCATGAAGCCTCCCTCTTAGGAAAGACTAGTGACGACAATCACTTTGCGTTACTCTTCCCTTCAACCCTAGGGGACGTTGCCTCCCATTGGTTCTTTGGCCTACCAAAGGCTTCAGCCAAATCATGGGGAGATTTGAATGACAAATTCATAGTCCAGTACATGGGCGAACGACAACTTCGTAAGACTGTTGGAACCCTCGACCATATCAAGTAGAAAAATGAGGAAAGTTTCAGAGACTTCTATACTCGTTTTAACAAAGAATTGTCAGGCATCGATCAAATTATAACAAGCAGCGAGATCCGTTCGTTCGTAAAAGTACTAGGCCCTAGAGGCTCCGCCTTGTATGATAGTTTGCGCGTCATACCCGTTAATACGGTTGAGGTGATGACAGAGGGGGTCAAGTCGTATATACATCTCGAAATAGCCAAAGAAAATAGAAAATTCCACAAGGAGACTAAGAAGGAGGAGAAAGGAAAAGGAAAGCAGGAGCAACACTCCCAAAAAGGGGAACATGAGGACAAGCGCCGCCCTCTATTGCCACGACCGAATATGGAGGTGTACGAAACCTTTACCCCATTAAACATAGACATTTCAGTCATCTTGAACGAAATGGAGAAGAGAGATTGGGCGTCGCCTCCACCCCCTCGGAGAAATGGGGGACCCATGGGGACAAACCTCGACCAGTACTGCATATATCATCGGTGCAAAGGTCATAACACCGATGATTGTAAAATTCTAAAAAGGGACATTAAAGCCCTGATCCAAAAGGGACTGCTCAAAAACTTCGTGGTCAAGCGAGGGCGAAATCCAAGTCCTCCAAGAAGAGAACGCAGGGCATCGCCCAAAGCATAGGAGAGGAGTCAAGAAGCACACAAAGTGAATAAGGGAACGCTCAATGTGATAAGTGGGGGCTTTGCCTATGGAGGAGAGACCAGTAGCGCTAGAGAAATCTACGTTACCCAAATCTCAGGCATTGCCAAGGCCGAAAAACGACCAAAGGTAGATGATGAGATAGCCATATCCTTTTCAGAAGAAGAGATGAGGCATGTTACATGTCCCTATGAAAATGCATTGGTTGTCACTATCGAAATTGATGGCTTTAATGTGAAGACAATTCTCATTGACTCAGGGAGTTCATCGGATGTGCTCTTTCTCGACGCTCTAAAGAGCATGGGCAACAGCGGAAGAGACCTTCAAAAGGTGAACTTTCCGTTGATGGGATTCGTCTCGACAGTGACATACCTGATCAAGGGCAATCACCCTACCCGTATACGTGGGGGAGGGATGGAAAGCTTTGACCATGAGCGTCACTTTTATCATGGTCGACACCCCAACTTCCTACAATGCCATCATCGGACGATCCACCTTAAACCCTCACTGAATGATACACTCCACCTACCACCAACTCTTGAAATTTCCAACGACGCATGGAATAGGAGTGGTAAGATGGGATCAACCTGTGGCCCAGAAGTGCTACGTTCAATCAGTCAAGCGCCGCTCTCTTAAGAAAGAAACAATGTCTATTTAGATTGACGAAGATCCCAGTGAAGAAAAAAGTCATCCCACCCCAGTGGTGGGGTTGAAGAGGGTCAAATCGACGAGCCAACCAAGGTGGTCCAGATTGGGGCGACGCTACCGGAAGAGCAGGCTGCAGCCTTGACATCTCTATTGATCAAATTCAAGGAACTCTTTGCCTAAAAGCCCAGCGACATGTCGGGTATCAGCAAAGACATCATCACCCACGAGTTGAGGATCTACCGAAAGATCAAACTCATCGCTCAAAAGCCACGACATGTGGGGGAGGAAAAGGCTATAGCCATTAGACGGGAGGTTGGCAGATTGATCGACGCTAATTTCGTCAAATAAATAAGGTTTCAGACATGGGTTTCCAATCCGGTCCTGGTGAAGAAAAATAATGGCAAATGATGTGTGTTGACTTCAGGGATCTCAAGAAGGCTTGCCCAAAGGATTTGTATCACTTACCCCGAATTGACCAGTTAGTGGATGCCACTCCGGGGCATGAGCTCTTAAGCTTTATGGATGCCTATCAAGGTACAACCAAATTCAGATGGAATAAGGCGACGCCCCCCATACAACCTTCTATGCAGACAATGACATATTCCATTACACAGTCATGCCCTTTGGACTCCTGAATGCGGGCGTCACCTATCAACGAATGATCAACAAGGTATTCGCTGATATGAAAGGCGTCACCATAGAGGCATATGTGAATGACATGTTGGTAAAATCCATCCAAGGCGTCGACAATGAGAAGGATTTGAGAGGATGCGACTCCATCAAGTGAGGCTCAACCCAACAAAGTGTGCATTTGGTGTGCAATCAGGAAAATTCCTGGAATATATGGCCAGTCATAGGGGGATTGAGGTGAATTCAGAAAAACTCGACGCCATTGAAAACATGAAAAGTCCTACATGCCATAGAGAGCTCCAGAGCCTGAATGGAAGATTAACAACACTCACCCGTTTCCTTGACAAGTTGGGTGACAAGTCGTTGCCCTTTTTTGAAGTATTAAGGGTCAACAAAAAATTCGAATGGACACCAAGGTGCGAAGAGGCTTTTCAAGACCTCAAGCAACACTTGCGGACGCTCCCACCCCTCGCCAAGCCAACAAAAGGCGACACCCTTATGTTATACATCAGCATCAGTCATGTTGCTGTCTCTTCGGTTCTGGTAAAAATGTGGGCAAAGGCAAAGTATATGTGTACTATGTATCCAAAGTCCTATCCAAGGCAGAAATGAATTATATGAAAGTTGAAAAGTATCTCTACGCGTTGGTAGTATTAGTTAGGAAGCTTCGCATGTACTTTCACAAACATGAAATCACTGTGTTAACTAATCCACCCTTAAAACACTTTCTCCAAAGGCTTGATGCCTCAAGTAGAATGATTAAGTGGTTGAATCTACGTGTGTAGAAGAGGCGCCATCTCCCGTAGAGGATACAATGACCAAATAAGATGCTACAGAGAAGGTGCAACCTCCTATTTGGTAATTGTATACCGATGGATCTTCTTGTACTGAAGGATCAGGCGCATGACTGGTACTCACTACACCGGATGGAGGGGAGCCTTTGAGGTATGCTTTAGTATTAACCTTCAAGACCACAAACAACGAAGCGGAATATGAAGCCTTTATAGCAGGACTTCGAATCACAAAGGGGGTAGACGTTGCTTCACTCAAGGTCCATTGTGAATCTCAGTTTGTGGTCAACCAAGTGAAGGGTGACTATGTGCCAAAGGGTGAGCAAATGAAAAAAATACCTTAACGAAGCCAACACTCTCATTGAAGACTTCATTAATTTGAGATAAACGCCATCCTTAGGGATGAAAATAGCGAGGCTGACGCCTTGAGCAAGTATGCTTGGCAGCCGACGACTCTCAATGTCCATTTTATCGAAAGCATCGCCCAACCAAACTCATTCAAATGTTTCAACATAGACAAAGTAACAGATTGGGCAACACCCATTAAAGAGTACCTAAAAACGTGAATTGAGCCTCAAGACGAAGCTGACGCAAAAAGAGTAAAACGTCTTACACCAAATTATACTCTCATAGATGGGTACTCTATAAGAAGGGGTTTTCGACACCCTATCTTAGGTGTGTCGCCCCTCTAGAGGTCATTACCATCCTTAGAGAGTTGCATGAAGGGTATGCAACATGTCATGAGGGAGCAAGGTCAATTATAAGAAAAGCCTTGAATCAAGACTATTATTGGCCTACAATGAGTTAGGAGGCTATAGAGTTGGTACAAAAATGCGAAGCATGCCTTATATAGGTGTAAAGCGCTACCTTCGATCAAATACCCGTAGGAGTTTCTATTACAAAAAAAGAGGTTCTATTACAAAAGATTCTTTACAAAATATTGTAAGTCTGTAATTATGGACCCCTCTAAGAAACTACGACTAAAGCCTTTGCAAAAGCAACGACAAACAAAATAAGAGATCTAATCTAAGGCGTCGCTTTAGCATCCTCCTCACTGGAGACATTCTTCTTCTTGGACGCCTCAGATTTCTCTGGTTTAGGCTCTTGAGCTCGAGACTTCGCTGGCTTCGAGTGGGCTTGTTTGGTCTCCTCGTGAAGCTTTTGCCTTCTTAGGAAGGCTTGAAGCCCTTTAATTTGGTCAACGGGAAGTCTGACTGAATACCTTGGATCTACTTGACCAGGTCAATATACACCTGGATGAGCTAATTCAAGCTGCATTTCTCGGTTGTCTTGGCAAATTCAGGAGTCTTCTGGTAAGACTCCACGGTGGTCGATGCTTCAGCTTGGGCAGTAGCCAGTTCCTGCTCCAGCTCCTTCTGCCTGTTGACCAACTCCTCTTGCATGTGGACCAGCTTTTCCTGCTTCTTGAGCAATGCCATGTTCTCCATGGTAAGCGTCGTCGTTCGCTTTTGAGCTGCGCGAGCATCTTCCTAGAATGACTTGACAACTTCTTGAGTAGCGGTCGACTCTCTCGACTTCTCAGACGCCTTCTCCTTGGTGAATTGACACTTCTCGATCGCACCCTCCTTGAGGCGCCGCTCCTCTTCCAGATACTCCCTAAGAAGGTTGTTTTCCTTATCAAGGTTAGTCGCATGGCTCGCCTTGGAGGCCTCTTCTTCAAGAAGAGAGCATTTGTGCGCGAGCTTCACGACCAAGGCTTCAATATGTGTTTCGGAAGCGACGACCTGCAAAAATAAGGAAGGATGAAAGTCATCGAAATATCTACACTTAAAAATATATGAGGGAAAAAGGAAGATGTACCTACAGTAGCCAAAGTGGTTAGGTGGCTGCCTATCGCCCCTTCGACCCACTTAGGATTGAATCGTAGCGAGTGTTGCTCCGCTGGGGGGACGATCCCACTCAGAAAGTGGAGGGAAAGGTCAGAAGAAATAAGACTTTGACCTTTCATTATCTTTCCCCCTCGAGGCGCTGACAGGGCTCCCATGGTTCCCTAATTTCTGTCGGGACCCTCATAAGGACCCAAAGACGATGATACCTTGAAGGGTGATGGATCGGGGCAATCATAGGATGGTGACTGTTTTATCTCCTTCACGGAGTCTTCAATGACGAAGGTCACCCGTGCCCTCTCCTTGGGCACTGTCTTCTTACTACCTGGAGGTCACGGATCGTAAGTAAAAGTCTTCTTCCAGTAATAAGAGCGTCGGTCCTCATGCAAAATGGGAGGGTCGTACCGCTTCGTCGTCAAAATTGAAGATATTCGACAGTACACCCCATCATTCATGTAAAGTTTGTAAGGGATCGCACCTTTATATGTCGCAACAGCTGCGTTGGTCTCATCATCCAACAGTATGGGCGACGCCGTCAAGGGGTCCAAGGGTTGCGGTTTTTCCTTTTTGGAGCGTCCACTCTTCCTTTTCCTTTTCTTCCCATGAGATTCCTCCTCCGCATAGATTACACCGGTCGCCGCTTGCGCATGTACGAGATCAGGGACGTCAAACAGGTAATCAAGAATACCTACATAAAGGAAAAGAGAAGGGTTAAGGTAAATACCCAATCAGGTGGACGGACTTCAGTCGTCGACTTTATCCTCATATGAATAAGCGACGCCTCAGAGATGTTGCGGGAAATAAGAGGAGAAACCCTATTGGTATGGTCTAAGTATATGGAAACCAACTACGTTTTATCGTCGTCAGAATATTCATAAAATAAAAGGGAAGGGTCGGTTTTAGGAATGGAAAGAGGTCAGGCGACGCCACCTTTAAAGAAAAAATATTTGGATTTCCAATTGGAATTGGTGGTTTTGAAACCAGTGACTAAGGGATGTTTTGAATCCCAGGACCAATCGGTCCATCCTAGGCACTCGCATTCCAGTTTTTAAAGACAGGGAATCGAGTTTGAAAAAGAAAAATATGAAAAGCGTTTGGTTGAAGGCGATAAAAGGAACGAAAAAGAGGAAGGAAATACGAAAAAGAGGAAGGAAATACGTCCAACCCCGAGCGAAGCATTGGACTCGAAAGCCCACCCACATTCGTAGGGCGTTGGGCGATAACTGAGTAAGAGCAATACCATAATATTGGCAAAGCTCCTTCAAGGGTTTGCAAAAAGGAAATCGAAGCCCTGATTCTATCTAAGCAAGATAAATCACGGCTCCGTCTTGATCTGGCCTACAAATTGGACGTGAGGCGCGACCATTATAGTCCTCGGGGATGGGGTATCGCGGACAATCGGCGTCGCTCATGCCCGATAACTCCTGCCCCTGACGAAATTCTCAGGTGTAAGAATATTTGGTTTGGGATCTAAAGGGGGAAGAGGGATGTAAAGCTTACTAGTGCTGCCTTCCATGTTAAGAGCACGAAATTGAGAGTGACACCCCTTATAATTAGACCCACTAGCACAGTGCCGTCTGCTTCTTCCCCTGGAGTAATCACATGAGATTGACCTTTAATATGGTGTTGCCTTCTCTTATCTGAGAAGTGACAGGGGCCTTAACCCAGGAGCCACCTGGTTAAGAAACATGACAGTCATCCATTTGATCGGTGATGTGACCCTGTGCCGTTTCCCAAGAGGATAATGAGTAACCACGATTAACACATTTAACCACAGTAAAAAAAGTTAACTCGATCAACGGGTTAGCTCTTTCTATAAATAATATCTCATTTATTATTATTATTAGTAGTATTCATTCTACCAACCTCAAACAGTACATTGATTGCTCTCAAACTCCCGAACTAATTTAAGATTCGGAAAGGAAACGAACAGGAAAACCTGATGCTTTTCCTTTTGCATGTATAGGACACTTTAGGAGCGACGCGTCGTGTACCTGAGTAGCGCAATCCAACATATTTGGTATTGATCTTTCTGTTTATTTATGGCAAAAATAAAATCTTTCAGATTATTTGTATGATTTTGTATGTGGTTGGATTGAATGTAATGAAGATCACTTTCTCCCGTATGATTGGGTGGGTTGCGTGCTTTCGTTTCCTTTCCTTTCCTTTCATTTCAGGATTATTAAAGTGAGAAGGCATCCGCATCGAGTGGTGTCGAGGTGCTGACAAGGCATCGATTTCTGACCAAGTAGTTGATTCTTGAACTCCCCTCCACGAGGCAAAATCCCCATTTCACCAATCAGGAGTTATCCGATGATGATGCACCTGAGCCACAAGTTGGAGATTAAAGAGGACTTGAAAGTGAAGCACAAATGAATATGGTATCTGGATCCTTCTAGCTTGAAGGATTGATTAAGAAATTAAGAATTTTATATGAACTAGAGTTGACTGACTCACAATTTTAGATACGATATGTAACGATCTATCTATCTATCTATATAAATAGGAGTTTCACCGTAATATATGAGTAATAATAATTATATATGTGTATATAAACATTGTTAGTTATGTATATTTATTGGGTAAAATGTTATCACCTAATGTTTACACATATTTTCAGTTTTCCCTAAAGTTTAAATCGTAAAATTTTCTTTCCTCATGCTTGAAAAAAGTGCAAGTATAACCTCCTCTGCCAATTTTTTCATTCAAATTTAACAGAATTAGTTTTGAAAATTGTAAAAATAATAGAAAACTTTTCATAAATGTCGCAATTTAATCATTTCAAACTTTTTTCAAATGTTACAATTGAGTCCTGATTCGATTGGGGCTTAATTGAGCTCCAATCGAGGGGGCTCGGATTTGGGTCTTGACTCAGACTGGCCCCCCATGGGTTTGGTTCGAATTCGTTGACCCAAATCAGGTCTCCCACCCATTAGGGGTTAGTATGGGTTAAGACCCAGACTCGAGCTTCAATCGAATCGGGAATCAATTGTAACATTTGAAAAAGTTTGAAAGAGTTAAATTGTGACATTTTTTGAAAGTGTTATGTTATTTTTGCAATTTTTGATATTAATCCTGTTAAATTTGGATAGAAAAATTAACAAAGGCAAACTTGCATTTTTTCCAAACATGAGATAATAAAATTTTACAATTTAAACTTTAGAAGGGAAACTGAAAATTCAGTCAAATATTAGGGGGGCAGTGTCGTATTTTACTCTATATTTAAATTGGAATTAAAGTTATATTTACATTTGTTCTTATTGTACAAATTGTTTCTGAATGAGAACTTGTAGATTTTGAAACTTCATAGTAAAATGAGTTATGAGATTTATAAATTTTATGCCACCGTGATGTATATATATAAAATATCTTTTTCTTCAAAAAAATTAATTGTGTATGGTATTTGTAATATGTTAATTATTCGTGCGGTGTTTATTTGAATTTTTAAAATATGTTTAAAACACATTTGTTCACACGACACGAGGAATCAGTAATTGCCAATAACATTTATTCACATGTTTAACAAATTCCGCTCAAAATATGGCAAAAATAAATTCACTCAAAATGGAATTTCAACCGGACTACATCTAGGTCTTTCGATGGTTAGGGTATGGTACGGATATGACAAATACCATAATTATACCATATTTTTAAACCACATACCATAATCATAACTATTATGAGTACAATTTTCAATATCATAACCATTAAAATAACTGTGGTTATTAACCACGGTTTTACCCGTATACTCATATTCATTCTACACATGTAATATAATAAAAGACTGAAAATCTTTATTTAAAAAAATACATAAATCTATATTATCAACAATAAAATTATATAACACTAACATCATTCAACATTAACATTCACACCACTTAACATTAAAATTTAACGTTAACACCGATGAAACATAACACCATTAGTATATTAATAATAACAACAACTTCAATTATATTTAGTATATATTAGTTTATTAATAATAAATAATTATTATATTTATAATGGTTATAAGCATGAGTATAACTCAAATACCATAATCGCACCACACCATAATGGTACGGTTAACCATATTAAACAGTAACGGTTATAACTGTGGTTATGCGTTTTTCACCGCACCATTATCGGCACTAACTACATCTACTTTGGACAATACTGGATTGTGTTTATGTCATACTTATTAACCAGTTGGTCAACTCGTAGACTTGTATAAGTATATATATATATATATTATAATAAACTATATAAAAATCCATGAGTCGGCACAGATCACGTGAATTGCATGAATTAGTTAAATTAGTGGATCATATGGATCGATAGATTGATCCGCAAAATTCATATTATACAAATTAAAATGGCACGGATTCAGGGATCGTACGGGCTGATACGTGGACCGGCAAACCCACAGGTCGTGTTTGAGTCTTGAAAATTAACCCATCATGAATCATGGGTCGTGTTTGGATTAAACATATTTGACACGACTCGTATTTGACATGACCACAGTTAACCTGTCGACACAAATTGACACCCGTTACCAAAAATTGCCTTGCCATCGACAATAAACTATTTAAAAAAAAAGAAGATTATTTCAATAATATTAGTGACATTTATCTTCTTATATTATCTTTGCCTTATCATGTGATCAATCAAATTAGAAGGATAAGAATTAAGGGAAAAGTATGAAAATAGTACATCATGTTTGACGAAAATGGTTTTCCAACCCAAACGATGGTTTTTGGTACAACATGTTTGTAAACGATTGTTTTTAGTACTTCTGTCTAACCAGTTAACTTATCATGTGGCATGTCACATGACCAACCCTGCAAAAATGAATTTTTGCAATACCCTTTCTGCCCTTATCATTGTATTTAGGGATCCCGCCCAATTATAACGAAGTAGTTTGTCCTGAAGTCTTCGTGAGTGCCGCGGGGAAGTCTTCGTGCTATTGTGGAGCGGGGAAATCTTCGTGTTGTTGTGGAGTCCCCTGGCTGTGAAGGTTGTCTGTGAAGTTCTTCATGGCTCCATGTAAGTACTCTCGTCTTCCTCCTCCAATCCTATAATGCTGTGAAGCTTTTGTTTCACCTGTAATGCTGTGAACCCTACATGTTGTCTCACAAAATCGATTATCCTAGCGTCAACCAAACCACCTGACATATCGGTTACGTAGAAGGTGTCTTTGACTTTGCCTCCTTTGGTCAATATCTCTGCCCTTTTGATGGACGAACTGTTCTCTCGAAACACCCTCGTGATGTCTGAAAGAAGTCTGGATCGATCATGGGTGCACAGTTCGAGCTCCAATCCCTGGAAGGGAGGTAAACAGGGTGCTTTATAAGCTACTGCACAACTTAGATGTAGAAGAGGTTTCAAGTTTCTTTATATGAAAAATAGGATAAGCACTAAATTGCATATACCCAGCTTTGGAGGGTGCAAATAAACATACTGAACTTCTTTTTAACAAATTTGCAAGACATGATCACCTTCCTTCGGTTGAATGGCAGAAAATAAAACAAACTCAACAATGAAGATTTGAAGCTACCAAATGGAAACAATTTCCTATTTTCTTTTATTTGAAGTTAGTGTTTACAATTTTGGCTTAAATGTACTAATTTTAAAAAATATAACTATGTTTTTGTAATCCTTCGAAAGTTTGGTAACTAACCCTAAGAAAAATATCACTCAATTTGAATTTCACCTCGGAAGCTCTCCTCTCAATGACTGCTTCGAGACATTGAACAACACATTCTATCTCGGCTTCTGAATCCTTTGCGTACTCATCAACATGTCGAATATAGAACTTCTATAAACAATATTAGACCAAAAAAATGAATTCTATTACAGAAAGAAGATACACAAATTAAACTATGTATCAAGTCTTATTTTACCTGATAAGCTTCCTTTCTTCCAGTATGAACCACACCGTGGAAAACAACATACTCCATATCTGTGAGCGTGCACACGATATCGAACAGCAGCTTTGGTTGATCCCCCGACTCAGAAACAGTTGTCTTAGCAGAGTTGAAGTTGTCGTTTCCTTTTAACACATAGCAGAGCATCTTCTTGATTGAGGCAAGGTGTTTTGGGTATGAGATTGCGGAGTGAGTGGAATTGTCTGTGACAAGGACTACGGCTGCTGCACGAGCATTATGGGTCCATATATCGGCATTAACGATGTTGCATTGGAGGCTTGAGAGAACCGCACAGACTTCTGAGAACAAACCTGATCGATCGGTTCCAGTGAACTCAATGGAGGTGTGTTCTTAGGAGGGGACCAAAGAGATGAACTAAGACAAAGATACGCCTCGAACCTAGGGGAAGAACGACATGAACCTACTTCTCCAACCGAGAAGGAAGCCACGAAGCGATGGGAAGAACGAAGTGAACCGAACTGGGAGACGCAACAGAGGAAGCGAACCGAACTGGGAGGAAGCCATCTGAACTGGAGAAACAAAGGAGAGCAACTGACAAAAACAAAATGAAGAAGTTGAAAGGATATGGATTTGTACATAAGAAAATCACAAATGGATATAGAGGGTAATTAGGAATTTTTTAAATCAATTTACAAAAGCAAAAATTAGATAGAAGGTCACGTGACAAAAACGCGACTACTTAACGACATAATTAAACGTATGGTGGACGGAAGATCCATTTACCATCATTTTTCAACGTATTTAACCATTAACATCGTAAAAAAACAAGTAGTACCAAAAACCATTTTTGTCAAACATGATGCACCATTTTCATACTTTTCTGTTGGACCATCTGCTATCAATTTTATCGCTACATTGATAACATATACGTTTTTTTCACTACATTGACAACAAACATGCTTAAAGTATATGATAATGAATTTACAATCAACTGATGTTTGTTCCTTCATTCAACTTGTTTCTGCTTCACTCTCTATTCTTCAGCTTGGATCGATATCCCGTTCATCGTCTCGTATTCCTCCTTTAGTTCTTCCAATCGCTTCGATACCTATTAATAACCAAATGATAAACCCTAATTGAAATGCAAAAAAAGAAAACAAGGTTTTAGGGAAGAAGTTACAGACCTTGATTGAATAAGCCATTGGCAGTAAATTATCAGGATTCATAGCATCCTCGGGAAAGTTACGCAAAGCGTGGATGAGTTTCTCAAACGGTAATTTTACCTGAAAACAAAATGACCTGATTTGTCAATCAAAGCTAGATTGGGAAATCAGTTATATCATCTAACTTGATTACCAAGTCATCATGGCAATATTTCAGTAGAGCCAGACCAACTTTGAAGACAATTTTAACACCCTGAAGAACAAAACAGCCCAAAGATCACATTTTGATATATCACAGCAATCCAAACATTAGAAACTTTCAACTGTTTGAGGACTGACCTCGAATAGGAAAACATCCCAAATACGAAGAGCCAAGTGGAATGGGAAAGAATATGCAAAGACGGTTATGAACCATTGGCTCGCGTACATACTAGGGTTTATCGTTTCTTGAGTGAAATGCTCCCCAAGCTTTGGCAACAGTTCTCTCATCAATTGGTCGAACTGGAAAAGATATTGTTGCACCAATGGCAGACCCACCTTCACCACAAAATGGGTTTTATTTTACAAAGAATGAAAATTGGATCGATACAAAATAATTAAGCTTGATCATGGCAAGAAAAATATTTTGGTAAAAATATGATTTTTATCAAGAACTAAATATACAGACAGTTATGGTTGTTCTATTGCAGTTTTCCTTTCAAAATCAGTATTATTATCTGAACAATTTTAACATAGCTCAGAATCAAGATTATTGGAATGTGAAATCATAATGGCAGAGAAATGGTTTACCAAATAGAGGCCTTCCATTGGAGCGTGGACGGCTCCCTTGAGTAGAGCAACTAACAACCAAAATGCATCTTCTTCGCTCATATAAAGAAGAAGAAGACCCGCTACAAAACCCATTCCCTGTTGGCAAATTCCGACAAAATTTAACAGTTTGATTGGAAAACAAAATCGACAAAATTCAAAACCTTAAACTGAAGGACGAAAATTGTCAAGAAATTTCAGAGCTTTGGTTTACCTGTACATATCCAACATCTCTATCATAGACAGAGTATGCCTTCAAGACATTGTAGAGAGACCTCTGACCCGGTCCGTGTCTCTGTTGAAAGAAAACATGCGAAGGAAATGTACGAGAGATATCTCGAATGATGTCCATTTCTGAAGGTGAAGTCTCATAGATAACCAATTGCTGCAGCAATGTATATACAGTGCTAATCAAGATCGTAAGCAACTCATAGTGTTAGACTGACATAATATATTTCAGTGGAAATTAAGCCAGATGCATTAAAAACTTGAAATTTAAGGTGTCCAAGTTTAAGGGTCTGCAAGAAACTTCTCAAATTATTCAATTATATATATGAAAATCAGCAAAATATTGGATACATTCATTTGTAAGATTAGCCAGGAATTACCAAGTTCAAGAATCAAAATATTAAGTAACTCATAGTAGTAGACATAATCTCTCTCTCTCTGAAAACGATACCCATCTCCAGGAATCGGAGAATTACTTATGAATTTGAGCAGATTGAAGCCATGTGCATCAAAAAGATTGAAACTCAAGGTGTCTCGTTATGGGTTTGTAAAATATTCTCAAACTATTCACTATATTGATGTTTAAGAAATGCAACCTCATAAACACCAGGATTCATCAGCAAGAGGTCACGACTTCCAGAAATCAATTGCCATACAAGGCCTCTCAAGCAATCTGGAATCCCTTTCCTTATGCGTCTCCTAACCACATGAGGTTTTCTCCGAGCATAATGCTTCCAGTCACTTCCTCCTACTCCAATCATCTTCCTCCATTTTCTCACCCTTCTTTCCTCCCTGGTAATTGATGCCACATCAAATAAGTTCGAATGTTGAAGATTCATAAAAGTTTTGGGGTTATGGTGAACAGACAAGTACCTTTCAAATTCATATGCTGATCTGATCTTGTCCATACCATTAGGGGAGACATCCTGCTTAACAAAACCGAACCTGTCTAGTGGTCTTTGCGGAGGGATGGGTCCAGGTTCATGATCATCTGTTCGCTTCTTTTCCATCTACAGCACCCAACAATTTCCTGTATCAGCAGCTCATTTATAGTTTGAATCCTAATAATGATTCATTCATCAAATTCGTTTTTGCTGCATAATCCAAGGAATTGAGCACCAAGTTCCCTTTCTTGATCTGATAAAGGAACAAGAACTTGGAAGCAACTTCAATTAAAATTTTCAAGAATAAGAACCAGAAAATGCAGACCAAAAATCGTGGCAGACAAATCACTACAATGAAATTGAAGTCTACGAAATCACCAAAATGTAAAGGCGTACTAGCATAATCACTCGACAAGAACATAACCCATGAAAGATAAATCAAACCTCGCGATTTACTTTTCTTCAATAATGATCAAATGTGTAGGAATCTTCTAGCCTTCGACAATTCGTGAAAACTGAATCTGGGTTTTGCGAGATAAGCCGTGAAGCAAGAGTGTCGATGAGGAGTTGTTCAAGTCTTGAAGAGATGGTTGGTTCGAGGATCTGTCAGGTCGTGGATTGATGCCTTAACGTCGAACCGCGTTCCGGTGGAAGGATTGGTTGCTCAGTGGAAGCCTTAACCGTCAATAGTAAAATTGCAGTTTTTAGAACTAAAAATTCCTCCATTCGG
This sequence comes from Chamaenerion angustifolium, assembly GCA_946814005.1. Classification (NCBI taxonomy): domain Eukaryota; kingdom Viridiplantae; phylum Streptophyta; class Magnoliopsida; order Myrtales; family Onagraceae; genus Chamaenerion; species Chamaenerion angustifolium. Next base: position 29,727,363 of record OX328267.1, on the reverse strand, counting down.
TACGATTGGATGATCACATCATGACAGACACTCACCAGAATAAGTCTTTAAAAAATATACCATTAGCCCCTAATTTTTAATTAGATTTTAGGTATGAATCTGGACCAAAATCAATCTTCTATGGAACTATATGGGTGAGTCAACCTCGAGATCCAAGTCTCTCGATTAAGGTTCAATTAAGGTCGAACTAACCCCAAATCGGAGGTTTGGGTTTGAGTCTTAATACTCGATCCAGATTTGAAACTCAATCGAATTGAGACTTAAATATAACATTTTAAAAAAGGTTAAAATTATTAAATTGTGATATTTTTTAAAATTTATATTATTTTTATAATTTTCGAACCTTATTCTAATAAATTTGGATAGAAAAGTGAACAAAAATTACAATTACAAATTTAAATCTAATAAAATATTAGGGGCAATCTATTATATTTTACCCTAATAAAAATAAAAACAAGCACGCGTCAGGTAGGGATCGAACACTATTCTATTAAATTTGAATAGAAAAGTAAACAAAAAATACGATTTAAGGTTTAAATCTCATATTTTACCCTAATAAAAATAAAAACAAACGCGCTCCAACTGATATATAAAAATAAAAAAGCTCGCGCCAGGTAGGGGTCGAACCTACGGCCTTCTGCTTAGGAAACAGACGCTCTATCCACTGAGCTACAGGCGCTCGTCATAATGTCGACAAACATAATACTTACTTGACGCTTCCACGTTTGATCCAAATGGCCAATTCATCATTTCTTGCCTCTCAATGGAATTAATATAATTTTATCTATTATTATTATTTTTGAATTTTCTTAAGGGAAGAGTTATACTAGGGCCGGCAATGGTGCGGTGAAAAACCCATAACTATAGTTATAACCGGTACTGGTTAATATAGTTAACCGTACCATTATGGTGCGGTGCGTTTATGGTGATGAATTTTCTACCCATACTGGTTATAGTTATGGTTATGGTATTTGAGTTATACCCATGGTTATCATATAAATATAATATTGATTTATTATTAATAAACTAATTTATATAATATACTAAATATAAATTATATAATTGAAAATTTGAAATTGTTGAAGATTGAAGGCGCTAAAGTTCAACGATGGTAATATATATTGATATATTTTTAAAATAATTTTTTCGATCTTTTATTATATTACATGTGTGAAATGAATATGGGTATACGGGTAAAACCATGGTTAATAACCACGATTATTTTAATGGTTATGGTATTAAAAATTATACTCATAATGGTTATGCTTATTGTTATGGTATGTGGTTTAAAAATATGGTATGGTTATGGTATTTGTCATACCATGATCATACCCTAACCATCGACAACCCTAAGTTAGACATTGCCTTTATTTAAAGAGACACTATGATGTACAAAATGGAAGAAAAAAAGTTCCATCTTGAAAAAAAAAATCTTATATAAATCTTGTCTTTGGATGAACAAAATACTAATTTAAATTCAGAAAAAACCGGCATATAAAGTAGGGTAAGATCTGAATAGAATGCTTAATATAATGGTAAGATTTAGGATTTTTTTTGAAAAATATACATGTCAGAAAAAAAATATATATATATATTTTTAGAGATTTGAATATATGCGCATTTTGTTTTTTGCAAAAATGAACTACCTTAGGTAGTATTTTTTTTCAAAAAAAGCTACACATGGGTAGCGCAACCTATAGGGTCGGCAATGGTGCGGTGAAAAATCCATAACCATGGTTATAACCGTTACTGTTTAATATGGTTAACCGTACTATTATGGTGTGGTTCGGTTATGGTGATGAATTTTCTACCCATAATGGTTATGGTTATGGTATTTAAGTTATACCCATGGTTATAACCAAGGTTATTATATAAATATAATATTTATTTATTATTAATAAACTAATTTATATAATATACTAAATATAAATTATATAATTGAACATTTGAAATTGTTGAAGATTGAAGGCGCCAAAGTCCAACAATGGTAATATAGATTGATGTATTTTTTAAAATAAAATTTTCGATCTTTTATTATATTACATGTGGAATGAATATGGGTATACGGGTAAAACCATGGTTAATAACCACGGTTATTTTAATGGTTATGGTATTGAAAATTATACCCATAATGGTTATGGTTATGGTTATGGTATGTGGTTTAAAAATATGGTATGGTTATGGTATTTGTCATACCCTGATCATACTCTAACCATCGACAGCCCTAGCAAGCTATATATCATGGTTAACGACATTTATGGAGAAATTCAATTATCTACCTACTCTAAGTTTTTTGGATTTTTTTTAGATATATATTTAATTTTTTAACCTAGCATCGTTTGTCCTATAATTTGACTGGAATGATTAAATGCATTAGGTGAGAAATTTAATTATATACTTACTAAAAAAAATACAGTGCGTAGATAATTTAATTAAGACATAAATGACGCTAACTATGCGTTTATTTTTTTTATTTTCGAACTGACCGTATAACACAAGCGATACAAAAAACTATACATACATGTATATCTTTTTCTCTCTCTCTCTCTCTTTCTCTCTCTCTCTCTCTATATATATATATATGTATAGTTTTTTTATCGCTCGTATTTTACGGTCAGTTCGAAAGTCAAAAATCAATGTCTAGTTAGCGTCATTTATGTCGTAATTAAATTATCTACGCACTGTAATTTTTTTTTTTATTTTTTTTGAGTAAGTATATAATTAAATTTCTCACCTAATGCATTTAATCATTTTGGTCAAATTATAGGACAAGTGATGTTATGTTAAAAAATTAAATATATATCTAATAAAAAATCCAAATAAAATAGAGTAAGTAGATAATTCAATTTTGTCATAAATGTCGTTAACCGTGTTGAGTTTGGATTTACAGGGTACGAGTTATATTTTTTAAAGTTAAATTTTCATATTTCAACTTACGCTAGAGCGTACAGTCAATTCGTAAGTTCGAATTTAATATTTTTTACATTATTTGAATCGCAATTAAAATATCTACTTACTATAAAAAAAATATACATAATTTAATTTTTAATTAAATATCGAGTCGTCGAAATAAATAAAAAGAGAAAGAGACATGTAGCTTACGCTACTTAGGGTAGCGCATTTTGCAAAAATAAATAACGCGCTACCCACAGTAGCGTGTATTAGGGGTGGCAAACAGACCATGTCGTGTCAGTAATCGTGTCGTGTCTAAACGGATAAGTTTTAAACGTGTCTCCAAAGTCAAACACAAACACGACACGTTTAATAAACGTGTCACACGACACGATAAGACCCGATAAGCAGGGGTGAGTTCGAACGGGCCATGCGGGTCGGGCCGGTCTTTCTAGAAAAACCGAGTCCGAGCTCGAAATTTCGAGTCTCACCTGTGGAGGTCTGAGACCGATTTCGGTCTAAAAATCTCACCTGAGTCGGTCTTGCTTGACTCAAGCCGGTCTCGATCTTGGACAGACACTTTCAGTAAAAAAAAGATGTTTGAACTAGTAGAAACCTAGTTGTCAAAAAATAAAAGAACTAGTAGAAACCAGAAACATGTGTAACATACATATGAAACATTCAATCCAAAGCCAAAGCCTAAAGTCTAACAATTCAAAGCCAAATTCTGTGAACCGAATACTAAACAACCCTCATTCAAAGCCGAAGCCACTTACCAAAGCCAAAACCATTGAATACAATCCAAAGCCAAATTCCAATCATATGTGACTGAATTCCTTCGAGCTTCCAATCCTGTGACCGAAGTCCTTCCAAATTCCAAAGTCATCCATTCCTTCCAAATTCCAATCATGTGACCGAATATACATAAGAATATTTACAGTATCAAACAAAGAATATTAAACAATATGTCAGTCATAATATACCAGTTATTAAATAGAATATTAAACGAAAGCGAACTACAACTTACATGTTTCCCTAGTCATCATAATCAAGATTGGACAATGGAAAAATTTGTGTAAACTCGTCTATGACCACAACTTGGCAAAAGTTCAAATTTTATTCTTCAACTTCCAATCATGATCAATATAATGAGCCGTCAAAGACATAAAACACTAATTGTTAATGGAGGTCCATGTATCAGTAGTAAGATATACTTTGTTTTGACACAGCAAAATTATGCTTCAGCTTAAATTTCTCTTCATTGTACAAACTTATACAATCACGTGCAACAACATGACGTTCATACAAAACAGCTTTTGGGTTCAAGGATCTCACAAACCTTTTGAAACTCTCATTCTCAACTAAATTAAATGGTTTTTCAATCTCAATTATCATCTTTACAACTTCCTTACGAGCTACTTCATTATCAAACTTCCGTGTATCAGTAGTAAGACAAACATTTTATTTTGACACGAAAAAATAGTGCTTCAACTTAAATTTCTCTTCATTGTACAAACTTATACAATCACGTGCAAAGGTATAATGTCCAGGTAAAACAGTTTTTGGGTTCAATGATCTCACAAACCTTTTGAAACCCTCATTCTCAACTAACTTAAATGGTTTTTCAATCTCAAATATCATATTTACAACTTCCTTACGAGCTACTTCATTATCAAACTTCCATGAGGCTTCACTACTAGCAGCAGATGTGAGTCTTTTGCTTTTTATCTTGGACTTTATGTGGATTAATTTTGCATCTTTCAAGATGGTGGTGCAAACCACTAGTTCCTTGAGCACTATTATAAGCAAAATCTTTTCCACAATAATTGCAAGTAGCTCTACTAGTTGCAACGTTTCTCACAAAATGGTTCCAGACAGAGAACCAAGTTTTATTACCCTTAATAGTTGTAGCTCCCGTAGGTGGTACACTTTCAGTTTCAGTGTTCGTCGGTGCATCTTCTATTGAAGTTGGAGTTGACCCATCATCACTTGGAGTAAGCAATATTGGGGTATCAGATTTTAAATTTGCCACCACCGTCATCTACAAAGAAACATAAAATACATTAATTGATGTGTTACCTTTGTAATTCCATCATCATCATAAAAACTAGAGCTTCCATTCTACACCATGGCAAGATTATGATGTTGATAGTTTGAAATCACTACGTGAACAATCGTGATAGTCAATCGGTCCTAATCAAAACTCAACTCAACTCATCGTGATAGAACTCAATTCCTCAATTCAACTCAACTAATCAGAACTAATCGTGATAGCCATGTATCAGAATTCAACTCCCGTAATATGCAGAAAAATTGGAACAGATTGTCACGCCTAAATCAAATTCGGAAGCAAATCGTGAATTCAGAAGCAAATTCGAAAGCAAATCGTGACTTAAATCAAGAACACTTACAGATTGTCACGCCGCGGAAGATGGACGTAGACAGGAAGCAAATGGACGGAGGCGAGATGGAAAATGGACTGAGACGGCAAATGGACAGAGGAAAAGTTGAACTCAAGAAATGATGTTGATTACGGTTGCTCGAGCAATTTCTTAAAAATATTTAAAACAAAATTAATTTTATTTCATTATATTAGGTAATTTAAGTTTAGCTTTACAATTCAAATAATATTTTTAATCAAGTGTTTAATTCTTGTATTATCCTAGGAGTCGGGTAGATCATGTCCTCCTAACACTCCACGCAAGACAAACGACGACAACGTGCATGCGTGTAGCGCGTGCCGGAGTCTAGTTTTACCATTATGAAAATACACTTAAGTGGATTTTAGAACTTCCATTTTAATTTTATTTTAGATTGTATATGAATTTTTTTATACAACTATTCATTGCGTGGATGAAAATTGACTCTTAGAGAACAATATAAATATAGAAGCAATGTGATTAGTAGTAAATGAAAATAGTAAACTCAAATTATACAATTAAAGAAAATTAAGATGTATATCTTCCTTCTAATTAACTATAACAAAGTCAAATAGTTAATTGATATAGCTAAATGAAAAGAATATAATCAAATATAATTAAAGAAAATTACGATGCAGCTTTTCGTCTTTACTATAACAAAATTAAACAGTTAATTGATAAATCTAACAAAATATTTTGTAAACTCTGTTTGAGTATATATATTGATAATTCTTTTGAAATCTCATTTCTTAACCAAAACCTTTGGTGGGGATTACATATAGTATTTTTGTTACTATTAATTTTTATTACTATGCGTGAGAAAGTAACATATAATTATTTGTTACTAAGAATATGATCAAACAAATATTTGTAGATATTTAATAAAGTTGAACTTGCTCATTGTTTATATTCATAGTCATACTATGAGTATTTTCACTCACATACCATGTCATACTATCTCATCTCATACCAACTATCACTTAATGTCTGACCTCGAACTTTCTATGAGTATTCATACTGACTATTACAACAACTATTACAAATCTACCATGATAACATCAAATATCGAATAATGCTCGATCTCGAACTTTTTATGAGAAATTTTCACTCACATACCACGTCATACTATCTCATCGCATACTAGCTATCGCTAATGCCCGACCTCGAACTTTCTATGAGTATTCATACCAGCCTCGAATTTTCTATGAGTATTTTCACTCCGACAACATCCGTAGGATTCAGTCCTATGCGCTCATACCATTTTAGATTTAAGACGTACGCTCATAAGTCAGAACTCGTCAATGAATGCATACAATATAGTCTCAAGGTATCTTAACACGTTCACTACCATGTCTATAAAATAACAACTATTACAAATTTACCATGACAACATCAAAAAAATTCCCACTAATTTGCACACAAAAATAAAATTAGATATTTGATCAATTTATTTCTTATTTTTTTACTTTGATATTTTCAGAGTTCATAAAATATGGGTAAGTTAAGTATTAATCATATTTTAATTTAAGATATATTTCTCAAATGTTTAATTCTCATACCAACAACCCCAAGCACGATACATATTTATCATATTTGTTTCTAAGAATATTATAAAAAATATATATATATATATGTCAATATTTGAACAAAATTGATTGTTTTACTTCTGTCATCCAACCGACCTTTCTTTGAGTATTTTACTCCTGACATCCGACCGACCTTTCTAGGAGTATTCATACCAACCTCGAACTTTCTATGAGTATTTTCACTCTGACAACATCCGTAGGATTCGGTCCTATGCGCTCATACCATTTGAGATTTAAGACGTACGCTCATAAGTCAGAACTTGTCAATGAATGCATACAATATAGTCTTAAGGTATCTTAACGCGTTCACTACCATGTCTATAAAATAACGACTCTTACAAATCTACCATGACAACATCAAGAAATTCTCACTAATTTGCACAAAACGATAAAATGAGATATTTGACCAAGTGTTTAATTCTTGTACTATCCTAAGAGTCGGGTCGATCATGTCCTCCAAACACTCCACGCAAGACAAACGACGACAACGTGCACACGCGTATGAGTCTAGTATAACCATTAGGAAAATACACTTGAGTGGATTCTAGTACTTCCATTTTAATTTTATTTTAGATTGTCTATGGAAATTTTTCTCTAACTATTCATTGAGTGGATGAAAATTGACTCTTAAAGAACAATATAAATATATAAGCAATATGATTATTAGTAAATGAAAATAGTATACTCAAATTATACAATTAAAGAAAATTAAGATGTATATCTTCCTCCTAACTAGCTATAACAAAATTGAACAGTTAATTGAAATAGCTACCACTGGCAGTGGTGGTCTAGCGGTTGAGAGCGCTGACTCCCACGTGGTTTGACTCCAGGGTCATGAGATCGTTGACTCCCACATGATTTGGCTCTGGGGTCTAGTGGTTGAGAGCAATGACTCCCACGTTGACGAGGTCAGTGCAAAGCGCTTTTTGTCGGGAAATTCGTAGACTGAGACACGAAAGGTTTGAACATTACGTCGATATTTGAACATTACGTTGACGGGGTCAGTGCAAAGCGCTGGTTGAGTGAGAAAGTAACATATAATTATTTGTTACTAAGAATATGACCAAACAAATATATGTCGATATTTGATAAACTTGACATTGTACATTGTTTATAGTCACTTATAGTCATACTATGAGTATTTTCACGCACATACCATGTCATACTATCTCATCTCATACCAACTATTGCTTAATGTTCGACCTTGAACTTTCTATGAATATTCATACTCACTATTACAACGACTATTACAAATCTACCATGATAAGATCAACTATCACTTAATGCTCGATCTCGAATTTTCTATGAGTAATTTTCACTCACATGTCATGTCATACTATCTCATCTCATACCAACTATCGCTAATGCCCGACCTCGAACTTTGTATGAGTATTCATATCAACCTCAAACTTTCTATGAGTATTTTCACTCCGACAACATCCCTAGGATTCAGTCCTATGCGCTCATACCATTTTAGATTTAAGACGTACACTCATAAGTCAGAATTCGTCAATGAATGCATTTAATATACTCTTAAGGTATCTTAACACGTTCACTACCATGTCTAAAAATAACGACTATTACAAATCTACCATGACAACATCAAGAAATTCTCACTAATTTGCACAAAAAATAAATTAGATATTTGATCAATTTATTTCTTAATTTTTCACTTTGATATTTTCAGAGTTCATAAAATATGGGTAAGTTAAGTATTAATTATATTTTAATTTCATATATATTTATCAAATGTTAATTTTCATACAAACACCTCAAGAACGATAAATATTTATCATATTTGTTTCTAAGAATATGATCAAAAAAAAATATATGTCAGTATTTGGACAAAATTGAGTATTTTACTTCCGACATCCAGCCAACATTTCTTTGAGTATTTTACTCCTGACATCCGACCAACCTTTCTTTGAGTATTTTACTCTTGACATTCGGCCTTTCTTTGAGTATTATACTCTTGACATCCGATTGACCGTTCTTTGGGTATTTTACTTCTGACATCTGATCTGTCTTTCTTTGAGTATTAAAGTCCTGACATCCGACCTTTATTTGAGTATTATACTCCCAACGTCAGACCTTTCTTTGAGTACTATACTCCCGACATCCTATCTTTCTTTAAGTATTATACTCACGACATTCGACTTACCTTTCTTTGAGTATTATACTGTTGATATCCCCAGAATTTTTGAAATTGGGCACTATTACTATCTACAAGTTAAGATGCACGCCTTAATCAATTGTCTCATCAGTCTGAACATGTCAGTGAAGAAATTCAATATACTCTTAAGATATCTTAACAATTTAATTACCATGTCTATGAAACGACGACTATAAAAAATCTACTATAACAATATCAAGAAACTACTAGTAAATGTTGCACAAAAAAATAAAATTAGATATTTAATTAACTTTTTCCTTATTTTGATATTTTCAGAGTTATTTTACTATAATATTTTCAGAGTTCATAAAGTGGGTTTATAGTTAAGTATATTCATATTTTAATTTTAGATATATTTGAAATGTAGAGTTAAGTAATTAAATACTCATAAAATTTAAATTTGACAAATCCTAAAAATATTTTGTAAAGATAATAAATAAGAAGAGAATGTTTTGAAGAAAAAAAATCTATATAATTGTACAAACATTAAAAAGTCACAATTATCAATAAAATATGACGATTTGAGAACATGATATACAATTATCATTATTATGTAAAATTATAAAGTTATATAAAATATCATATATAATTATCATCTTGTAAAATTTGACGTGTGAATATGGTTAATATGCATGTCTTCAATATAGAAGGTCATATGTTCGAGGCTCGGTGCTGATAGTCATATTAAACATAAATTAATTGAATTATAAAAACGATCTGACTCTTAATAATAATAATATAGATTAATAGATGTTATTAAAAGTAAAACTTAAATATAACATTTAAAAAGAATCTTCAATCAACCCTATTAAAAAAGACTTATTATTTATCATAATTTTCAACAATAATTATGTATATTTTTTGAAAAAAAAACTAATAATAATTATGCATTACCATGTATCATTTTTCTTAAACAAGTAGCTTTTCAAATTTTCTTCCTTTCAAATTGGAGGATTGAGATTCACAAGTCAAAATTAAAAATGTCATTTTTAAATTTACTTAAATGTTAATTTCAAACCTTAAATACTTCAAATACTTAAATTAGCATTAGGTAATACGAAACAAAAATGCACAAAAATGTCATATCTATCAAAATAGGGTTAATGGTCAATGTCCCCCCTAAAGTTTGGACGAAATTTAATATTCTCTCTTAATGTTTAAAATTTTAAATTTTAGTCATAATGTTTGGACCGGATAAAATTTTAGTCAGCTGACCGTTTATTACTAACAGAATGGGGATCATGTGCGAGGCACCTGCTATTTTAACTTTTGTAACTGACCAAAATGTCATCGTCCTCTTCCACTGTCCACTTGAAAAGCTGCCTTCTCTACCTAATGGATTCTCCACTCAAGAGCTCTTCTACACCTTATTTTCGTTCTCAAGACTTAACGAACAGACTCGGGTAGACACATTGGATCATAGCAATGCAGCAAAGGACAGACTGAAATCTTCATCATCTCCATGATAATCATCAGTTGTGGAACATATCAGCATTTGCCATAATGGGTTGTATTGAATAAGGATTATGCTGCCATGGTTGTATTTCAAGAATGTCGAGGGTGAGCCCACTAACCTCTTCCACAATCTAAAGAACTGAATTGAGTGATCTGAGACGATCGGTCAGTTCCATAACCTGAGCTCTGAGGACATTGTTGTTGTACTTAAACTCAACGAATTTATGCGTGGTGGTGATGATACTTGCTAAGAGGTCATGGTTTGAGCTCTGCAATTGGTTCACTTGGCCAATTGAGTCATGCACCTGCTTCTGTTTGCGCAGAAGAATTTCAAAGGACAAAGAGTCCTCTATCGAAATTTTGGGCAGAAAATGCTCTATGGTTACAGACTAAAATTGGTAAATAATAATTGGGTTAGATGCCAAACAACTAGCTGTTGTAACCGATGAGCTAGTTGTTTTTTTGAAAACCATAATAATTCTTCTACATTACGGAAATGAATTGAACCTTCATCAACCAATGTAGTCATATCATGCATGCAAATACCTGATTTTAGATACAATTTTGAAGAAATAAATTACTAGTTCAACATGTAACACCATCATAGCAGCACAATATTCCATTTCTATATCAACAATGCCACTGCTGGCGGTTCATTATCTCTACATTGTTCAATCATACAAAGAGAAATCAACTCAAACGACCAAAAATACATCAAATTTGGTGGTAAGAGAAGAACGCACAAGAATCAAAAACGTGAACGAGGTTGGTCTGGCAGTTATCCTTGTCGTATCCACCGAAGATATAGACGAACCTCCCACCTCTAACGGAGCTGCAGGTGTGGCCCCACCTCTTCCCCGAGCCTTCAGCGCTGCCTATGGTTGCCGTTTCGTCGCGATGCTCAGCTCTCTCCCACTTCATTCTCCACCGGAAAATTAGCTCCACTCACAAACCGCGCAACAAGGGATTCAAGAAACAAAGAAGATGGGTAATTATGCTAAATTCTTTGAAAACGCATAAGGGCATTTTTGTCTTTTCAATTTAAGTCACAACACGTGCACAACGCATGTTCGATTTACATCTCAAATAAACAGGCTTATGACGGAAAGACAAAAAAATTTATTTCGTCCCAACATTAGTACTAAAATTTAAACATTAAGAGAATTTTTAAATTTGTCCAAACTTTAGGGGCACATTAACCATTAACCCATCAAAATATATAACAGGATAATACAAACCCTATAATACAAAATAATTTTGTATGATTATATTTTTATGTAATATTTATATTTAGGCATCAGACCACAGGATACATATTTATACTAGATTGATAAATCTAACAAAATAAACATAATTCAGACTATTAACACATATGCACAATTTTAAGAAATGCAAAAAAAAAAATTGTTGTTACATAAAATCCAAACATACCAAAAAAATAAATTGTTCAATAATGCTATCAATGCAACATCATTCCTTTGTTGATAGCTCGGCATTCTGTTGATCTTGGACCTCAATGATGCTGCAGCAAACACGAGATTTTCAGCTAACCAGATGAGTTTCCTTCTCCAAATACGCCACTGCCAAAAATTTGCTGTATTTACTTTCACCAAACAGTTCATGTTGGAAATATAAGCATGACAAATCTATAAAATTCTAATAAAGTGACATCCAAATTCATAATATTTTTCCTACAAATTCAAATTTGGTGTCTGTAATTGAACAATTAAGAAACAAAAGCCAATTTCTCAGAACAAATGAAGAATTCTCAACTTAAAATGAGGTTGATTCGAAATTGAGAATGTGGAATAAGAAACCAGAAGTGAGCAATACAAAAATACCACATTTTGATTGATTCAGCTTGTTGAAATTGTCAACTAAATATTATCATCATCAGCACTTGGATTTTTTTTCTCATCCACAGCAATAGCTGTGTAGGAAGGTGTCCTAAGAATATTTCCAAATGTCATCACTTGAAGTAAGCTTTTCAAAATGAAACAAAGGAGAGTTTAAGGAGCACTATTGTTTAAACATCAATCGATGATGAACATCTCAGATCACGTGTTGGATTATATCTCAGATCCTCATTCCCTAACATGAATCCCATCTTCAAATCGAAACTAAAAGGGGACTTAAACCCAGGACCCGATCTCAAATAATCTTACTTTTACATCCACAAGGATTAAATCAGGAAACTTGAAACCTAAAAACAGAAATTTTGATTCAGAATCAGTAAAAACGAAATATCAGAGCACTAAAAATTACAATTCGGCGGAGGAAAAAGGAATGATTTTGTAAAGCGTATGGATAGGTGACTCAGTTCAGCGGGGTTGTCGACACGCAAAGCGCCTTCTTATAGAAAGACCCTGCATTCCGGTCTGTTGAGCTTGAATATTAGAAGTCGTCACCGCCATCTATCCACGGATTGCATAAAGAATCATTTAGAAAGAAAAAAAAAATACCAATTGGAGAGATGAATGAAAGTACAAACTACGAACTTGGAAGGAGAAGCAGGCAGCAATTTATAAGGAAGGTGAGACTGAGAATTAGGGTTAGGGTTCGGTTCTTCAGATGAACGACGGGTTTGGAGGTATCCACTCTCCATTAATGGTGGTGTTCTGGGCTTACTGAGTTTCAGGGTCCCGTCCAAACATTTGGGAATACAAGCCCAATAAATGGATCCGGCAAGTTATATCCCAAGATACGTCGTCGGTTTATTATTTTGGGTCATGATTTTTTTTACTACAAATAATATTTTGGCAAAATCGAAAAAAACAAACATTTTTTATAGATTTTTTTCGAAAACTATACATTTTAGTTGTTTTTTTTAGAAAAGTAAGTATAGAAAAAAAATATTTCGAAAAATAGGTATACACGCACCCCAGGACGCGCCTTTTAGCAATACGCACACCCCAGGCCGCGCCTATTGCATAGGCGCATGTTGGGGGTGTATCTTTTTTTTTTTTTTTAAATTGTTCCATAATGACGACTCGATATTTAATTAAAAATAAAATTATGTATCTATTAAAAATATTTTAAAAAAATTATAGTAAGTAGATATTTTAATTGCGATTCAAATGATGCAAAAAATATTAAATTGGGATTTACGGATTGACTGTACGGCATGCCGTAAGTTGAGATATGAAAATTGTACTTAAAAAATTATAACTCGGACCATGTAAGTCCAAACTCAACACGGTTAACGTCATTTAGGTCGTAAATCAATTATCTACGTATAATAATTTTTTTGATTAAAAATACAGTGATTTTGTAACCTAACATCGTTTACACCCAAACTTGACCGAAATAAGTAAATGCATTAGGTGAGAAATTTAATTATATACTTACTCAAAAAAATTACGGTGCGTAGATAATTTAATTACGAATTAAATGACGCTAACTATGCGTTAATTTTTTACTTTTAGACTGACTGTATAATACGGTACGTAAAAAACTCTACATACGATACAAAAACTTCCAAATAGTGTTTTGCATAGTAAAGTTACTGTTACTATGCGCCTATGCAATAGGCACGTCCTGAGGGTGCGCGTATACCTATTTTTCGAAATATTTTTTTTCTATACTTACTTTTCTTTAAAAAAAACACTAAAATGTATAATTTTCGAAAAAAAAAAATCTTTTTTATAGCATAATTTATAATGGTATTTCCTAAGTGTTTGCATCTGCATATATTTGACACTTTGAGTCAGTTAATTTAGTTATAGTGTACGTTTTAAATAAATAAAATAAAATAAGTTAATTAAATTTTTATAATATTTGCTATTTTATAGTAAAATGTGCTCACTATAGTATATTTAATATTGGTCTTATGACTTACAATGTAACACACTTCTACTTTAAACCAAAAATAATAATAATAGGGTCACTTTTTATTTATTTTATTTAAATAAGTACTATAAATTCATGCAGTAATAATTTAGCAATAAAAGGAGTAGTAATACTACTATAAGTAAATTTTATGAATTTCAAGAGAATTAATTTATTCTATTGTAAAATAACAAAAAACATATCAATTAATTATTTACTAAATAGCCTAATTAATTTTAAAATTAAGTATCAATTTACTAACTTAACTTGAAGGGTCTAGCAAATAAATTATTAATTGATTTTTACTAGTTCTATTTAATTTACTATTAAATTATGATATGACTTTTCTTTGTCTTTTTTTTTTAAACGATTTTTTAGTTTAATTTTGAGAAAAAATTAATTTAGTAGTGATATGTGAGTGTGACAAACATCTGACAACAAATTAGACATGATTAATAAACTCAAACTTTTTGTAAACTCAGTTAATAATTTATTTAAAATAAAAAAAAAAGCTAACAAATTATCAATACCCTCAAAGTTGAACTATATATATCATATCATATTTATCATAGTCGGACCGGCCATCGAACCGGTAAGGGGGATAGTTCATGGTTCGGCAGGTCCAACTCGGTTCAGTATGCGGTTCACTGTTCACAAGGGAAAAAAAATGAAAACTTAAAATACATACATAGTCTCAAACACAAACATAATTACCTCAAACTACATAGTCTCACACACACACAAACTACATAGTTTCAATTTCAAACACACATTACTCTCAATTCTCAAACACAATACACAATAGTGTCAAAATCAAACAGAATGACAATAGGTTTAAACCTAGCAGTGAACCTAGAAAATTTATAAAATCATATAAAGTGATGAAAAAAATACATGATATACTAACATAAAAAAAGGGAAAAGTATGAAATTGCACCCGGATGTTTGCAATTTTTTGTAATTGGACCTATATGTTTTTTGCCGCAATTATTTACACATGTATGTTACGTTTTGTTGGTAATTAAAAAAAATTCCGTCAAGTGTCACGTGAAGGGCACGTGTCGTCGTTAATTTTGAACCAATGTCATGTTAAATGACCAATTTACCCCTAAGCTCTTCCTCAGTCCTTCTCCTTTCGTCAGTGCTCAGTTTGCAAGGAGCTCACCCTGAACCTCGACACTTTCTTCGAGTCCGGCCCCGCCGTTCGCATCTCCTACCGCCCCAATGACTCCTGGAACCCCTTCTCCCTCCTTGTCAAGACGGGGACGGGACCGTTCGGGTCGCCAATCACCAGCTCCACGTCCATGAGCGCCGAGTTCAACCTCATCAATCGTGGAAACCCAACCTTCATGCACCACTTCAAGCCAAATTTTGGCGATTTCTCGATGAAGAAGTCGCAGTCATCTGTTCTGAAACCATCTGAAGGAATTAAGCTCCAGAAGGTTCCGTTTCTGGTGATGAACAAGGTTGGAATTGAACATGTTCAGGCAAGTGCCCTTACCAAAGAGGAATCTAAAGAAACCAATCAACTAAAGATGGAGAACAGTAGTGTTGATCTTGTTGAAACTTGCTTCTTGATGAGTAAGTGCCGTCAGAATGCCCACAGAATCAGCAAAATCCAACTCCCACACGCTCTAAGTCTCTTCCGGCCATGGATTTGCAGCAATCAACGCTGGAGAAGAGAGTTTCTGCAGAGAATAGGTGTTCCATCTTCTACACGTTGATATTGCAGTCCATCTGATCCTCCAAGGGAAAGAGATGGTAAGTTTCACCCCTTTTACATAAAGTTGTAAACTTTAAGGTTTCGTCATTCATTTAACTATGAAACAGAAATGGAGTCACTACAGACAAAATTTGACGGAAAGAATGAGGGTATCAGTTCATGGGTTGAATTGGAGATACAAAATTGATAGGTGGAACAATGATAAGAAATCGACAGATTCTGGTAGTTTTGCTGCAAAATCAATGGAGGAAGATGTGAGTGAAGAGCTGAAGAAAGCTCTGAAGGGTGCTGGCAGTGCATGATCGACCCTTTGGTTGCTGCTTTGCTTGGAAATTAAGTAGGCTTATAATGGTTCATCAATTTTATATTTTGAGTCTTCTGGTTAGAAGAGAACGGGTTATTCTAAGAAAGATGGTAGTAATCAATCGTTTTGAAGTTATTGATGCAACCCTTTGTATTTCTTTGCAGGAAATGTTTTTGCACTGGGCCTCTTTTTATCGCCAATGTAAGTCGTAATCTTGACCACTTGACTTGTTGTAACATACCGTGAAGACATTTTTCTATTTTTTTCGATGATCCTTCGCTGAATCCACAGACCGACATTTCAGAGGATTATAAGAAACCAATCGACAGAACACTTCTCAGGGGTACCATACATCTATGCCTTCTTGAACTGCTTAATCTGTATGTGGTATGGCATGCCTCTTGTATCGAACGATCACACATTGGTGATGACAGTTCTGTCGGAGCAGTTTTTCAATTGTTGTATATAGTTCTGTTTCTCTCGTATGCTGATAAAGAGAAAAAGGTATACTACCCCTTCTATATAATCTTTTCCATAAATATTTTGTTTGTGGATTAAGTGGCTTGTTTGTTGCAACTTATCGGAAGACGCGGTGTGGCTGATATGAAATGGGAAGACGTAGGCTGATATGAAATGAGAACCAATTGGCTTTGACAATTAATTAAAAAGGCTGGGGGTATTTTCGGTATATCAGGTCAGATATATGGCACATTGACAACACATGCCATTTATTTAACGGTTACTGTCTGAATTGGATGGAAAAGCTCAATTACAAACAAGTGTAAACATATGGGTGTAAGAACAAACATCATGGGTGCAACTATCAATTCTTGCAAACATCCGGGTGCAATTTCATACTTTTGCCTAAAAAAAACTATATATATAGTTTTGTATAGATTTTTTTTCATTTTTTTTAATGTTTTTTTTGTATCATATTATGTTTGTTTCTAACATTGTTTTCAATTTCTCTTATAGTTCCGTACTTTTAGTCTTGTAAATTAAAACCTACAAACATTTTTTTAATATTTGTTTGATAGGTATTTTAATCATTTATCTTTAATATTATTTTTTTCCAAATGTTATCACTTTTTTTAATTATTCTATTTCATCTACTTATTTGTTATTGATTTATTTATATTATATGTGTCGTTTTAGATTCTTTTGCAAAGTAATATAAACTATAGGATGCAAATTCTAAAATAAATATTAAAAAAAATAATAATTTTAAGGTAATTTGGACGTCAATTAGAATAGAAAAAATAGTTGTTTTTTTTTAAAAATATTTTAGAACCAAGTCTATTTAAATTTTCACTCTAAAAACAAAACACTGTTTTTTTCTTTCTTTCACCTTAAAAAAAGAGGTAAAAAGTGATCCGGAAACCGATCGTTTTTTAAAAAACAGTTCATTTTTTGGAAAACCGTATGGTTCAACCCGGTTTAATCACTATTTATTTGTAAAACGTTTTTTAACTGAACCAAACTGGACATGAGTCCAGTTCCCGGTCGGGCCGTCGACCCGGTTACGATAACTATGATATATAAAGTTAAATAGAAGTGTCATTTCAGGTCGACGGTTTAACCGTGTCATGTTATAGGTGGATCATGTCAAAATATATTAAACTCAAGCACAACATGACATCAATGATGTGTTAATTTTTAAAACTAAAACACGACTCAAGCTCAATCCGCATGACCCCTACTCATTTTTAATTTGTACGTATGAATTTTGCATGTTAACTAAAGTGGTAACTATACGCCATTAACCCTATTTCTTGTTTTCTTCTTCCAATAATCAACTCCTCAAAGTGACCTTTCAGCTTAATCTGATGCTACGACGGCGTCTTTGGCTACTGCAAAGTCTGGATAGAGTAAGGTGTAGGAAATCGTACACACAGACCGACAGACGAAGCAGGAAGTATCTCCTTCCACAACCACGAAGAAGAGGAAACTGCTTAACTTTCAGCCTTTCCCGAGAGATTGATGGGTGAACAGAACGAAGATCCGCAGAGGTTGAAGAAAATTGCGGCGGCGGCGTATGATTACGAGCGAGATCCTCGATGGGCTGATTATTGGACCAATATTCTGATTCCTAATCACATGACATCCCGTTCTGACGTCGTCGATCACTACAAGCGCAAATTCTATCAGCGTTTCATCGTGCGTTGCCTTACCCTCTTTTCATCTGGATTTTGCATTTGCGTCGCTTGTTTTTTGGCTAGTGTTTGCAATTTCATTGACTTTAAATCGTCTAGAAATTGTGTTCGTTAGGTTGGTTCTGTGGATTGATGTGGCTTCACTGAAGTACCAAACTTGGTTAATTTTGTTCATAGATTGAGACTGGAGTACGATCTGATCGTCTAGGTTTCCCGATTCATTAACATTTCTAAAAATTATATAGCTATATAGCTATCTTGTATCATTAATTATGTATTTGGTGGCTCTGACTCTGTCGGCTATTGGAAATGCAATAACGAAACTTCTAACATGAATTACTTTGCTTGTCATTTTTTTTTAAAATTGTTTGTTCTCAAAGATGGATTTGTTGAGATATTGATCTGTTGTCTACATCAGATTTTGTATCTTGCTTTTTTTCGAAGCTGCGGACAGTTAATGACTATTCATTTAGAAAAAGGTCTCATTTTATTTTGGTTAAAGGATAGTTTACCTATTGCTGTAGTGTGTAATGATGTATCATGAGGATGCACATATGGTCTTGATGATTATGTATTTTGTTTCATTTTTTGGACATGTTAACAGAAGTTTCTGTTCATTGCCTTTTTTCAGGATCCTGAACTTGTAGTGGAGACGATGTCTTCAAGTAGTTCCTCACAGTCATCAAGGCAGTCTGCTCCATCAACAGCTTCAGTAGCATCAAGTGGTGTACATGCTCGAAATCAAAATGCAGGTTGCTACTATTATATTTTGCAAAAAAATACTTGGTCTGTTTAAATGTATTTGCAAATACATCAAATCCCTCTTTGGTCAGTACGTTGCATCCTCTTAGTGTATGCTTTTTGAGGTTTTGTTAAAGATAATAATCATAATATTAACTTAAGATGACTAGAAGACATAATTAGCACATATATCAGTATATATGATTATACTGGTCCTATAATGTGAAGGCTGAAGCTACATTCTTGTGTAGGTTCATCTACAAGAAACTCAGGTTCTGGTACTTCAGATTCAGGTCCAACGTCTCTACGCTGGGATGGACAGACCATACAATTCTCTATTAATGCTTGGGTATAGTTGGCTTTTCATCATATTGATAAATAATATAATCTTTAGCAACACTTACATGACGTGTGAATATTGCGTCAAATTATCATTTTGTTGTCTTATATATGTCAACTGTGGACTGATTCTTCTATCTGCATTTTTCTTCTAGGTATTGATTGTGGCTGTGCTTGCAATAGTTCCTTTGGTGCCAAAAAGTCTCTCCAATAGGGCATACCGTCTTTCATTTTTGGGCACCTTAAGTTCCTCCCTGTTTTCCTTGTACTCGTTGTATGGGGTAAAGGATTTTCGTTCCTTGTTCTGAGTATGTTGAATCATGTTGCTGTACTTCTTTCATTAACTCAGATTATTACTGCAGAAACCGACAGCGTTGAATCTGCAAGCTCTGCAAGTATACTTGCAGACAGTTATTGTAACCAAGGATTTTATCTACTTCATCTACAGTTTGACAAATGTGACTTCAAATCTTTTCCTGCGATGTGAGAATCTTAACCCATTTATTCAATTTTGGATTGCAATCAGTTCTTTCTTGCCCCTTTACCATCCATTGGCTCTATTACAGTTGCTTTAATTCCCATTGCTTGTCGATCTCTTGAGCTGGTTGCCAAGTTCTTAAGGCGCAATTTCAGCAGTTCCTCCTTGTACAGGTACTTAATAACCTTATCAAGTTGGAGATCGTTGCTGTGGCAAGTGTTTTTTTAGATATATATATATATATATAATGTTCATTTCGCACTAATTATTATTATTTGTTTTTTTTGACATAATTGTCATTTAACAGTAATGTACTTGTTTTTTTAAAATATATATTTGATGATAGTACTACCCTTATTGTCGGTTAAGTTTTAGTGTTCTTATATAGGTTTTTCTATCAAGTTATTACAATCTGTTCTTGCTTAACTCTAGACAAAAGTTGTTTTTCCCTTTCTGATTAAAATTAATTGAATTAATCTGGTTCTTTTGGCTTGTAGGAAGTACCTGCAACTGCCATGTGTGTGGGTTGATTCCAACACGACTACACTGAGCATATTATCCTCTCATGTTGAGATTGGCATCGGCTTTCTGCTGATCATATCTTTGTTCTCGTAAGTCCTGTAGCATTCAGTGTTTTGATTATTTTTCTCATCTGCTGCTCTAACTACCATGGGGCCTGGCTGTATTTGATTATTTATTTCTCTTCAGGTGGCAACGAAATATTATGCAGACCTTCATGTATTGGCAGGTTGTTTTCTTTAAACTTTTAACACTACATAGAAAGGAAGGCTTTTTAAGTTTTTGTTCTTCAGTTATTTATCTGTAAATAAATGTTATTGGATATGGCAGATATTGAAGCTGATGTACCATGCTCCAGCCACAGCAGGGTATCACCTGAGCGTGTGGGCTAAGATCGGGAGGACAGTTAATCCTCTCATTCACCGATATGCTCCATTCTTAAGCACCCCACTATCTGCTGCTCAAAGATGGTTTCTACGGTAAGTGCCATCAGGAAATGGAAGAAGAAAGATGACTTGCTAGGAGAATTACTCTTTGATATCTAAGAATTTTGTGTTGGATAACCTTGTTTTTCTCACCCTAGCGGTGGGTTCTGGGCTCTAGATGTTATAACGTAAGCATGTTCTTGTTTTTTGCCCCTCTTTTTAGAACTGTGAAAGGAACTGTTGAATAAGCTAAATCCATACTCTGCTTTGGTGATATTCACTAGATTAAATGAATATGGTTCTCTGTTACAGGTAAATAGTAATTCTCATATAGGTGAAATTGATGTCTCATAGTTTCAATTCTGGGGTTGAATCATTGGGGGCCAGTGTTTTGCAATTGGTTGGGTCGTGTTTTTGGGATCGAACCCTGATGCAGGGCTGGTCTGTGGTTTTGTTTGACTCTAGTCCAAGGACTCAACTCCAAGTGAGGGCTTGAATAGCTCACTCAATGGGATCTTGTCCTAGCTCTTGGTTCCAGCCCTATATGAGGGCTTGGATAGCTCAGGCTGATGACCTGGCCTGAATCTTGGTTCTGATTCAAAACCCTAACAGGACCTAAAATTAGGGGTAATAAAAAAAGTCTAATTGGACCGAATTCCCAACAAGACCGGTCTGATTAGGGCCGAGATCGGGTGTGCGTTTTTTTCCTTCAAGGTCGGACTCCGTCCTTTTTCCCAAAAGTCCGAGCAGGACCAGACCGACTTCTATTGAAAACCCTACTTCTAATTTAGTTTACACATGTGACTTTGTCTTTGACCGCTTTCTTCCCGGCTCTCCAACCACTTTGTTGTAGTCCTCGCTCAGCCACTTTGCTTTGTTGTATCAGTCAGCCACTTTGATTTGTTGTATTACTCGCTGTGATTTTGTAAATTATGGAGACGACGACAAGGGCTTCAAGTTTGAACTTTCAATCATTCTTTTCTCCTCTAAAACCCTATTGTGTCCTCCTGTGCTTGCACTATCAAGGCGGCGCGGTGATCTTCATGTTCTCAAACTGACAAAAGTTGTATGGTTCGATATTTTTTTTTGAAACTCCATCTTCAGCTTTTGATTCTTGTTATGAAGAAAAGAGGAACTGAAGACGGTGGGCCATGAAGTTGAAGCTACGACTTCAACAATTTTATTTTATTTTTTAAAATTTCAGTTCAAGACTGAGACCGGTCCGAGTCAAGCAATATTGACTCAGACGTGTTTTTTACTGAAGTTGGTCTTGGTCCTTTAGAAGTCAAGACTGAAATTTCGGTTTTGATCTTGCCCAGAAGACCAGACCGGCTTGCCCATGATCATCTCTACCTTAAATCCAAGCCTTTTAATAATTTATATATATATTGAAAATAGATATGAATTATTAAGGGGCGTTTGTTTGAACCATTAACCATGTATTAGTATTAGCTAATACATGTATAAATTAATACTTATGTTTGGTTTAAATTTTAAATTGGAATTTTTTCAGAAAGTATGCACTTTCGAATTTTTTTTTGAAAAAGTGTATATATAAAAAAAATATTTAGAAAAGTATGTATACGCGCACCCCGGGGTCGCGCCTATTCAATAGGCGCACGGCGCACCCTAGGGATGCGCCTATTGAAATAGGCGCGACCCTGGGGTGCGCTTATTCCACAGATTTTTTTTTAAGTGGTGGAAACAACGGTCTATCAGAAACAACGTTGATTTTAAGTCTGCTTATAGTTTTCCTCCTAAATAGAAATTGAGAGATATAATCACGCGTTGCTTCATCTCAGTATTCATAGGTCCAAATTCCTCTAGGCTAGTCTCACCAAATTCCTCAAGTAAACAAGAAAGGAAGTTATAAGAAGTTAAGTACTTTTTTCCTGTCCTAAATTTTCCAACTTGTTCTGAACAACATCCGCGGGGTAAAACATTGAAACAAAGTTGTTTATTCACAAGTTTCTGAATGAGAATTTTCTTCAAATACACTAGCTAGTTTGACATTTTCAGGAATTACTGCTGCAAAAGAACTCTTTGGGGTTTTTAGGTGCAAGAGCTAAATTTTCCAACTTGTTCTGAACAACATCCGCGAGGTAAAACATTGAAACAAAATTGTTTATTCACAAGTTTCTGAATGAGACTTTTCTTCAAATACACTAGCTAGTTTGACATTTTCAGGAATTACTGCTGCAAAAGAGCTCTTTGGGTTTTTTAGGTGCAAGAGCTAAATTTTCCAACTTGTTCTGAACAACATCCGCGAGGTAAAACATTGAAACAAAGTTGTTTATTCACAAGTTTCTGAATGAGACTTTTCTTCAAATACACTAGCTAGTTTGACATTTTCAGGAATTACTGCTGCAAAGGAGCTCTAATAGACTTAAGCAGAGTGTTTCTGATAGACTGTTATTTCGGCGAGTGTCACTTCCACTCACTGCTTGGAAGAGAGCAACGATGGAGCATTTATGGATGTTGTTCAGAACAAGTTTCATTGGAGAAGCTTTACAAGATATTCGGAAGATGTTGAGTCAGAGATGTACGTCTAGCCTAGAGGAATTTGGACCTATGAATACTGAGATGAAGCAACGCGTGATTATATCTCTCAATTTCTATTTAGGAGAAGCTTTACAAGATATTCGGAAGATGTTGAGTCAGAGATGTACGTCTAGCCTAGAGAAATTTGGACCTATGAATACTGAGATGAAGCAACGCGTGATTATATCTCTCAATTTCTATTTAGGAGAAGCTTTACAAGATATTCAGAAGATGTTGAGTCAGAGATGTACGTCTAGCCTAGAGAAATTTGGACCTATGAACACGGAGATGAAGCAACGTGTCATTTAGGTCGTAAATCAATTATCTACGCAGGATAATTTTTTTAATTTAAAAAAAAATGTGGAATAAGCGCACCCCAGGGTCACGCCTCCCTAGGGTGCGCCTATTGAATAGGCGCGACCCTGGGATGCGCCTAGCGCGCCCCCGGGGTGCGCGTATACATACTTTTCTAAATATTTTTTTTTATATATACACTTTTTCAAAAAAAAATCGAAAGTGCATACTTTCTGAAAAAATTCTTTAAATTGTACTAATTAATACTTGTGTATTAATTAATACATAATTATGTGGTTTATTAAGTATTAGCTAATGCTAAATTTAACATAGGTATTAAATAATACATAATGCAAGATTTACTAAAATCACCCCTCTCAAATCAAAACTTAGCGCAGCACATCACTCCATCGACAGCAACAGAACACTTCTTCTCTGCGTTCTTCTCGGCGTTCCTCTCAACAACTCCTCTCGGCGTTATTCTTCAACTTCCCATAAGGTATTCCTCCAATTCAATTATGATTTTATGTTTATCAATGTCCACATACACAATTATTCAAAACAAACGTCTGGTTAACCTCAAATTCGTCTATGTGCTATAGATTTTCTTATTTTGTACTGTGGGTTATCAATCTCCACATACGTATGTATTCGCCTATGTTTCTTGTTCTTGTTTTGTATGTATTTCTCCACATACAAATTCACCTATGTATACCTCTTGGTTTTCTTGTTTTGTCCTGTGAGATTTCTTGTTTTCTTATTCAATCCTTCAAATTAAGCAATTAGAGTGGTGGGTTTTGTTTTGATTTGAGATATGTGTTGCGCTAGGTTATAGACATGTGGAGCCACAATGGTGATTAGATCAACAATGAGTTTTCTTATTTTTTTTTTACTGCAGACATGTGGCTATAATTCAGTATATTATGAAATATTTGCAATTTTTAATACTGAGTAGCCGTTGATATTGTGTTAGTAGCTCAAGTTGATTTGTTTCATTTTTCCTTTATGATTACAGATATGGATACGTTCAGTTTAGAAAATGAAAGAACAACGAGGAAAACGGTTGTCATGGTTGAGTTTATGGTTGTCATTTATGTTTACATAAATATATTTGTTAGACGCTTCTTTAGTAGACGATGTGAGCTTATAACTAGGTCTCTGAGGAACTTTTCTAGGAGAAGTTATATTATGAGACTTGTGTATGGGAGTGAAACATCGTGCCATGACCAATTAAGAATGAAAAGATCTTGGTTTGTCAAACTCTGTAAGATGTTAATGGATGTAGGAGGTCTAAAGTCTACAAAGTATCTAGTTATTGATGAGAAAGTTGCAATGACATTGTACATACTTGCTCATGATGAGAAGAACTGAGTCATTAAATTCAACTTTGGAAGGTCCGGGGAAACAGTTAGTTAGCATTTTAACAAAGTCCTCATATCAATATTAAGACTGCATAACATTCTTACCAAACGTGTTGAGCCAATACCACTTGATTGCAATGATGAACGATGGAAATGGTTTAAGGTATATATCTAACTACAACATTAATATTTTCAATAAATGGCTATCCTAGTTAAAATATTAACATTAGTATTTTACATGTAGAATTGTTTAGGTGCTCTTGATGGGACTCATATAGAGCTTCAAGTACCAACATTGGATAAACCTAGATACAGAAATCGTAAGGGGGATATTACAACTAATATACTAGCAGCATGCAGTCCAGATATGGAATTCATATATGTTCAACCTGGTTGGGAGGGTTCCGCAGTAGATAGTAGAGTTCTTCGAGATGCTCTTACTAAGGAACACAGTCTTAAGGTACCAGTTGGTGAGTGGTGTCTTATTATATAAAATAAAGTTGATCTTATATAATTCTAAGTAGTATTATCCTTTTTTCACTAGGTTGTTATTATTTAGTTGATTCTGGATATGCACCATATAGAGGGGTATGTTATCATTTGCGTGAGTGGGAAAATGGTTATCAACCTACAAATCCAAAAGAGTATTTCAACATGAAACATTCAAGTAGTCCATGATTGAGGATTCAATTTTTATATCTTGCATGCTGGAGTTGCATTCTACATGTCGCTTCAATGCAGATTCAGGTTTCAGAAATGGCTACATGAATGAACTTGAAAGGATGCTTGAGCAAAAACTTCCTGGGTGTGGTTTGAAAGCAAGACCCCACATCGACTCTCGCCTTAGAAGCTTGAAAAGAGAATGAAGGGTAGTTTATGATATGAAAAATGCTTCAGAATTTGGTTGGGATGATGTGAGGAAAATGACCATAGTGGACAAAGATGTGTGGACATCTTATTTAAAGGTAATTTGTTATCATATTAAACCAGTATGTTAGATTAGAATATGTTTGGTTGATTTTGCCTTTTTATTTGCAGTCATCTTGATGCTGGTCCATTCCATACCAAATATTTTCCACATTTTGATGAACTAACCACGTTATATGCAAAAGATAGAACTAATGGTAAAGATTCCCAACCAATTCAAGAGGTTCTCAAGCAGGTTGAAGCCGAAGATATATCACATCATGAAGAAGCCAATTTTGAGCAACAAGCTCAAGGTCCCACTAGTTCATCATCTGAAGGAAGCGTAAGAAAAAAATACTTTGATGACAACTTGGGTCTTGAACAGCTTGATAGACACCTAGATGTCTTAGGTGAAAAGATGACGAAGTCACTAAATACAAATATTTTGCAAGAACATTTACTTCAACTCAACTGTGCATTATTTACTCTAGAATGAATTACAAAAGATGAGAAAAAGAAGGCGCATCGTCTCTTTGCAGAGAAGCCAAACTTGGTTCTTGTGTTTTTTGGTTGTAATGAGGATGAACGTCTTGAATGGCTAAGATGAATGCTTGATTAAAACTTGTTTGTTGTTTTGAGTATGAACCGTGTCTTATTTAATTATGACATTTTTTTAATGAACTTGTGGCTTTAATGATTAAATAGAATATTTTAATTTATTTTCCGGTTGATTATTTTTGTGTTTTTTTTCCTCCAAATTTTGTGAGATTAATACATTTATTTTAACACATGTATCGATTCACGTACATAATATACTTACATTATAAAAACAAATATAAGGGTATTTATGTCTTTTAGTCACTTTATGTAAAATTTGTACATAACCAAACATTGTATTAGGGGTTATGTATATCTTAATACATGTATCCATCTAAACACTGTATATGTAAAAATGTATTAATATATATTAATATAGTATATTTTAATACGGAGCTAATACATGTATTAACTAATACATCAAAACAAACGCCCCATTAAGTTACGCTCCTATTAGTAAATGTGCGGGTATAATAAATAATATAATTATATTATATTTTTTTAATTATATAATAATAATTTTTAATACTATAATCATATTTCTAATTATGATTATTAATCAAAGTTTTAATGACTATTACGAATATAAAATTTATTATTATAACCGTACTGAATTCTAATAGGCAATTAACCACATTTAAAAAGTTGATCAAAAAAACCACATTTAAAACAAACAATGTTAGAATTATAATTTTTTTTTATCCGTACTAATTCGGTATAGGCTCTACATGACATTAGTGTAGATATTTGGATACAATCGCAGTCTATTGTATGCAATTAGTGTATTTCTCTTATCATTTTCAAGGTAGAATCATTATCTCACCACCGTGGGCCGTGGCTCCTTCCGTAGGAAACTGGGTCGACTGAAAAAAGCAAAATCCCGATTGAATCCGAGTCAACCGAAAAAGGCAAAACCCGCATTCAATGAAACCGAATAAAAAATATATGGTTTGGTTTTGGGATAAAGCAGAAAAATTATCGAGTTGGGACAAATATTAGAGTAATGACAAATAGTTGAACTAAAAAAAATTCAGTGAGGGTAAATATATAATTGAAATAGGCTAAATTGAAAATTATTATATTTTTTAGGGTTAAATTTATACATAATTAAAAGTTGAGGGGCACACTTGCCCCTAAGCCTAAAGTTCACTGGCTTTTCTTGCACTGAATTTTTAATGTTGAGTCTCTGTGTTTAAAAACCATGGGTCCGCTTGTATACTTGGATAAATTAATCAGTTAATATTAATTAAGTTGTTCAAATCAGTTTTTAGTTGCGTAATTAATTTTAATAGAAAATTATGTAAATATTATTTAATTTAGTTTTAATTGAGTATGTTTTTGTTTTTTTTACATTTAAACTTAAAAATCATAATATGAATGAAAAACCGTACTATGGACGTTTGATTTTTTTTTCTTGTACCGTAAAAACATTTCTTATGGAAAAAAATTGAACCGGAAAATATGAATACACGACCGAAATCATGAATAATTCGGTCCGGTCGGCCGGTCTCACCCCTACTTCTTCCACGTGGACTGCGTGCTCCCATCATCTCCCTTGTCCTCGTGAAATTGTCGATCCACTGCAATTTCCTAGACGCTGCTGCCATTCAATTTCTGTGCGCGAACACGGAAACGTAAAACGTCTCTCCTTTTCCGATCTAATCTAACCGTTGACTGCAAAATGGCGGTACCGGTGGTTGGATTTCCGACGATTCCGATCATCAGGCTGCTCGGAGTGGCTGTCGCTGCTCTTGTGCTCATTTGGTGCGTCCATTACCGGGGTGGTTTGGCCCTTGTCTCCGACAACAAACCTCTCATCTTCAATGTACTTCTTCTCTCTTTGCTTTTGCTAGTATATGTTCTGATTGGATCGATTCGTAGTTGTGTATGGATCGATTCGTAGTTGGATAATGAATCGTTTAATGAGTGGACTTCGTAGAGCTGCTTTCTGGGTTAGATTCAGTTTTCTTAGCGTAAAATCATTCAACCTTGCCAATTCCTGTACTAAATATTTTATACTATGGGTTTGTGAAAACAGTTCTTAGCCTTCGTGTTGTTTTTCGCTCGAAATTTCCATCCATTATTGTAAACTATGGTGAGATGTTCAACAAGTTGGACTCCTACAAGCTTTAGACATTGCATGCAGCTCAGGTGTTTGTTTTTTTGCTGCTTAGAGTGATACTAATACTAAAGTGGTCCTCTTTTTCTCTGTAGGTCCATCCTGTTTTAATGGTGATTGGCCTAGTACTTCTAAATGGTGAAGGTAATCGACATGATTCTCTTCTGTCAAAAAGTAATTGGTTTGAATTCTACACAGGGACCAATACCTAGACCCACCAACTACTCCTCGCTCGTATTCCTTAATAAACAAATGTTTTAGTTTTGATAAGCATTATATTAAAGAAGGGTGAGTACATGGTAGAGATTTTCACTTACGGAGCATGGAGATGTATTTTGTGCTTCCCTATTGAAACATAGACCCACCAACTACAATTAGGTGACAAATGGCGTGATATTAAATCATTTGTGTTTCTTGAGCTTCTTTCCAGGTTTCCCCATCTCTTGATGGACCAACCCAAGTTTCACTTCTTTTGTGTTTCGTGTATAAGAGAAAGAATATGTTTGTTTTGTCAGTCATATTTTTTTTTTCTTGTCCTGGGAATACATTGACGATGAGCTTCCTGGATTTTAATTAGTGAGTGTTGGGGCCACTGATTTGTGAAACTAGAACCATGCCCTTCCAATTTTAGATTCTATACTTTCCCCTGATAAGCCCCGATGCTAAATGATGCAGCCTTGCTAGCATACAAGACGATCACCGGAACAAAGACCTTGAGAAAATTCATTCATCTCTCACTGCAATTTTCTGCATTCTGCTTAAGCATAATCGGAATTTGGTCTGCATGGAAGTTCCATAACGAAAAGGGTGTTGATAATTGGTACAGTCTCCATTCCTGGTTGGGCATTGCTTGCATGCTCCTCTTCTGCATTCAGGTCTTTCTCTCAATCCTCATGCTTTAATTTTGTTCTTGGACCCTAAAGCTGCAACAAATTAAGCGTTTCTTTGAATCTTGTCATTTCTACTCAATTGTCCTTATGTTTTGATCTTAACAGTGGGCAATTGGATTCACAACATTCTGGTATCCGGGTGGTTCGAGAAATGGTAGAGCTTCAGTTCTTCCATGGCATGTCTTCTTAGGAATATACATATACGCCCTCGCCATTGTGACTGCAGCCACAGGTTTTCTTGAGAAAGCTACATTCCTTCAAACACACCACATAATATCTCACTACTCTAGAGAAGCCATACTGATCAACTGTTTGGGAATCCTCATTGTTGTTTTGGGTGGTTTGGTCACCCTCACCGTGGTCGCACCTTCAAGCGGTAAAGGTGAGTACACTGAGCTTCCATTGAGTACACACAATAACTAGGAACTGAAAATTTTGAGAGAATTGTGCATCGTGTAGAATTTGTGAGAGCCGAATTACAGCAGTAGAAAAGTTTTCAACATTTGATATATGAATGATTTCATACGAAGAGTATATGCTGCTGATTTGGTATATTGGCAATAGATTGGTATTTCGATGTATGACCAATAAAATCATCAGGTTTTACTATGAGCTTGTCTGGTATGTTAGCTGTTATAGATCAATCAAGATCTTAAACGGAGACATGATTCTGAATGGTCCCTGGTCTGGGTCCAAGCTAGTCTGTTGAGCTATACCATGGGTCCACGTTGGATCACATCCAGATAGGGTTCGGTCAGTACCAGATGAGGGACCTCTAATCTTGGGTCCATTGACCATCGAGACCTCTAAGCCAAGACCATTGATTTCGGTCTACAAACGGTTTGATTTTTTCAGACCGATCACAGTCGATTATGGTTCGGTTGCGATCTTAATGGTCTACTCGCTCACCCCTAGTCCCTTCGAAACTCCAATACAATTAGGGTGCGGTTAGAATTTGTAATAGTTTGGTGCACACTTACGTCCTGACCATGGACCTTCTTAGTTTGGTTTTCAATAACGATCTTCAAATCTTATCTTTATGATACAATCGGCACACAATTAATGTTCAATCAAATTGGGGTTCAATTTAGTCTTGGTCAAGAGCTTTTTCTATTGGGCTATATCAAACTCCAATTTAATTGAGACTCAATCAAGTCTCAATCGAATCAGAATTTAATTGTAATATACAATGGTAAAAATGGGTCATTCTTACAAATATTATATTATTTTATAATTTTTAAAACTTATAATGTTAAGTTTTGATGGAGAAATTGACAAAAAAATAAACTCGATTAATAACCAAACATGGGAATAAAATTTTCAAAACAAAGTGTAAGGAGAAAACTCGATTTTAGCCCAAACATTACAGGGCATTCATATTTTACTATAACTTAAAATATATAAACACAGAACATAATTAACTAAAATTGTATACGTAAGTATGAGGAAGATAAATTGATGGTAGGAGATGTCTTTAAAAATGACGAGTGGAACATGAATAGAACTTTGTTTGATTTCCCAAAAATATTTGTGGACATGTTTCGAAGTACTCCAGGGTACAAGACAAATGCCTTCTTGGACACTCAAATATGGAATGCTACAAACTCAGGAATTTACACTACTGCATCTGCTTATTCTCTTTTAGCAAGACATGTCTCAAATAGTCAGGTACTGGAACAATGAGATTGAGTTTGGAAAATTCAGACTATCCAAAAAATTCAGTATTTTATTTGGTTGTGCCTTAAAAATAGACTAGCTACTTGCAAATTATTGAACCGTAGGGGATGTAATTTGAGCTCTATCTGCCAAATTTGTAAGGCTGAGGTGGATGACATAAGTCACATATTGCGTGATTGTGAGCATGCAAAAAAGATGTGGAATTCAGCCATCTGGCCGCCCAGTCTGGGGCAATCGTTCCATTATACTTTGAATGAATGAATTAAGTTTGGTTGTCAGGTATCGAGAGTCACAGTTCAAGGAGTTCAGTGAAATTTCTTTTTTCCTTATGCATTATGGAACATTTGGAAAAAATAGGAATTCAATTATATTTAATGATAAACCTGCCTTTTCTCATGTTTATAATCTATATTTATCTTCGGCAAAATTTCACAAAAATGTTTATCTTGAGACTGAGACCACTAATGAGTTTATCTCCATTGATATTAATTGGAATCCTTCAAAAAAATATTGGTTTAAAATCAATACAGATGGAGCTACTAAGAGAAGTCAAGGATTTGCAGGAGCAGGTGGGGTCATCCAAGATTAAAAGGGTCAATGGATTGCAGGATTCTCAAAGAACTTGAGCTGCTCAAACAGTCTCTTTGCGGAATGTTGGGCCATCCGAAATGAGCTCTTATTGGCAAAGTCAATCAGATTAAAATGCATTCACCTTGAAACAGACGTCTTCTCAGCTCATAAGGTAATCTCTGATGAAAATATGTCAAATCTAAAACTAATGCACATTATTGCAGATTACATGAAGCTCTTGAAACAGTTCGAAAGAATGAAGTTTAGACATATATTTCGAGAAGCAAATGCGGTAGCGGATATCATGGCGGGCATGACGATTAAGCAACACCAAGTTTTTGAAATTCATACCTCACCTCCGAAAGAAACTACTAATGCGCTCTGTAAATACGCTGTCAGTTTTTTTTTCCCGAAAATTGTTAAAGTTAGCTAGATTTTTGTTGTGTGTTTTGAACTTGGGTGTAAATTTTTGTCACCTATAGCGATTTTAGTTCATAATTACAAAAAAAAAAAAGGTATATATTTTACATGAGATCCCAAAATCATCTAATATTTTAACATTTAAATGTTATCACATGGACATATGCACCATAGTAAATTGTAACAACACAAGTTTCAATACCATGAACTTAGATTCATGTTAAAATCTTATTTTCCTTCTAAAGACTCGGGTATAATTAGAGTTTTTTTTTGAAAAAGTAACATTTGGAAGAAAAAATATATTTTGAAATTTGGGTATACCCGCATATTAAGGTAGCGTGTATTGGCAATACACGCCACAAAGTGGGCTAGACCATTTTTTTCATTTTTCTTCAACGGCGACGACTTAATGTTTAATTAAAAAATTATGTATCAATTAAAAAACATTATAGTAAGTAGATATTTTAATTACGATTTAAATTATGCAAAAATATTAAATTTGGATTTACGAATTGTCTGTACGCCGTAAGTTGAGATATGAAAATTTGACTTAAAAAAAATATAACACAGACCCTGTAAGTCCAAATTAACCACGGTTAACGTCATTTATGTCACAATTCAATTATCTACCTTGTGTAATTTTTTGATTAGAAATACAGTGATTTTTTAACCTAACATCGTTTGTTTTATAATATGACTGAAATAATTAAATGCATTAGGTGAGAAATTTAATTATGTACTCAAAAATAAATTACAGTGTGTAGATAATTTAATTACGAATTAAATTACGCTAACTAGAAGTTAATTTTTGACTAATCGTATAATACGATACGTAAAAAACTCTACATACGATACGTAAAATTCTAAACAGTGATTTAAACAGTGAAATCACTGTTTAGATTTTTACGTATCGTATGTAGAGTTTTTTATGTATCATATTATACGGCTAGTCTAAAAGTCAAAAATTAACGTCTAGTTAGCGTCATTTAATTAATAATTAAATTATCCATGCACTGTAATTTTTTCGTTTTTTTGTTTGAGTAAGTACATAATTAAATTTCTCACCTAATACATTTAATTATTTCGGTCAAATTATAAAACAAACGATGTTAGGTTAGAAAATCAATGCATTTCTAATAAAAAAAATTACTCTGGATAGATAATTGAATTACGACATAAATGACGTTAACCGTGGTGAGTTTGGACTTATAGAATCATAGTTATATTTTTTAAGTCAAATTTTCATATCTCAACTTACGGCCGAACGTATAGTCAATTCATAAATCCAAATTTAATATTTTTTTGCATTTTTAAATCACAATTAAAATATCTACTTACTATAATTTGTTTAATAGATATATAATTTTATTTTTAATTAAACATCAAGTCGTCGTTGAATAAAAATGAAAAAAATAAAAAATGGCCCAGTCCACTTGGTGACATGTATTCAATACAACGTCACTTGGGGTAGCGTGAGTTACCAATCCATGATATTATGAGGTGCGCGTATACCTAAATTTTGATTTTTTATTTCTATATTTACGTTTTTAATTTTTTTTCTCAAAATGTCTACTTTTTCAAAAAAAAAGTTCGTATAATTAATATCGAGTATTTGGGTTGGATCCGGTCGGGTTGATTTAATTGGCAATTGAGTTGAAAAGTAGTTCAAAATCAACTTAACTATAAAATAATAAGATTAGTCGCTCAATTGATCTCAAACTTAACTCAAATTCGATATGTTTTATAGAAGATGATTTATAGTTTTTTTTTATAGTTTTTTTTATTACTTTCGGTATAGTAATTTTTTCTTCTCCACTATGTATTTGTAGATATTCGGAGTAAAAAAGTATTTGAGTTTTTGTTATTTTATTAATAATAATCTATGAACGAAAAATAATTTATAAATCAACAATTCTTTTGGAGATATTTTAGGGAAACAAATAAGTTTTTTTTACGGCAGATCTATTCACATTATTTAATTTTTAATATTTTTTTTGAAGCTAATTGTTCAATTAGTACCATATGTTTTACCTACGTTATCGGTTAGTATTTCTATATTGTTTCTTGACACTTTACATTTCATAATGTTGTTTTTTAGTTCAAATTATTGTTGACCGTTAAGTTTGACTAACAGAATAGTGATATGACACTGACGTAACATATGAAAAGTAAAAATAAAATAAAATAAATAGGAAAAAACATGGCAAAATAAAAAAAGTTAGGAAAAAATATGTTTTAAAAACTTTATATATTAATAAATAAATAAATATATAACTTTGAGAAAAAACTTAGTAAAATTAAAATAAATTAAAAAAATTAAAATATAAATTCTAAAATATAACAATTATTGTTTATAAAATTATTTTTAAATAAAAAATTGAAGAAAAAAAACTAGTCAAGGACCCTTGACGCTTGGTCCAATTGACCCAACCCTAAACCCTAAACCCAACCAGGGTCGAACCTAGGGCAGGGTCTGACCCAGACCTGGTCGCTACCCTTGGGGTCCAATTGACCTAACCAGGGTCGAATCCAAGGTTGGGTCTGACCCAGACCTGGTCGCCCAGGTCAGATAACCTAGTCGGGGTCCAATCCAACCCAGGGTTCGACCCTTGTTTGGGTTAATTGGGCCCAAGGGTCATTGACTAATTTTTTTCTACTTTTTTTTTTAAAAACTAAATTTATAAATAAGACATTTTAGAATTTAATTTTCTATTTTTTTTAAATGTAAATTAATATTTTTTTATTTAAATTTATTCTTCTTATTTTTTTAATTTCTAATTAGTTTTTATAAATTATTTTCTATTTTTTTAAAGAATTTTTAGATTTTTTGTTTGAAATTTATATAATTTTATTATTCAAATATTATATTATATATCGCATGACAATGACGTGGTACTTACA
This sequence comes from Chamaenerion angustifolium, assembly GCA_946814005.1. Taxonomy (NCBI): domain Eukaryota; kingdom Viridiplantae; phylum Streptophyta; class Magnoliopsida; order Myrtales; family Onagraceae; genus Chamaenerion; species Chamaenerion angustifolium. The sequence goes on along the minus strand of OX328267.1, from coordinate 29,692,051 downwards.
TGGACTAATTAACCGAAAAAATGACGTGGTACTTACATGGACTAATTAACCGAAAAATGTAACGAAATACTAAATGACAACATTCTTAAATATAAGTTACCATACGGTAACCTAAATGTTTTTAAAGTATTATCCGATAATACGAGTAACTACAAGGTTCCATTAAACCTGACTAAAATATGAGGTATTCTGTTCATGACTCACATTTCAATATTTTATGACTCACAATAGTTGACCATGATTAACACATGTTATTATTTTATTTTGTATGTATATCGTGTGAACCCCACCCAAGATTCCCCACTAAGGAAGAAGACTTTTTTTTTTATCGAACTAGGGAAGAAGACAGCCGGAACTTTCCTTGAAGAGATAAATGAATTAGTGTTTAAGATCTATTATTTCAATTTATTTATTTTTGACCGAAATATTATTTCAATTCAAAATAAGTATTATTATTCATAAATAATAATAATATGGTAAATTTTTATTAACTAATCATATTTGGAATTTAATTAATTAATAACAAAGATAAATTTCCAACATTTATAATAGGAAATGACAAAGAACTTGGTTACCTTAAATCTATATATACAAATTTGCCATTTTTATTTATTGTCAAATTTTATTATACATTTTCAACACTAGCTAACTGTCTATAAGTTGGCCCCCCCCCCCCCCCAAAAAAAAAACTGTATAAAGCCAGTCTACTTCTCCATTACATCACCACCTCGTTCAACACTGTAATCCATCTCTGAGCCTGAGGAATAATCAGCGAAGTAGAAGAAGATGGCTGCTGCTTCAAGCTCCGCCGCCCTCAGGACGCTCTCCCCCACCATCAAATCCAGACTTTCCACAAACTCTGCAACCCCTAACCTCTTCCTTCCCTTCAAGATCTCAACTCCTTCAAACCTTCACTCATCACCTTCCCAACTCCAGATCCGCAGCTTCCCTCAAGTTTCCAGGAGATCCTTCAGCTGCAAGACACAGGCCGCTACTTCCGATGATTCCAGACCATGTAAGTTTACGATCTGAGAATTTAATCCAGCTGATTTCGGATTTTTGAATGATAAACTGATTTCGAGGTTACAGCTAAAGTCCAGGAGCTCTCTGTGTACGAGATGAACGAAAGAGATCGCGGAAGTCCAGCGTTTCTCAAGTTGAGCCAGAAAACCGTCAATTCTCTCGGCGATCTCGTTCCTTTCAGCAACAAGGTTCGTTTAATCTCGTTTCAGTTTCCAAATTGTATTTGTTCCTCTGGATTCCAGATCAGATGAATCGAGCTCGTTCTGTGTTATCAGCTCTACACCGGGGATCTGCAGAAGAGGATCGGGATCACGGCCGGAATCTGCATTCTGATCCAGAACAAGGCGGAGAAAAAAGGAGATCGTTACGAGGCCATTTACAGCTTCTACTTCGGAGACTACGGCCACTTGGCAGTACAAGGGCAGTACCTGACGTATGAGGACACGTACCTCGCCATCACCGGAGGATCAGGCATCTTCGAGGGAGCATACGGGCAGGTGAAGTTGCAGCAGCTCGTGTTCCCATTCAAGCTGTTCTACACTTTCTACCTGAAGGGGATCAAGGAGCTGCCGGAGGAGCTGCTCGGGAAAGCGGTGGAGCCGAGCCCCGCCGTGGAGCCGAGCGCCGCCGCGAAGGCCTGCGAGTCTGGCGCCACCATAGTCAACTTCACTGACTAGGGAGAGACGGTTACCTTTTTTATTAATGGAGTTTGAGTGGATGGTGAGAGAGAGAGACGACAGCAATAATGGAGCTTTTTTTCTCCTGTGTAATCCCGCTTTTGTAGGGGAAGTGTAGGTGTTGGAAAACAACCAGGAAAGGTAGAGAGTAGAGACTACCCTAAAAAGTTCTTAACAAGTTTTCTTTGCTCCTGGGCAGCTTTCTCAATAGTCAATAGTAGTGCAGTGCATCTTTGGCAGCTTTCTCAATAATCATTAGTAGTGTAGAGCAAGGGAACGGAGTCGGGAGGAAGGTTAGATCGTGAAAGACAAAAGTAAAAAACTCAAACTTTATTAACATAAATGTTAAGATTACAATCTCAAATTTTACACTCTAATTATAGCCTAATCTAAAGAAGAGATAAGGATGATCGGCACTCTGGCCTCCATCGTCATCATCCATTGTCTTATCTTTAGACTACATGACTAACGCTTCGCTTTTATTAAAGTAAAGTAACTTTATAAAAGCTTTTTTTTATTACACATCATACCATCATACCTGTCACATTAGTGAAAGTCGTACCAGTTCTTCCCATATATTTTTGCATGAGCTTGGTCCTTTTCCTGATTATAGTAGAAACCCATCTATCCCTCCCTTGTTGGGTGGGTCTCTATCCTTGCTAGGTTGTAAAACATGTTAGCCATGAGAAGACGACCTCTCCCATGACTCTCTGGGCTTGTTCCACATAGATTCGTTCCAAATTCCCTTTTGGCCTCACTATCTTCTTTCCATGGTTGTACGATATAGATCTTTCTCATGTGCAACTGTTTGACTTTGTGCTTGAAATATGTCATTCTTGATATGCTTCCGGAATCAATAACATCATTGTATTGTTGAGGCATTCCTCATGCTTGAATGTATTTTATCCCTTGAGTTCTGCATTCCTGAGCTCGCTGATAACAGACTACAACTACTTCATCGTAGTGTTTAATTTGGATATAAGGCGACCTTCCAACTGATTTCCCCTTTCCTCTACTGCTGCTGGTCCCTGCTTCCATTTCGTATAGATTAGATAACCTGTTAGTCGTGATAATGTATCAACAAGAACATTTTGGCTCCCATATATATGCCCAATGTTTATTTCCACGCCTGTTCAGGTGAGGAAGTTTACAAAACTCGGCCACCTAACCCTTGATGTCTTATGTTGGGCACTTTTGTTGTAAAAGCTGACTATCGCTTGACAGTCTATCTGAAGTGTAGCTTTTGCTGTGTCCAAATAATATATAGTCCTTCAATGCAAGCATGTATTTCTGCGTCAATTGTTGATTTGACTGCAAGAAATTTGTCACATGTGTATGCACAGACCTTTTATGTGCTCTTTGAGTCTACTTCATTCTTCTTCCACTTACACTTCTCCCCACCCTTCCATACAGCCATCTGATTTGATGATCATATGTGCAGTGTTTGGTGGCAACTCCATATCAGGGAGTTCTTGCACCTTCTTCTTAATCCGCTTCACAATTTCTCAGTCTGAGACCTTCATTCGTTTGTCTCTATGGGAGCTTGTTTTCTCATAAAGGGGTCCTAAGAGGATCCATAACCTTGTATATATGATATGATATAATTAAGAATGTCTAACCAAGATCGTAAGTCTTTCTTTTCTTTAAGGCTTTCCTCATCAAAGTACGCAATCTTTTTAATGATGTGCAGTTGAAGCTTATCTTTGACTTGCCTATTATTGCCCCCAAGGAACTCTATTTCCTCCACCGCTATCTTCATCTTGTTGACGAACAACACCAACCTTTCCCTTTTGCAAACTGCTAGCATTTGAGTTAAATGCTTTGCATGTTCTTCTTTTGTTTATGAGAACACTAGGATATCATCAATGTATACTGCTATATAAGTGGCAAGTTTCATGTAGTCAAATCAACAATTGATGCAGAAATGCATGCTTGCATGGAAGGACTAAAGTCCTTCAAGATATATTATTTGGACAAAGCAAAGGCTATACTTCAGATAGACTGTCAAGCGATAGTTAGCTTTTACAGCAAAAGTGCCCAACATAAGCCATCCAGGGTTAGGTGGCTGAGTTTTGTAGATTTCCTCACCGGAACAAGTGTGGAAATAAACATTGAGCATATAGATCGAGAGCCAAAATGTTCTTGATGACACATTATCACGACTAACAGCTTATCTAATCTATACATAATGGAAGCAGGGACCAGTAGCAGAAGAGGAAAAGGGAAACCAGCTGGGGGTCGCCTTATATCCAAATTAAAACTACGATGGAGCAGTTGGAGCATGATATCAGCGAGCTCAGGAATGCAGGACTCATAGGATACAATACCTTCAAGCAAGAGGAATGCCTAAACAATACATTGAGGTTATTGATTCCACAAGCATATCAATAATGACAAATTTCAAGCACAAAGTCAAACAGCTGCACAGGAGAAAGATCTATATCGTACAACCATGGAAAGAAGATAGTGAGGCCAAAAGGGATTTGGAGTGAATCTATGAGGAACAAGCCCAGAGAGTCATGGGAGAGATCAGGCTTCTCATGGCCATGAGGTTTTACAACCTAGCAATGATAGAGGCCCACCCAACAAGGGATGGATGGATGAGCTTCTACTATAACCAGATAAAAGATCAAGCCCATGCAATGTCACTGATATTGGAAGAAATGGTACGAATTCCACTAATGTCATATGTATGATACAAGTCACTTTAAGTGTGTGGTATGTAATAAAAGAAGCTTTTATAAAGTTACTTTACTTTAATAAAATAGAAACGTGGTGAGCCATGTAGTCTAAAGAGGAGACAATGGATGATGACGATGGGGTCCAGAGTGCACCCGATCATCCAGATCCCTTCCTTAGATTAGTATGTAAATATAGCGTCTATATGAAGCATACTCACGGTTGAAAAACAACCAGTGAGAATCCTTAGAGTGTTTGTAAAAGTGTGAAAGTTTGAGTCTGTAATCTATAATTTATGTTAATGAAAGTTTGTGTTTGTTACATTCTCTCTTTCACGATCACGATCAACCTTCCGCCTGCGACGTTTGTTCCCCTCACTTAATTTTTACCGCAATAGTTAAAATATATGCACATGACTCCACTATCTCTCGTGGAACTCCTCCGTGTGGCAACGTCACCGCATATCCGTGAACTCTCGGACTGAAAGACCCCTCGTGTTCATTAAAAAACTAAGTCACACCACCTGATGGAACTCGTGATAAAGTCGAACCACGAGGTTCGAATGTTTGGAGTTCGCTGCAATATTTATCTTAGTTCCCAATGTGGGTCGAGAATACCGCTCTGATACTACTCGTCACGGGTCTGGAGTTTATGAAGCGTTCAACGGAATTGACTCGCGCAACATCCATCTCTTTAAGCTGGATCAACTGTCTCTATGCCCAAGGTCGTTCTCGATAGCTCACACTCGCACTGTGCATACGGACAACATATGTTTCTCTCTATTATTTCATGTTTATATTAGAATTTTAATTATTTATGTATATTATCTAATTGTTTCTTACATTGATTGATAATTTTATTATCAACATATAAATTTGTGAAAACACTGCATTTTATTCTCTTTCTGCATATTTGTGTATTCATTTTAATTAGTTTAATCCTAATTCATAAGGAAATTTAATATTTGTAGTGAACATATTATCATTTATTTGTAAATATCTTGTAAAAAGAATAACAAATTAAGCAAATATAGATCGTTATTTATTTGTAGTACTGAAAGGGAAAAATATTAATAAAACGTTATTTCGTAATAGAACTCCTGAACCTTAATCTCTGAATGTAAACCGTTTTGAAATCCTAGGTTTTAATTTAATTATTTTCTTAGGTAATCAAGGTTTCTAGTTAGTCTTAATTAACTAGTGGCGATCTAATTTTTTATATTCAAATATCGTATTTAAGTCAGATTTTAGGTCAGACAGTGACGGGGCGTTTCTTTCACGGAATAAGGAATATGGAATAGGGAATAATAATAGGGAATAAGGAATAGGATATAAGAATATAAAGTTGTTTCTTTGGTGGAATGGAATAGAATATAATAAAAAATTCTGATGTTTTTTTGGTGGAATTGTATATGAAAAATGAATGGAATATGGTAAAATGACATATTTGCCCATCATTGTATATGTATACTATATAATACATATAATTTGTATTAATTAATTTTAAAAATTATGAATGATAAAAACTTAAATATAATTAACTAATAATTATAAAAACACTTTTAAATAATTTATTTAAATTTTAAAGGACAAACTCTTGTATCTCATATATTCTAACAATCCACAATATAATCAACAAAAAAACTTGATAACTATTTCTTTATATCTTTTGTAAATTTCCATATTTGCATAAACAAAACCGTAATTACAACATCCAAAATTTCATATTCCATTACAAATGACCATACACGTACAATTAAATGACTATACACCTACAATCTCTTGTACTCATTGACTCATATCTCGATCCCGACCTTCTCATCGCCTTCATAACCTTCAATACATACTGAATCAACCCGATCGATTTCTTCTTCGAACAACAATGAAGACCCGAATCAACATAAATCAACTAAACAAATACAAATCAACCATTTAAACACAAAATCAGCAATATAAATACAAACACAAACCCGACAATAACACAAGCCTGCGAAGAGGAGATTGAAAATAAATGAGTCAACAAACTGCTTTCTAGTTGGTTTGGAAGAGGAGTCAGTTGCAATTCCACTACAATAATAAAAGCTTCATTTATATGAACTTCTGGAGAAACCAATACTATCATAAAGGGAGAAGCCAATACTATCATAACTCGACTTACACATAACCTGCAAAAATTGAAGAACTAAGGACATAAAAATTGCCTGGAAGCTCCATCTTTACTGGAATTAGAATCACAAGTAAAACAGCAAAGGGACTCAAGGAAGCTAAATCATAATGCACGATATTGATCTATAATGGTGCATCACTTCTTACAGGAAGATCAGTGTTGAACTTGCCAAGTTTCTTGATCAATCCCGCAAAAAAACTCAATATCAGAATGTCCAAGGCTATTGCTGCTTGAACTCCTGGTCGTTGCACTTTTACTGCTACAAGCTTTCCACTGCTAATTACAAACAGATTCTCAGCACGAGAAATGAACAAACGAACATTGAAGAGCTTAGATAATTTGTTCAATGTCACACTGATATAATCTGCTGCTTCATTTTCCAAATAAATTGAAGAGCAAAAGGTTCTCCTTTAGACATGAAAAAACTGGCACTTGTCATCCCTCCACATCATTGCAGGATTACACTCAAACGAACATACTACTTGTGGCATCTAATGATATAATACAATTACGATCATTTGTAGTTAAAATCTAAGCTTTTGATGAACATAAGCAATCTAAATTAACATCCACCCTGGAAAAGGATCCACTATAAAGCAATCTAAATTAACATCCACTATAGTTTAAAAAGAAAAAGGATTAGTACCCGATCAGAGGCATCTTGAATTGAGGGAGGAGGTTCCTTATCCTTCTTTACGCCAAAACCCCTCCTCATATCGTCCTCGCCTGGAAAGCCTCGATGCTACAACAAATCCAAAGAGCAATTGGGTTCGAAACCGAAATCGCCCCGATTGATTCAAGATCAAGGAAAGCCGCGTCGAATGAAATTACCGATTACTTATCAGAGAAGGCTTCCAATAAGGAAACAAGAATTTGTGAGAAAACGAGAGGGTAGAAGAGGGACGGGGGGAATCCAAAATCGGGACCGATTTTCGTTGTAAATCGCTGTTACATATTATATATAGATAGTAATTCCTCGTGTCCGAACGACATAGCCACAGATTGAGGATTGTCGATGCAGAAAAGAGAGCAGATGAGAAAGAGAGCAGAATGGATTCGTCACAGGATGAACATACCTGAGGAGCAGGAGAGCAGAACGGAGAAGGAGAGCAGTGGAGGAAGCTTCGATTCTGGTAAGAAGAGCAACCGGGGTAGTTCAGTCTTAATGAAAGGTTAATGAGGGCAGTTTCGTCTCTTTGACTTCTATTCCGGATTCCAAGCGCGCCATGCTTAGAAAATCCGAGATATTTGACCGGAATGTCTAACACTACCCCTCTAGGAATCCGTAAGCCAAATTTTTGCAATTCCGCGAAAAGAACAACTTCATACGGATTCCGTAAACCGGATTCCTTATCCTTTCCGTGAAAAGAACATGCCATGAATGTTGTGTGTCAATTCAATTGGGGATTGCATGGATGATGGTGAACCATGTTCCTTATTTTTAGGAGTATCTTGGTTGGTAAACCAGTAAACAAAGTTAGCATTTGTTGTTCATTGTCCTCTTTGTCATGCAATCTTGTGACTGTCCATGATTTTACTTGTGGTAACTGTCCATCTTGTGACGGTTATGTTGTTTTTGCATCACAAGTTATCATCTTCAACAATTTATGCAAATGTATTGAAAATTTTCTAAAAATTCTGCAAAACCGTGAATTACTGACAATGGGACTCCTCTTATCAGTGATCATATTATTCATTGATTCACATTGACACATACTACACATTCTGGGTATCTTTAATAATTTTTTTAAAAAAAATTTGTATTATATTTAACTAACAATTACTAAATTTTAACTGAATGTTTGTTGAAGATAAATTGATATCACACAAAGCTTTCTATGTTGCATTATGCATCAAATTGAACAGTCCTAGACCGCTCATAGCCTAGTGCATGTTCATCTTTTATCCATCTCCCTCTTCATTTCAATTTTAAGACAAACAAATTAGGGTTACTCAGCAAAATGGGAAAGAAGAAAGGTTCCTCAGCAAAATTGTTTATAGTTGTCCTCAGAAAAACAATCAGGTCTCAAAGATACATGTCATCATCGGAGTCGCTGGAACGAAGAGAAGTGCAAATGGAGGGAGGAGTTGAAGACATTATGAACATAACATGCTAGGAGTATTTTGTGTATATAACTTTACTATTGCATCACATGAAAGACACGTGATTATTATTTGACGTACAACAAACGACAATTGACGGAAATGTGCAATTACAAACATATTGAAACATACATGTGTTAAAACAAACAATATGAGTGCAATTACCAAACGAGACAAACATCCGGGTGGTATTTCATATTTTTTCCTATAAAATTTACACTCTAAAAACTAAAATTAGTTAAAGTTTCATAATTTACTAAATAGTACTTGTTAAAAAATATTAAAAATTCAGAATTACATATACAACTTTATTTTATTATTATATGTATCGTGTTGATAATATTGTATCATCATTTCATTATATATTCTTACAAATACAATTTTTTGTGTCGGTTTAGTTTTTCATTTTTTCACACGTATTTCTTAGCGAACCGATTTGGTTGGCTGGTTTGTTACTTATTCGGTTCGGCCAAAATCGAAAATGGAAGAGCCGAATAGGAATATCCAGTGTTATCAGGACCGGACCGGTGGTCCGACCGAGTCCAACCGGGAACAGGACCTCTGTTCAGTTTGGTTCAGATAAAAGACCGTTTCGCAAATGAACAGTGTTTGAACTGGGCGGTTTTTTAAAAACCGTCCGTTTTCGGTTCATTTTTTAGGCTAATTTTTTTTCCAAACCAATCAGTTTTTCGATTTAAACCGATTGGTTTTATGCAGTGTTAAACCGACTAGGTCACTCTTGTTCAACATCACATCTGCAATGTTCAACATCACAAACGCAGTGAAGTTCACAATCACAGTTCTTCACTTTCATTTCAGTGAGTTCTTCACAGTTCACGCTGTCAGGCTTCACCCGCCCTTCTTCACGCCTTCCAGCCAAGCTTCACCCATCCATGAGTGCTTCAGCCGCAGCCAAGCTTCACTTCGTTCTTCCTCAATTTGTCTGTGAGTTGTCTTCTTCAATTCTTTCCTTGTTTCGGTTCCTTGCTGCATTTTAAATTTTTGTGTTCGGTTGCTTCCTTGTTAAAAGTGGCCTTAAATTGTTGAAATTGTTTTGTGGTGAAATTGGCCTTAAATCGGTTCCTTGTTAATGTGGTTGAAATGGCGCCATTATCTTGATCATGATCTTCTTTCCATCGAACTAGGAGGGTGATTACAGTAAATCTCGCGATGGATTTATATGACAGTAAATTATGCGTCCCACCTGTTTATGAAAATGCCAAAGTGGAACTTTACTATAGAATGCTACTGGTTGTTCATCTTTTTGACGACCTGAATTTAAGGCCAATTCAATTGTATTTTGTTTTTAAGAAATGTCATATGATATGCAATTTTGATTTTGATTTTGAAGATATTACATACATAGTATGTAGTTTGAGAACAGAAGAAGAAAAGGAAGAATGACAGAAATGCAGCATGGATAGTGTAATGTAATGTTGTCTGATTTTTATTCGGTTTTGAATTCATAGCTACGCTCATAGATCTACTTGTCGTAGTAGATGATGATTTGTTATTCTTTATTCCTTCATTTTCTTGTGTTTTAGCTCAATAGGGAGAATACTTAATGAGTTGGTGATTCTCATCTAAAGTGTTTCCTCCAAGATCTAGGAAGACTGTGGTTGTTGTTGTTGTTAAAAGCATTTAGCATTGCCGTGTTATGAGAGCTTTGTAGTCAGTTTCACTAAGTGTATTATTTTCATTGACATAACTTAAGCACCATTCTTGTTTTATGATTCTTTAGTTTGTACTCTCTGGTAATTGAAATAAATTTTCCTTGATAATACTATTTTTGAGACTTTTTTTACAAGTAAGACGAGACTATCAAAACTTTATTGTAATGTAATAGCAGAAATGCAGCATGGATAGTGTAATGTAATGTTGTCTAATTTTTATTCGGTTTTGAATTTATAGCTACGCTTATGAAGTACTTGATTGATAGAATAATATCTCGAGATGGAAATAGAGAGGAATAAAAGATTTTATGGGGGAAGATACACGGAATAAATGAGGTTTCAATTTTTCATTTTTATTTATTTATGAATAGTGAACCGCATATTAAACCGAGTCCGGTCGGGTTGGACCGGACAGACCGAGAACCGCCCTTAGTCGGTTCGAGTGCCGGTCCGGTTCTGATAAGAAGAATATCAATTTAATGCACGTCATCCGAAATTTGGCGGCTGAGAGCGCACCAAGATTTTCGCTCCACTCCTCTTCTTCCTCCTCTACTTCGAAGTTCCAACTGTAAAAATCTCATATCTCTCCTCCCTTCATCACCATCACTGAGCTATACAGGGAGGATGCTTACAAAAGCAACACCATCTCCGGCGAGACTGGAGGCTGTCCTCTGCACTCTCGACCACAAGTTCGGCATCTGCGACCGCCGCTTCTTGCTCTCTCTTCATCAACAGCAGTCTGCCCCGCGGATTTTGCAGCATCAGTCGCAGACATATGTTTCGATTAGCCACCGTCACAAGCTTCAGTTCACAGTCAAAGCAGCCGATTCCACTCAGGCCACGTCAACCGCAGGGAAGCCTGTCGTTCCCGATGATGGATTCTCTCTCACCAAGGTCAGGCCGCTTGACATTTCGGTCTATCAATTTTCTCGATTTCTTTTACTTAGTCGTTTCTCAAAGCAATCGATTCCTGCAGATCTCATTTGGTGTTGTTGGATTAAGCGTTGGAGTATCCTTACTGACGTGAGTTTCTTTATCCTTTCAATTTCAACATTCCGCCCTATCGTCGAATTCAATTTTCTGCCGCAGAAGTTGAAACTTTCGTGGATTATGCAGTTATGGCTTTGGAGCTTACTTCAATATACTTCCTGGATCGGAATGGTCGGCGCTTATGCTAACTTACGGTTTTCCGCTTGCAATTATTGGTATGGCTCTCAAGGTAAGTTCTTGTTGCCATCATGGCTTCAGCTGTAAATTCCATCAGTATTAGAGTGATTGTAGTTAGTAGTGTGAGTTGAATTGGCAGGTATTATAATTACTGTAAACTGTTCTTGGTGTAAGTAACGTCTCTTACTTTGATCAAAGAACTTCTGAATGAAGAATCAAGGTTAATCTGATATGTTCAATGTTCTGCAGTATGCAGAACTCAAGCCTGTGCCTTGTTTGACTTATGTGGATGCAGAAAAGCTGAGGGAAACTTGCGCCACACCGATCTTGAAACAGGTACTTGTGTATTCTCAGTTCCTTCGTGAATAATTCTTCTTGATGAATTAGAATGGTGAAAGAACTAGAATTCCTCCTCTTCTAGTATAAAATGCAACTCTGTTTCATTTTCCTTTTGACTACAAGGCAAAGTTGTATCTACTGAACTTATAACAGTTTAGACTGTGTTATGGTCTATACCCATTGCAAGGTATGAAACTTGTACCACATTGGTTGTATGGGCAACTATTGTGGTGTTTATAAGCTAAATGGGTTCTCCCACCTAATAGACTAGTTTATTGGGTTGGGCTCTTCCATTTGGCTTGTAACAATTGGTAACAGAGTCAGACCTTGGAGTGGTGGCCCACGGAGTGGTGGCCTGGAAATAAGTCAGTCGTGACCAACGTGGTTGTGACCAACAAGGGCTCGGAGTGGTGGCTCACGGAGTGGTGGCCTAGAAAAGCTAGCCGTGACCAACGTGACCGTGACCAACGAGGACGTTGGTCTCCTTAAGGGGGGACGAATGTTATGGTCTATACCCATTGCAAGGTATGAAACTTGTACCACATTGGTTGGTATGGGCGACTATTGTGGTGTTCTTCCATTTGGCTTGTAACACTTTGTCCTGTGAAAATATCGATTGCCGAATAGAATTTACTGGGGAATAAATATGTGAATTGGGATGCTATCTCATATGATCTCTTCATTCAAACTAGTAGAAGACTACTATTTGTTCTGTTCATTCCTTCTGTTAATTAACCTTGTCCCTTCCTCTTTCAACCCTGTATGACCTCTTTCCACAACATGATCTTTCTTAGTGCATCTTCCCTATCATTTTCTTAATCCATATATGTCGTCTACTATTTACATCATCACTTTGGTTAGGTCAAGAGTGATGTCACGAGATTCCGCTATGGGGATGAGCAGCATTTAGATGAGGCACTGCCACGAATTTTTCAATATGGTTTGGTATGAATCATGATCAGTCTCTTTCTGATGCTTTACTTGAGTTTATGTGCACTGTCTTGGAAATATATAGTTTTAACCCCTGATAAACATCGTCTTTGCTATATCTGTTAGGGTGGAGGAATTCCACGAAGAAGTGCACCTGTTCTGAAAATGATCCGCGAAGAAGTAAGACTTAAAAGAAAGAGTAACATTTACATATATACCTACATACTACTTTGGTCTTATTAAGCTAATCAATTTATGGTGTGGTGCAATTAAAGGTAACTGGCGAAGGTAAATATAGCTTGGTATTGGTGTTCGAGGCAAAATCCCTTCAGCTGTCTGATTTTGAGCGAAGACAGGTTCATTACGCTAAATCTCTACTTTAGAGGACAAATATACGAATCTCAATAAATTGGTACTCACCTTCAAAATTTATAGTACCAAATTCGGGTTGTTCTCTTGCAGGCCAAGTTTACTTCCTTCTTTGGACCTGGAATCACAGCTGAAATTGGTAAGTTTAGGATAGTTGAGATAAAAGTTCATCTCATCTCTCTATTGAAATAGTACTGATAATGATCATGTTATCTAAATGGTTGCAGGCAAGGGAGAGAATGATCTTTATGAAGTGAGACTTATCTCAAATACACTTCCAAATGCGGCACCTTCCTGATGAGGTTCTTCTATTGAATACAAATTTTCGTGTATATGCAAATCTTTCAAGTCAGCGTAATGTAATGACCATAGTTGTGCCTCTCCCATACAATCTCTAAGCACAATGCATAGGGGGAAATGGTGCTTTGCCCCATAGCCTTAATAGTTAATAGTTAATACTCTCATGTACGTTGAATACGAGGACAATATTTAGTCTCAAATGGAGTCCTGAGGAGATATTAATAAAATAAATCAACCAAAAAAAAGTATCATCTTGAGAAGAAAAAAACCGTGATTCAGGATATTATATAATAAATAATTTAACCCTTAGCATACTCATCTATCTCAAGTGAAGCTAATTTCATCAACTCCCAGATCCGACACTCCGATAATAATCAGGCTCGGTCAAAGTGTGACAAAAAATGCAACCAATAAGTCCAGAAATCAAACTGACAACAATCAATGGTTGGTAACAAAATACCAGATTGAGTTGAAAAACTCAAAACAGTCTCAAACTTCAAATGATACAAAGAAGCCACACTGAACACGAGAGATCACTAGAACAGATTGACACTAAAAACAAACCAAGCAGAACCCATCCTACTTCAAAGTTTGATTCAACAATGCCCTATGCTAGTGACCCAAAGGCGGTGGTGGTCGGTCATGTTGCTTACTGCCCATCAGCAGGCTTCGAAGCTTCCTTGATCTCGTCTCCAGCAGCATCCTCCTGCCAAAGGTTCCAATTTGAACACAATCAGAATTTAGTACATATAGTATATTTACAAAGGGTGCATTAGGAGTAGTGAACTCCACTTTTTATTTTGCACTTTCCTCTACAAAATGTTTAGATTTAACAAAAATGAGAGATTTGAAACTAGATCAGGATCTCTACATACACGAGCAAAGATATCAACCCCCAGAACAAGTTAAGTTTAATGATATTATACACCGTCTATGACTGCTTAAACATTTATAGCTAAACCAATTATGTAAGTATGTACGTGCATGTTGATCTCTTGTAATAATAGAGAGAAGAAACAGGGAAAGGGAGAGTTACCGGAAGGTCGGAAGTCCAGAGAGTGAGGTTGTCTCTTAGAAGTTGCATGATCAGGGTACTGTCCTTGTAAGACTCTTCGCCCAATGTGTCCAGTTCAGCAATAGCCTCATCAAATGCCTTCAGAGGTAGACATAATTGCTAATTTAGAATATTACTTCAAGTACATAAAACAAGAAACTTATACTGAAACCCAATGAAAAAGTGAGTCTTTTTTCTAGCAAATGTTCAAGTTTTTCTGTTCAACAAGATTCACTATAAATTTATCAGTCAAAATGGACAGAACAGGAAAATCCGAAAAAGGAGGATAATATTTACTAAACCCAAATGATGATCAATAGAGAGAGTTGCAGGTGAACAGTGAAGATTTACACTCAAAGTAGATAATTGTAGGAAAAGGGAAAATGAAAGAAGCGTTTAATTAGATACCTGTTTGGCAAGATTGCAAGCACGGTCTGGAGAGTTGAGAATTTCATAATAGAACACAGAGAAGTTCAAAGCAAGACCAAGACGAATCGGGTGAGTTGGGGCCAGTTCAGCCAAAGCAATATCCTGACAGAAAAAATACAACTTGATCAGAAACGTAAATAGCTAGAGATATAGATGAAAATCACAACACAAAATATGACATACTTGGGCAGACTTGTAAGCCAAAAGAGTACTTTCAGCAGCATCCTTCCTTTCAGCACCCGTCTTGAACTCAGCCAAATACCTGTGGTAATCACCCTTCATTTTGAGATAGAACACCTTGGACTCTGCAGATGTAGCTGAAGGAACAAGGTGAGAATCAAGAAGGTTGAGAATCCCATCACAGATCTTGCTGAGCTCGGTCTCAATCTTGCTCCTGTATTCCTTAATCAAGGAAACATGGTCTTCGTTTCCCCTGCTTTCTTCCTTCTGCTCAATTGAAGAGATGATTCTCCATGAAGCCCTTCTGGCTCCAATAACATTCTTGTATGCAACAGAGAGGAGGTTACGCTCCTCAACAGTTAGCTCCTCTGAGTCTCCTGTCTTGACAACTTTCTCCATGAACTCCACCATTTCCTCGTACCTTTCTGCTTGCTCGGCCAATTTAGCCAAGTAGACATTTTCCTCCCTTGAAGAGTCGGATGGCGACATATTCGTTCTGCTGTTCTAATACCAAGTCTGGCATCATCAAGTTTCAAATAAACATATTAATAGATTGTCTAACTATTTAAATTTTAAAGTAGTAGCATCAAACAAATAATAACAAAGTTTAGGGATTGTTTCAGGCTTTCAGCACATCACATCAAACAGACTGCACCAGAAATTTCTTCACCTCTAATAAGTAATAACAAATCATGACCTTATATTGTTTTGTTAATCGACACAAATTCTGGATTTTTTTACTGTTAACATTGCATCAGTAAGATACAAATTCTATATCATAGTGGACAAAAAATCATTATTACCCTAACATCAAAAATTGCTTTTCGGAATGAGCATTTTTTATAAGATTTCATCAGCTCTAATAATGGATGCTCTGGATCCATCAATACAAACTTAACCTTTCTCAGTTCTCCACTTATTAAACCAACAACAAAATAAACTCAGTAAGGAAAGCCTTCCACTGCTATTTCCAATTAACCTTCAGTGTTTCCTCAACACACTACACATCAAGATCATCAGACAAGAAGAATCTTCAAAGTCAAATCAGAAACGTCTAAATCCCAAGTTCAAAACTGAAAGTTTGAATAAAAAATGTCGACAATGATACCTGATTACCATAAACGATCAATTGATTAGCAGATCTCAAAACAATCGTAATCAGATTCAAAATCAATGAAGAACAGCGAGAGAGAGAGAGAGAGAGAGAGAGAGAGATTACGTCGTAGATCTTGAGGATGGATGGCTTCTCCGAGAGCCAAATGAGATGGCGAGGATGTTAAAATGGAAGGAGAAGAGTGAGAATCTCGTGGTAGGGTTGTTAACTAAAAAGGAGCAAAGACAGACGGATGGTTGACGACGGAGACATCGGGGCTACCGTTGACCGTAAACTCCTATCCAATGGCTCTTGTCCATTGACTTTTTGTTCCACCTTTTATTTTCTTTTGAAGTAAAGCCACATGAAAAATATGAAAAAGAAAGTGTGTAGTAGGGTTATGTGTTTCAAGGAGTTCGGTAAAGAGTATAAAATAGGATGCACTTTGTATTTATTTTATATTGAATACATTTAAAAAAAATTAGTTTAGTGGTATGTACAAAATTATTTGCTGAATTTTGAGGGTCCGAGTAATTTGTTAGTTAAACGTTTTTTAAAATAAAATAAAAAGATACAATTTGCTGTCTCCGTTTAATGTTATTAAAAGGAATGGAAATTTACATTTTATTTAATATTTTATCAATTTTATTGTGCAAATTGTTATATGAAGTTCATGAGAATGTGTAATTTGCTAAACTGAACTGTGCAAGAATATGCAATTTGATTATGCAATTTGATAGTTGACACGTGACAGACACATATGTGTCTTCAATAACATTTAACAAGAAATCATATATAGCTGGCAAATTGTATAGAGTCAAATAACAATTTGTTCAAAAAAAGTCAACTAAAAAATTGTTCAAAACTGCAAAATTCAGCTAGTAATTAGGTAATTCGATCTTTTAGTATATAAATATAAAAAATTCGTCCAATTAAATCTGAGAATTCTTTTTTGTTTTGTATATATATTTACTTAAAACAGTTAAACTTGAAACTTCTAAAAAATGAAGGTTTAACGTGGTAACTATATTTGTCAAGGGACTATTGTAGCAATACAAATACTACCGGAACTTTTTAACAATTAGAAAGCTACCGATCCCTAATCCTAATTAATCCAAAGATCGGGGGCCTGTGTTCTGCAATTCACAATGTATACAGACGCAACTCGGGCGCTACGAACTCAGAAGTCAGAAGTGTGACCGAGTACAAGCTCCATCTTCTCCAACTAGCTAGAGAAGAGAGACCTGCGACATGGGATACGTTCAGGAAGCTCGTCAGAATCATGTCAAGAAGAAGGTTGAAGAAGGTAAGTTTTCGGCCTTAGACTCGTGTTAGACCTAACAAGGCAGATGAAACTGATGTTCTTGATTTCTCATTTCTTAATTCATCCAAATGTATAAATTTTTCCTTCGAATTAGTGTGATCGTTTCGATTTATGAACCGATTCTCTGATTTTCTGCCTGGATGCTTGGGAATGTATTCGAATCAAGCTTCTTCATTTCTCCTCCGCTTAATACTTTTTTAGCAAATGCATTCAGTTTCAATACAACTGAAAAATGAGTCTTGGATGAAATAGATGTATCAAATCATTGTAGCATGGTTCTGGAAGTGGTTTGTTTGTTCTGCGATATTTAATTAGAGAAGCATAAATTTAGAATCGCAATGATACGGATATCATGAAAGATAGGTATGTATCCTTTACAGTTAATCAATAGCATGGTCATTTGATGCATATTCGACATGAAGTGGTTAATGCACATGGTTGCCTTCATAATTTAGCTCACCGAAGCAAGAAAGCACAAAGAATCCGATCATAACTTTTTAATTCATGAGTCTTTTGAGGCAATTATGAGTTAGGGATTACTTTACTGGTTAGATAGATTTTAGTGATTTTCACATTCAGTAGTCAATGCATGGTAACTTGTGTGACAAATTGACAGCTTTACGCAGCAAAATGAAGCAGAAGGCTCTCAAGGAGTGTGATTTCTACACTTCAAGGTATGCTGAGTGTGCTCACGGAAGAACAATATCAGTCATCTGGCAGTGCCGCAAACAGGCTAAAGAACTGAATAATTGCCTTCACCAGTTGTGAGTTTCTCTGCTTTGTTGATATATCTTTGCCTATACTTTTCTTAGTTCTACACGTTCCATACTTTATTCCAAGATCTCATCAATCCAATTGTGTGTCATGTCCATTTGAAAAAGAACAGCTTAAGGCTGCTAAATGAGCAAATTTTTTTGAAAGTGCTTAACTTGATGATAGTCCTTTTAGCAATATATGGAACTCGAAATTTAAATGGCTGGGATGCTAAAAGCTGTTCATTGGAAGCTCCCGAAGCAATAGAGCATGAACCTGATTTCTTTGACAAATTTGATATTGTAGTTAAACTTAGTAAAAGTTCAGCTGCTCTTTAAGGATGAAGTTTGTGTGTTTAACCTTGGTGGTACAATCTGAAGGTAAAGGAGGGAGTTCATCATAATGTTTAGGAATGTGGTGAAAAAATGATCATTTTCGCAGTTTTGAAACTATGAAATATCAAATATGAGTTATGGTCTACTCGGTTATCTTTTTAGAGGCTTATATTCACCTTATGCAAACTCATTACTCTTTGGCAACCTTAACTATTTTATGGTACTTAGAAATTGTCAATAAAACCGTTTTGAGATTTTGTGTTTATTGATAACTGAAAGCAGAAAAATTGTTTAATCAAAAATTTCTTTTGGTTCATTGTTTCAGTACGAACGATGATGTACTGGGGGAAATGAAAAGAGAATACAATCTTCAGCAAGAGAAGACTTCACCATTACCCAGATGAACATCATGTATCCTCATAACCGAATGAAGCTTTGATGGGTTGAATCAAATTCTGCTCAACAGAATTAATTGGGACACAAGACTCTGATCAAACTAGTAGCTGAATGAATCAAAGAGTATGTTCGTAGTTTGGTTGTTGCTTAGCAAGAATAATCGATCCATTTCATTATGTTTGCTTTGTGCTGATTATCGATCTAGCACATTTCAACATGCAAAAACCTGAACATTTTGATAATTTCTAGTCCAAGAAAAACTTGGCTGTATTGTACCAAAACAGGACCACTTTAGTTTTGAATCTTTCATCAAATGTTTCCTAGCTTGTGTTACATTATCCATAGCCAGACTCTTAAGATGAACAAAACCAACTGCAGAACCGAAAACCCGCCGATATGTAGTTGGTAGTCACAAAAAATAATAAAACTTTATCTTGTAAAGCCAGTTCAACTCAAAATTTTGACACAGCTACTACAACTACTGGATCTCAAATTACAAATAATGAACCAAATCCATTCTTCAATCGACATTACATCCAAAATCATTAGACATCTGCTGTCTTTGTCCCTTCACTTGCACACCAAATAACGGAAAACGTTTACGGCCCACCGATTGCGTAAGAGCAGCATGACTAATTAATTAGGTTTCCGCATGTTACGTCCAGCTCGGATCACTTCATCGACTAATAGCAACTGAGAAGCTATCACAGGCCTATAGAAGAACAAACACATTATACCAGTCAAATAGTTGGACAGACTTGGAAACTGCACGGTTAGGAATAAGCTTTCATCAAAAAGCTAAGGCACCTCATAAACAGGTCATCATTCCAATTTAATCCAGTAGCACAAGATACCGGTAAAAAATAAATAAAAATAATTTTTCTGGCCAATAACATGAGATAACATTAAGAGTTATAGCCTTTTCGCCATACCCGGAGTTTATGATCTGACGCTTCACTGCATAGTTGTCAAAGATACCCTCCATTAGGGGGTCAATTGGCTCTCCGGTGTGCATGTTCAATCCAACAACGTTTCCTCTATCATGTTCACCCTGTATATTCGAATATTTAACCAAAAGTAAGCAAAGATTTATATTTGCATTTATGATATGGTATCTGTAAGGATATGTTAAGAACCACAGCAATGATGTTCAAACTTCAAAGCGTTAGGTGCATTGAGGCTCAAAGACTAAATATCGCCTAAGAAATTGAGATGCACAAAAGGCACTAGCCTCACCGAAATTGAGGCATACCTGATTGATGACAAGTTATACTATCAAAGATAATAGTACAATCTATTGCAAATACCATTTATAATGCTCCTATGAATATTTAATCATATAGAAAAGAGTAATAGGCAATTTATTCTAACTAAATAGAGTTCGCCTTATGCCACAATTCACTAAGCAGCAATCTAATAAAACAGTTGCTACATCTTAGGTTTTAGTGAGCCGGGGCTTAAAGGAAAACCGTGTAATTATCATAGTCATTAAATAACTAATCATCTACAAAATCCTTGTTGCCATAAAAATCTTTGTTATCTTCATCTGCCTCATGCTCATTTATATCTGACTCCATCTCCTCAAATTTGTCGCTTACTGCCATTGGCAATCCTTTGCCATTGGACTTGGAGTTAGCTGTGGAACTACAACCACCAAATAGAAGGGAAATGAAGAGACATACCCCCACAAACCTAATATTTTATTATCTATGTTTTGATTAATTCTTTTTATTTTACGTTTTCAACCCTAAAAGAGCAATATGGGACCATAAGATTTTTATAAAAAATGCCAATGAATAGTGCACCAGGTAAGGGTCAGCACCTCAGCATTCTAGAGGTGCAGACCTCATGCATGTAGGCGCTGGATGAGCTCTTTGCACAATACTGAACCAAAGACAGAAGAGGAACATACCTTGAGGGCAATAATCACATCTTGAGTGTCAAGTCCAGAATTCTCAGCTAGTGTCTTTGGCACGACAAGAAGAGCATTTGCAAAAGCCTCCACACCGAGCTGAGCACGCTGTTTCAAATTTACATCGTTCATTAATGTACTGAGATAATAATAAGTATTAAGCGATGCAAGGAGAATAATAATTATGTATTACCCCTTGAACAGTTTTCTTTACTTCATTCATCAAATGTTGGCTAGCTGCTACTTCAAAAGCTCCCGCACCCTGAACAAGAACAACCGTCATTTTAGCCCTCTAATTCTAAATTTTCGCAATGGCAGATTTTTTTTTGCATACAATACTAAGGAAATTGTGTGAAAAACAAAAGATAAAGCATGCTAAAGCTACTTTGCAGCAGTGCTTTCATAGTGACACAAGAAGCACTCATATCATGCACTTCAAGATCAAAGCCCTAATAACTGCTCTAATATTAGAATATAAAATCCTGCAAGAACTTACTAGGATAACAACTTCATCCTCGATAGCATTTTTTACTGCTCTCAGTCCATCTCGAACAGCTTCCTTAATTTGCGCGATTGTATGATCGTTTGGTCCTACAGAGTTTATGATAAGACACCATTCTTTAAATATCTAGATAAACCATAAAGCTGAGCATATATAAAGATCAAGAGTAATTTTTAAAAAAAATACCCTTAATCAGAATTGTACAAGAATGAGGGTTCTTGACATTTTCCACAAATGTGTACTTCTCCTCTCCAAGTACATGCTCATACACAAGCCCAGCCCAGCCAAGGCAATCAGGTGTTAAATCATCAACGGAGTTGACAGCCTCACCACCAGTAGCTAAGACAAGACGCTCCATGTTTCTCCTTTTTGCTCTTCGAAGAGCTATAATCTATAAGATGGTTTATAAATTAATGAATGGAAATCATGAACAAAAACGTTAACAGCTACTCAGAGAATAAATATAATAGCATGTCTTGAGGGTACCCCTGCTCTTGCGAGAAGATCTAGTGATGGTGGATCAATTCCCTTCTGATTAATCACCACAAAGCCACTATCACTGTTAGAACAAACCTGCAGGAAATAAACATTGGAGTGCTTAACAGAAGAATATATATATATATATATATATATATTAAAGATAGAGAGAGATGGGTGTATAAGAAGAAAATCGTTTTTTACACATATATAACCACCTTGTTCTTAAGTTCAATGATTTTTCTGACTTTTTCATCAACTGAACGCCTTTCAGCTGCAACCATTGCCTCTCTCTGCTCTGCATTTGAGTAGAAAAAACCAGCATTTACTTCGCTGGTAGAGAAGTAAGGCATCAGTTAGATTTTTGACTGGGAGAAGGAAATAGAACCTTCTTCCTAATGCAGAATAAATGTGCCAGTAGGCATGAAAATAATTAACTCGGGATTAAGAAAAGAGTTTCCCATGAGGGTGTCAGGAGCCAACTTAGTGCTTAATGCCTCCTAAAATAAACTCTTTAGTCTACGAGTGAATAATGAATGCCTGATTAAGTGTACATTTTCATCAAATAAAAGAGTGAAAGGGTTTGACGAACCACCTTATATGATTAACCCAAGCACAACAATAGACAGAGAGCTTGTGGATACTCAATAAAGACTGAATGCGTACCTTTTGTCATACTCCAAAGAAACATTGCATGTTAAGATGTAACAATTTTCAGCTCTCCGCTTCATATCAGGATGTCTTGAACCATGGTCAAGAACAAGGCCTTCAACCTTAAAAAATACGGAACAATTTTGTTTATATATGTTCATTTTAAAGGAAAATAAAAATAAAAAGCCATAGTAGCATTTCAAATGTAATTGAAAATAGAAAAGCCATAGTAGCACTTCAAAGAGATTGGCCAAAAAAAAAAAGCACTTCAAAGAGAATATAGAAAAGTACTGCAAGGAACTGATCAGCTCGATATCTGTCACACGTTAGATAGTAGCTTGCTGGATGTATAATTTCTAAAGGCCTTAGACACTTAAGTATAAAGAGTCAAAGTAAATAAAATACAGCATAATCAACTTGTATGTTGTCTCTAGATCTTAAAAGGAGAAGATTATTCAAAATTCATGTTAGTGCGGAGGAAGCTTTACTTATGACCCACCAGCTAAAGTAACTCTAGAACCGAGAGCTAAGAATAAGAGATCTTTAAAGAATGAGAATCAGTAACTTAAACAACATAATTCGGTATAAAACACCTCTTCAGAAGAAGAAAAATTATCATACCAAGCGTGTGTCGACATCAAACTTGTGTCGCATGTGCATGATCTCTACCATAAATAAATCAATTGCTTCCTCAGGTTTCTTTACGCAGAGAACCTGTTACACCCAAATTTCAGCACATCCTTCCCAATTGTACAGAACATCCACCATTGAGCATATGAAGGGCCAATGTCTTAGCAAAGTTTTCCTTGTTGTGTAAAGTTTCTAATAACAAACATCTGAAAAAGCTCACCCCATTAACAACTATATCTGTCAGCTGATCGGCCAATGACTCGTACAACTGTTAAAAGAAACAAAAACCAAAACCTCAGTATGGAATTATTCAAAATAAATTACAGTCATCATTAACAAAGAGATCAAAGTGAGTACCTTTGTTCTAAGGGTGGTTCTTGCCACCATCTTAAGAATTTCTTTATCAGGTTCATTGCCCATTACCACGGGTGTCTTGAACTTTTCGAGGAATTGGAGGGTTGCTCTTTTAGCTATCTCAAAACCATCAACCAAGACACGAGGATGCATCCCTGAAGCAAGAAAATGCAGCTAAAATACCAGCCCTAAAACCTTAAGAAATGTAATATCAAATTAAACAAGAATTTACCCTGCATATTTACAGGGGAACCATGAGTAGTGATTTCACATTTCCAGATTGACTATTTTGCAAGTATCAGTTATTATACTCATGTACTGATTATGTTTAAAATTGAGACATTATTTTCTACTACCATTTTGTATGCTCAAAAAGCTAAGTATCAGTTATAGTATTATTATCATTATGTGTAATACGTTGATGGACCAAAAACTACCCATAGGTTAACCTACGGCAGTGTTGTAACTAGTCTAAATGACCAAAAGTGGAAACTGATTACTGCTGAAGTCCACCTCACAGTGATTAAAAGAGATCTATAGCTTTACATTCATTCCAAAGAAAGATCAAAAGTGACAACCCTACAAATATAATTTTAACGATTGCCTATAAAGCCACCTAATGTACCAATTAAGGTAGCAGAGTAGCAAAATAAAGATGAACATAGAAGACTGAAATAATCTGAATGTAAGAATAAAATACAGAATTAGTAGCGCAGCAATCAAATAGAGTCACAGTTAGAAAAGGTCCCAGGATTTCAATGACAACTACAGCAGAAGCAACTAACCTTCATCAATATATCGTTCAGATTGTTTCATGAGTTCACCAATGAAGAGGACAGTAGATGTCGTGCCATCACCACTGATGTCATCTTGCGCAACAGCGGTCCTTGCAATCATGATGGCAGTTGGATTTTGAATTTGCTGCATTTATTTAGTGAATTTTCAATTGCTAATATAAAATCACAAGATCTAAATCAAACCCACAAAGGAAAACGAAAAGGACATAAACGCAGCTGAATCGAAGATTCGAAAGTATCTTGTTTCCGTCTAACAGGAATATACAACCGTATTTCATCCTAAAGAAACCCCACCAGCCCACAATGAATCACCGACTCATCATCCTTGATTTAAGTTGTTGTGAATCTTGAAAATGCTTTGTAGTTCTACCTGATGTATTCCAAGCATGCGAAGCAGAAAGAAGGAACTGAACCCCAAATGGATCAAATACGGAAAGAGAACGAAGATCTGAGTAGAAGAGCTACGAAATACTTGCCATTTCCTTCAAGAGTGAGTTTCCATCCTTAGTAAGCTTAATATCTCCAGCTCCGCCAACAAGCCTAAGAAAGCAAAAGCAGATCAGCGAAAAATCTAAACAATAAGCAACCCACAAACTAAACCTAGAATCAGGTCGAAAAAGTACATCTTGATGGTCCCCTTAGGGCCGAGGTTGCTCTTGAGAACGTCCTGCAAACCCTTGGCGGCATTAATGTTCATGTGAAGAGCAGAGGACTTGTTGAGAACCTCCGCATTAGGGTTCAGTACTCGCAGAGACATCTTGGAAACCCGAGGAGAGTGTCAGGAGCTGAACGACGTTTCCTGGCGAATGTGCGAACTCAGTTTGCCGGTGTCGAGTGAACAAAGGGCACGCACGGAGGAGGAAGGAGAAAGGGGTTCCGGCATTTAAGGCTTCTGGATCTTGTCCTTATACGGTTATACCATAGAGTCTGATTATCGACCCATGTCGTTCCCCTTTCAGCCCAGAAACCTAAAAATTGGCGATATTCTAAACTTCGATCGCATGAGCCCAGGAGAGGATTTTTTTTAAAAAATAAATATTATTAAAATAACGGTATAAACGAAATCAGTTATTTACGAATACTTCATAGTTCATATACTTCATACTACTTTTTGGGATTGGAAAAATAAAATATATACTTTTTATGAGTTTTTAAGTACAGTAATTTTTATTACAAAATATTATATTACAATGCATACAAATATATATACTATATTATTATAGTAAAATAAATGAAATCAGTTAATGTGTGGGCATTATAATTTTTTCTGGTGCATTTTAAGATTTTTGTACCATATACCAAACTATTAAATATTTAAATCTAAAAAATTTATACTAGTTTTTAAATTTCAGAATCATCAATTTGGCCTAATAAGTAAAATTATATGGGCGAATTTCAGAATCATCAATTCGTACCCAGACCATAGAACCCCGTATTGGGGCTCAATTGGAGCTCCAATTGTTTGAACAGAACCGGACACATTCGGTTCAAACCGATTGGACCTCCAATTGAGCCCCAATTGGGGTCATATGGTTTGGGTATGAGCCCAGACCAGGTACCCATGGTTGGGCGACCTAGTCTGGGTTCGTACCCAGATTGGACTCAATTGGAGTCTCAATCATTTGAACTGAACCCAGTTAGGTTCGGTCCAAACCGATTGCGACTCCATTTGAGCCCTAATCGGGGTCCTATGGTCTGATTCTGAACCTAGACCAGGTACTCATGGTTGGGCGACCTAGTCTCAGTTCAGACCCTGGCTAGAGGACCCCCGGTATGGCTCGAGTCAGGATTTGTTTGAAATATTATTGTAAGTTTGTATGGTTTAATTGTATCATTTAAAAATATTTGGTTAATTTTGTAAATATGAAAAATATTTAACGGAACTTTTTAATAGAAAAGTAACTCATGGACCAATTACCATCATTTTCAAACATGTTGGACCAAAAGCAATCGTTTGGGTTGGAAAATCATTTTCGTCACCATTTTCATACTTTTCCCAAAAATATATGTAACTATAAACATAATATATTATGAGATGTATTCTTCATCATTTTTTTAAATCATAATAGTTAAAATAATTTATGTCATTTTGACCTAATTCGTTTAATTTTTATATAAAAATGAAAAGTACGATAAATATGTAATATATATTAACGAAAGTGGTAAAATCATAAACCTTGTTTGTATCACATGAAATATGTTTCGTTTTGTTAGTTTTAGATTATTTCTGTTAAATAAGACTAACAGCTGATGAGGTGACAGATGAAATGATGACGTAGCAGGTAGAATGATGATATGAGTATTGAGTGGTAAATAATTTACTTTTAAGAAAAATAATTATTAAAAAATATATAAAATTAAGAAAAATACTAAAAAAACATTTTTTTGTAAAATAAAAAAATTATACAAATAGAAAATACATTATGATTAATATAAAAAAAATTGAAAATATAAATTTTATTTATTTCATAAATAATAAAAAGCATGAAATAAATTAAAGTATACTTAAAATTCAAAAATATATTAAAAAAACAAACTATTTTTGTTCTTGTAAATAGTTTTTATTAAAATAAAAATATTTTAAAAACCATTTTAATTTTTTTATTTATAGCTTATATTATAAAAATATAAAATAAACTAAATTATACTTTTAAATACTATTTAATTTATATCATATTTCAAAATTTAATAAAATCTAAGATCTAAACAAATATTTTCTCAATTATTTAGAATAATTTTGATTTGTTTGTATTAATAATATACAAATAAATTTTATGTATTTTTATTTATATTCTTTATTTTATGAAAAATCGTTTTAATAAAATGTGAAATATATAATAATAATATTTTATTTAAAAAATTCCTGATTTTTTTATGTATTTATTCATGTTTTATATAATATATTGTTATTTTTACAACGTGGTTCAATCTTATGCCGCCACGTGTAGAAGACTTGTACAATTATCAAAGTTAACGGAATAGTTGGACGTAAAGTTAACGAAATATCTAAAACCAAAATAATGAAACATAATTTATCATAAAGCATGAGTTCAATACAAATTGCATTTAATAATGTTTTTTTAAAATATATTACATATTTTTCATACTTTTTCCAAAAATGAATTGTGTTCATAAATTGTACAAAATAACAATTAATCGTAAAATTCATACAGTAAAAATGTAGATATACACAAGATATGCAAGTTAATTTGTGAACCCGAAGTCATATTTAAATGGGTTAATTACTTAAAACGTTACACATGTTTGGCCAATGTGATTAATTGGTTAAACATATTTTTTCGTGTGACTGAATGATTACATATGTTTCAGCATGTGACTGATTGGTTACTCTGTCACTGAAATGTTATAGTTTTCCATCAATTTCACATGTGTCAATCACGTGACCCTTCCGAAATGACGAAGATGCCCTCACTTATATTCTTATTTGTTCTTCATCTTTGAGTTGTTCTTCATCTTCTTGTTTGTCCAGATCGCACCTTCAGTTGGTTAGATTCTCCATCAGTTCCAACATATTCAACGTTTTCTACTACCTGCCACCCAAGAATCCGACATCCCAAAAGAAATCAGAAGTCACCCAGTTAAGATCGTTGTGGATGGATTCCTTAAAACCCTAAAATTGGTATGGATTTTGTGTTCAAAACGAGCTGAGCCGAGGTTTAAATTGATGTTGATTTTGATGTTTTGTTGTGAAGGTTGTGGAAGAGAGTGGAAGAGTAGAAGAGATGTGGGAGTGGGAGTGGAAGAGAGACACCTAAGTTTTTTTTTATGTTCTTCAGAACTTGAGTTTTTTGAACAATATTTGAATTTAAGAGGTGATTTTCGACTTGAAATGTGATTAAATTGTTACATATGTTTTATGTAATGTGATTAAATAGTTACATATGTTTGCTTGTAATATGATTAAATAGTTACGTTCCTATTCTTAAAATGTGTTTAAACAGAGGAAACAGAACAACACACATCTTGTCCTTCTGCACAGATCTTGGCTTCTTTTTCCCTTTACTGGTTTCGCAAAATTATGATTTTTTCTAAACCAAACCAAAATTAATCTTGGTTCTTTCAAACCAAACCAACACATATTTAATCTAGGTACAAGACCGAGGTCTGCATAAAATTGGCAAAGATTCAGCAAATGGAACATAAACTTTATACATGAGCTCATAAGGATCTGTTGAAAATACTGTAAGTTTAGAATTGTGTGGCCTTTATCAACTCATACGAAATTGAATATGCAAATCTTCATCTTGCATCTTTAGTCACAAACATGTTAGGGGATAAACAGAAGAAACAGCGTGAGAGTGATTATATTAACAACATCATTCACACAAGACATGTGTTTAACTCAATGCTGGGAACATTGCAGTGCTAGTAACTCCATTATCAACCTTCATTGCTTGTTGAGTCAGTTTGTTCTCTGCCCTCCCCCCTTTCTTTGTTGTTAATGTTTGAATAAGTCGTAAATGACTGCTCTTTAGAGCTTTGAAGGAGATGTTTTTTCATTTTTAGTTTAAATTAATGAATGAATGAGAAGGCTTTTTTAATAGTCATTGATTAATGTTGTCTAATGTCTCTCATGTTGTATTCTAAACTGATTTCCTCTCTAATTCTAAAAGGAGATTATATAATGGAGTTCCACTTAAGTTTATGAGAGAAAAATGTAGTAAGGAAAATGCAGATCTTATGAGATTGACAATCTTATATTTTATGTCAATTGACAATTCTTGGTGAATTGAAATATATAATAATGTATGATAATTTGCAGTATTTGGGATAATTGAAAATATGAGTTTAGTTTTTCAGGGATCAACACTACTCTTTTTTAACCTCAGTAATAATGCTCAATTTTAACGTATTAATCACATTTAAGAAAACATATGTAATCATTTAATCACATTACAAAGAACATACATAACCATTTAATCACATTCTAGGATAACATATGTAACCATTTAATCAAATTTCACTTTATAATGTATTCTTTAATTTAGATACTATACAATGACACTCAGGATCTGCAGAACTAAACCCCATAATCTGAAGAACTTAAACCCATTTCAACATAATACTCAACAACAAATTCAAATTCAACAACAAATACATCAAAACATCTTCTTCTCATCGAAATCCTCGATTCAATGCATCTCTTCCACTCTCACTTCAGTATGTGTTTCCAATTTTGAGATCTCACTTATTCATGCTTCCACTCCAAGTAGGATTTTTATCAAAATTAGAGTTTTTTCACAATCGAATGAAGAATTGAGACGAAATATTCAAAATGCTTGCAATTACCTCAAAATTGGAACCATGGAACCTTCATACTCACACCCCAATGTTTTCGAATGACCAAATTAAACTTCAAGGGATGACTTCTAGAGGATGAATAATGGGTTTCATCTTCTTATTTCTTTGACAATACTTAAGTAATGAAGATAATAGTAATTTAGTCATTTTATGTATTTAAATAATGACTTAACGGTGATGTTTAACTGTATAAACATTAAAAATTACTAATTAGTCGCATGTTGAAACATTCGCATGTTGAAACATGTGCAATCCATAACAAATTATAACTAATTAGTCACGTGATTCTAAGTAATTAACCCTGTTTAAATTCTGGATGTTTGCAATCAAACAGTGCATTGATGCAACTGAACTCGAGTTATCATCCGAGAGCGATAACTGGAAGCAGCGCTTAGTTTCTTCATCTTCTTCTCCTCTACGCTCTGCTTCGTTTCCATGTCAAGGTCGAGAACCTTGGATTCTTTGAATCTTGCGGGGAACGAAAGGAGATTATTTGGACATGCTTCTTCTCCATAACGATACCGGAGCTTTCCGCACCATCGGTCTCTATGCTTCTCTCTCCACCGAGACTTGCTTCCATCTCTTCTGGCGAGAATCTCTTCTCCTTCCTGTCTTTTCACGTCAAAAGTCGACACTTTATCAATCCCTCTCATCCCACACGGCGTGGCGGAGTCGCGGCCCCACTCTCGGCTGCGATTCCTGCTGCTGTAAACAGTTCGCCTACAAACTGCTGCAGTGACTCCATGAACGGAGAGGAACTTTCCTTAAAACTCTACAATCGATTAATTCGCGATTGCTGCAGAGCAAGGGACATGGACGGCGCCATGGCTCTTCTCTCCCAGATGGAGGCTGTCGGAATCAGACCGAGCTCCTTATCATACGCTTCTCTCATGGAGACTCTCGGGAATCTTGGAAGGACTTCGGAAGCCGAAGCTTTGTTCCAGGAGCTGCTGAGCTTAGGGTTCAGGCCAAGACCCAAGTTTTACAACGTTTTGCTCAGGGCTTTTCTAAGAAAAGGCCAATTAAGTCTAGCTTCTAGAATTCTGGAAGCCATGGAAACTGCAGGTGTATGTCGAAACCAAGAAACGTACGAGATTCTTCTTGATTACTACGTTAGTGCTGGTCGATTGGAGGATACTTGGTCTGTGATCAATGAAATGAAACAAGGAGGTTTAGAATTGAATTCATTTGTTTACAGCAAAATCATTGGTCTTTACAGAGATAATGGGATGTGGAAGAAGGCAATGGGGGTCATAAAAGAGATCAGAGACATGGGTATGGTCCTTGATCGCCATATATACAATGCTGTCATTGATACCTTTGGTAAATGTGGTGAGCTAGGTGACGCCTTGGAGGTGTTCGATAAAATGCGGGAAGAAGGTGTAAAGCCTGATGTGACGACTTGGAATACTTTGATCAGGTGGCACTGTAAAGATGGATGTTTGACCAAGGCTCTTGAGCTGTTCAGTGAGATGCAAGAACAAGGTCTATACCCTGATCCGAAGATCTTCATTACGATAATTAGCCGCCTTGGGGAGCAAGGAAAGTGGAATTTGATAAAGGAGACCTTCGATCATATGAAATGCAAAGGCCATGGAGAGAGTGGTGCTATTTATGCAGTATTGGTTGATATTTATGGCCAGTATGGGAGATTTCAAAATGCTGAAGAGTGCATCTCTGCTCTGAAATCCCAAGGGTTTCAACCTTCAACTAGTATCTATTGTGTGTTAGCCAATGCATATGCTCAGCAGGCACCTTTTTCTTCTTCTTCTTCTTCTTATCATTATCAACATTTCCATCTGTATTACGGCTATTTTGTTGATTGGTACGTATGTATTTATGCAGGGACAATGGGAAGAGACGATTCGTGTGCTTCAGCTAATGGAAGCTGAAGGTATCGAACTGAACCTTATAATGCTGAACATGTTGATGAATGCATTTGGCGTTGCTGGAAAGTACGAAGAGGCTCTCTCTATTTACCATCTTATTGATGAAATGGTAAATTTTCTAGTATTGCAGATGCCTTCAAAAATAAGAAAATTAATCTACTTTTTAGTGTGTGTTTTACTTTCATGAATATCCCATAACTTAGTTGCTTCGATGTCTCTCTATAGGGTATCTGTCCCGATGTGGTAACGTATAGCACGCTGATGAAGGCATTTATCAGAGCAAGAAAGTATGATAAGGTGAACATTATTTCTACTTCAATTAATGATGATGATTTTTTCTGCTAAGCGATTGCACTTAGATTACCATGAGAATTAGCATATTCATATTGAAAGAAATTGTTGTTTTGGGTGGTTTGGATTTAAGGTTCCTGAGATATACAAAGAAATGGAAGCAAATGGGTGCACTCCTGATAGACAGGCAAGGACTATGCTGCAAACTGCCATGAGTGTCCTTGAGAAGTTCTAGCACGGTTAGTGGTAAAATCGATAATTCTTACACTTGTAGTGTGTGTTTTGTCATTTTCTTTCTTCTGTATTTGGTGATGTAATTTGGATCATAATGCTGCATTCAGGTTTCTCAAATTCTCCATGGAGTTTGTGTTTCTTTACAAGGAGGGGAAAGATGGTGCATAATGGGAGGGCAGAGTAGCACTTTGTGATGTGATTGTGTTGCTAAAAGTCTCAGAGGTGTTGGTGGCCTACATGTTCTTGACACAATCAGTGACACTTCTATACATATTGTACTTGTTATATATTGAGCCTGAAAATTTATTTCAACAACTAACAATCGACACACATTTCAAATTACAAGGCTCTTGATTTCATTTTTTGATTCTGCAATCCTCAGGGCTATCCTGATTGATGACCACGTTGATACAGAAAAAACTCTATTGTATCTTGAAAATTTCTTGCACATCAGAAAGAAACATGATGGTGATGATGATGGTATTATAATACAAAACTGCCCATCCGAGGTTGTCTTGTTAATATTGGTACGAACCTTGTTGGGCAGTTGAGCCTTGGTAATGGTAGGCACTAAATTGTATTGCTGAAGCAGCAGCAGGATCAGCAGTGTTAGAGTCAGGAGGATACAGACCATGCTGAGGAGCATACGGACTTTGTCTCAACTCTTGTTGGTTGACCATGTTCGGATATGGTGGGCCCTGCGGTGTACGTGGTGTGGGCCTGGAAGGGGTTGCATACGGGTTGTAGAGAACAGGGTCGGTCCCACTGGGATGGTGATCTGGATGCTCCAGCCTTCTTCCACTAAACTGCTATTATACATGAACAGAAATTGTACATTGTTAAAAATGCAATCCAATATAGAGCAATCTTTCAGATAAATGACAGGAAACCCAAAAGTATTGAGAACTTCAGTTGCTTCAGAGAGCATTAATCAGGGCTTCGTTATAGAGCATTCATGGAGGAAACTACATTACCTCGCCATGATTAGGAAAGCTGCTTCTCCCGATTCCAATGGAAGAACTAACCAACTTATTTGCAATTCTAGCCTCCAACTCGCTGCTAGCCTCAGGGTACCTAGATTCATTCAAATTTATAAGTCTTAATTAGATATGCATGGAAAACAGTCTCGATGATGATGAATTTATATATATATATATATATAATGATATTATATTACCTAGGAGCTGCTCGTGGAGCCAGGTAACTGTATGGGTCATATTCATGTGCAGCACCCTTTATTCCTGAGTTTGATGGAAGAAATCCTTCGTCTACTTGTGGGCATGGGTAGCCATGGGGCTCATATTCATGCACCCTACCCTTCATAACAGAAGGATAGCAAAATATTAAAAGACATACGAATATAGCAAATAACACAGGAGTAAGTATTCTCTCTCTATATATATATCCAGATAATATTGGCAGACAAGACTAGTTGTGTTCATGTTGATATAATATATCCAGATTATGTTTTTCAGACATGGTCACCCAGTTCCTATGGGTTATTATATTCAGCAGGTGGCATGCACAAAGAGAGACAAACATCAATAATTATAGGGGTTAAATATCACACGTGGTAGCTGAATTTTAGACGAGTGTGCAATATGCTAGGTGAATTTATTTTTTTGAGTAAATTGTTAGCTGAACTTTTTGTATTGTACAAAAAACTAGTTCCATTAATTTTCCCCCAAAAGTTTAATATAATGATAAAATGACCTAAAATTTTAAATTTACAAAAGAAATTTCAAAATAATACATGGTATAAAAAACATAACCCGAAACTAATAAAAATAAAATTGTGAAAAGGCTAGAAATTGGCAGCAAAGGGGAAAGGTTGAAAGATACCTTGAAACTTTCATAACCTCCAGTTCTGTTCAACCCAAGCAGCCCAGGAGGAGGATGGGGTCGTAAAGCAGGTAGCCTTCCTTCAGATGTGAGACTTGGTGGAGGAGGAGGTGCAGGTGGAGCATCCCTTAGAATCCTAGCTCTAAGTCTTGATGAAATCTCTCCAAGAGCATCTCTAGCAACACCTGGATTTCCCGAAATCTAGATAGACAAAAACTAAGAATCAGTTCATATTTACAAATGCAGAGCTTAAAGTAAAAGCAGCTATCAGATATGAGGGAGACAAAATTATTTCAAAATGACAACCTGAACAAGCTCCTCTTCCTCAGAAGCACACTTTGGCCTCTCCTCCTTGGAAATGACACGAATATCTGCCCGACTTCGTTTCCTCATCTCATTAATGATTTGACCTCCTTGTCCTATAATACAACCAACCTTAGCAGATGGAACAAGAAGTCTCGTAGTAACAGTTCCTCCAACAGAAAGTTCGCTCGTGTCATTCTGAAGCTGAAGAACCGCATCGATGGTCTGTGATCTAGGATTCCCAGCATCCTAGAACAATTAAAAGTACAATACAGTTGAACTAGATGGGTAAAACCTCTAAACACGTCTACCATTAGACAATTAATTGTCATGACAAGAAAAATTGCAGACCTCAATAGCAAAGACACGAATTACACGTTCCACATTCTCTTCTGATGGATCTTCAACCTGAATACTAGCTCCAGTCTCTTGTTGCAACTGCTTCACATGATAGCCACCCTTCCCAATAACTCCTCCAATTTTTGCACTGGAACATAGAATTTTCATGGAAAATTCACCTGCAGCTTTCAATACTGGATCTGGAGCAACACCATTATAACCATCAGGGGTGATGATTCTAGCTCGAGGGGATCCATAATCCCCCATCCACTGTGGTGGAGGCATCCCAAAGGGATCAGACTGCTGATGAGACAACATGGGTATTCCAGAACGAAGCCTGTGTGGCATAAGACCACTTGCTCGGGAAAAACCTTGTCCAGCATGAGGGATTGGAAATTTGGGTGGAGGTTCATCTTTACGTGGATTCTTGTGCAGTAATGTGGAAACTTGATACAGAGCCCGCTTAGCAACATCAGATTTAGCTGAAATCTGCAGCAAATATTCCAAATCAGACTTCCAACGAACTTTACAGTAAGCACACTTTCTCTTAATCGAATGGGAATTGCGTGACGTAAAAGGATTTATAAATCTCAAACCAATGACGGACAATGCTCAGCTTCCAAATGAAACTCTTAAAAATAATTAGAAGAACGGGAGGTAATTGACCTACTAATGAACAAGACGCAGAAAGCAAATCCCCAGAACCAAATTTACTACATTTCTTCCATCTTTTCTTTGGTTATTCCTGTACTTAAAAGCATTCCTCAACGTTCTTAATAGAAAGAAAACGACATATATTTCTCATTCCACATATTTTAACTCCAATCTGGGTTTCTGGAATCTCGCTAACTAGTTGAAGTCTAATGTATGTTCCCTCTAAAATCTTTATAACTAAAAATTGTAAGGTTGTATCATTGAAACCTCTGCAGTAAAATGCTTCCTGTTCCCAGAATTGTGGTATATTTGCTAGTAAAAGTAAATCCACAAAGCCTGAAAACAGAGGTGAGGGAAAAGAGTTAATCCTACCTGAACCAGTTCGTCAGTGCTGAGAGCACAAGTAGGGAGATGGTCAGAAGGAAGAACACGAATGCCTGCCCCTGTTTCACTTCGCAGCCTTTGAATTATATCTCCCCCTTTGCCGATAAGACAGCCTACCATATTACTGGGAACAAGGAGCCGTAAAGTGACCGTACTGTTGTCATTTTCATCATCAAATGTCATTCCACCAAAAAGCTCCTCCTCAACTATTCTATCATGCACCTTTAGAAGAGCTTCTTGAGCAGCACAATGGGGTTCCATGTTGTTGTCAACATTATCCTCTTCACCAGTTTTTTCATCATCAGTGCTTTGCTTCTTCAAAATACTAGCACCAGAACTATAAATAGTGATTACTCTCTCATCCGACCCAGGAACTGAATCTGAAACGGTAATCTTCGCCTTTGTCTCTTCTCTCAATGCTTTTATTCTGCCACCGCCTTTGCCTATAACTCCACCAATTTTGTTCATAGGGCAGAGTATCCGATACACTGTCTCAGCTGGATCATCACCGCTCGAAGGTCGTACATGATCAGAACTACTCAGTCGGGGTGTCTTATTGTTACACCCTTTCTTCTTGAAGTGGGAATTTGGACGTTTCTTGAAAAAATCCTTCCTTTTCCCATCCATGATGCTAAGCCCCTAATCAGCAAGACAAACACCAGCCACAGAAGGAGGCAGCTATTGAAGTTTCCGAAGGGGGCAGATGTCCCACAGAAATTTTGACAAATCCAAATCGAACTCAGTCCGATTAACACATTTGACTCGTTGCCTCCACATAATTTGCTGCTCCGAATCTCAAAGTTCCTATATTAGAAACACTGAATCTCTCTCTAAAGCCGCTGCAGCAAAGGAACTATATTTCATCTAAAAGGTAAAAGATGCGAGAAGTGAATCGCCGAACAGCAGTATTTCGGACTTCATCAGAATCGGGACGAAATCCCAATCAAACGTTGCATGCGATAGCAGCAGCGAGCTTAACCGTTAGATAGATAGTTCTTTTGTGATACACAATCATCAACTCTAACCAAATTGATCGGGAAATTGAGTCTTGGAATTTGAGATCTAGGGTTTCTTTGGGATTTGAAGAGGACAACTTCGCTCTTTGATTTCTTCGAAATCATGAAAATGAAACGCAAAAACAAACAAACAATATCTGAGATGCAGTTTGGGCTTCAAAAAAAAATACAGATACAACGAATCATGGTGGGCTTAGCCTTTTCTTTGTTTGTCTTTTGGGTGGTAAAAATATGATTACCCTTATATTTATCCATATATATATATATATTGAAAAATAAAATAAAATTAAAATTATTTAGCTCAGTATTACGTCAGCACCAACTATTTCTGAGAGATTTTAGTTATCAATATACTTAATTATTTATAACTAATTTGATTATTTTAGAATTAATGAAAAATCTATTTCATTAGATAAATACTATACTTTCTATTTTTTTCATGTATTTAGTATTTACTATTTACTATCAATTTTTTAAAATATATATTTTTTTAATTTTAATAAGAAAATATTACAAAATTTTTTAATAAATTAATGGAGAAACTTAAATTGTTATGACATATATCATATTTTACCCTTACCCTTTAACTCCTACTACTCCTACCAAAACTGATTAAAAGAGACCAACAGCTTAAACTAGAAGCTCTAACTCCATCTTGCACGCGCCACAGTCGGTTAATCCTCCGTCGTCAAACCTTCTCTTTTTGACTGGCACCGTGTGGCTAGCACGCGCCACCGTTTCCTTGCCCAGAGTCAGCTCAAGCCTCAATTCACTTTCCTCTACAGGACATCTGGCTCCTGCCAGTTCATCCGCCCGCTCCGGGGACGACTCACCCTCGATCCTGGACAGCAACGAGGCCTCCGCCGTCTCCTCCGACACCATGCTCTCAACATCCGCCGCATTCACCCTGAGCTCCATCGACTGGTGGCTGAGCGACGATTCGTGGCTCGGCGACCGGACCGCCTTGTCGGCTGCGCCAGTGCATGGCTTCAATGACTTTTCTTGATCGGCGCGGCACTTGAAGCGGCGGGACGCCTTGACCTGGTGTGGGTCGTTTGCCGCTGCAGAACTCTCGCCTTTGGATAAGTGACGAATGTTGTACGCCTTAAGCGGCGGTCCGTCGCTGGTCACCGCTGCGTTGGAGGCGATCGGTGTTATCGGCGCACCCTTGAGAACCGCTTCCACAGCGGCTTGACACAGCTGCCAGCTCCCGGACCATAGAAGCCCGACCGAACCATAGATCGGGTTCACGATCCGACCACAAGCTTCGTACAGTAGAGACCTGAAAATCTCTGCATGGTAGAAAACAAAGCTTATCGCTGTCAGTACGGAACTGCCGGCAATGCCGTTAAGAAAATTAAACCTAGATCGGAAAGTTCCAAACTTACCGGGACGGAGGTGCTCCGGTCCGGCGCTAATGAGGTTCATGAGTCCGGCGCGACCGTAGAATTTGGCGAGAAAGACGGTAGCGTTGCCTTGGGCCTCGGCGTTTTTGATCCACTGCAAACAAGGTCTGATGCTACAGTTCCCGCTGCAGCCTTTTCTCAGCACTCGGCAGCCATTGCAGCTCATCCTCATTTCTCACTTGCAGAAGAAGAACAGGAACAAGATGAAGAACAGAGAAGGGACTAGGCAGGCGATATTTTCGTTTTTTGGCATAGGAAGTCAGGACTAGGAGGAGGAGGAGGAGAAGAAAGTGGTGTTCTCCGTGGGAAATATATATAAGAGAAACGGTTGGAGTTTTATTTTTTAATATATATATATATACTTATATTTATTTTTATGGTTAAATACCAAGTCGCTACATGAATTTTGGACGTTTTGCAACGAGCTACCCGAACTTTAAAAATTCTAAACGGGCTATCTCAACTTTGAAAAATGTGCAAATAGCTACCACCGTCTAATTTTTAACGAATTTCCGACGACTTTCCAACGATTTTTCAACGATAGTTTACGAAAAATTGGACAGAAGTAACTATTTGCACTTTTTTCAAAGTTGAGGAAGCCCGTATTGAATTTTCAAAGTTCGGGTAACTCGTTGCAAAACGTCCAAAGTTTAGGTAGTCAATTGGTATTTAACCCTAACATTTAATTAAACTTATTTACTTGATTATATTTTAAAGTGTTAACTATTAAATTTTATATGATTATATCATTTAGAAAAAAAATTGAACCAAATTATTAATTAAACTATTTATATTGTAAAAAAAAAATAACTCCGTCAATGTTTATTAAATCTAATAGAAAATACTTTCAAAATTGTAAAATACCACAAAGTTTAATATAGTAATAAAATGACTTAAAATTGTAAGTTTTTAAATAAATAAAAATACATGCTATACAAAATATAACCCCTACTTAAAGTGAAATTGTGAATTATTTTTGAAAAAATTGTACAATATAAAATATTTTAGAAGTTTCTTTTAGAAATTTGAAAATAAAACTAAAATTCAATTTGTAAATTTTAAGAGTTTTATTTATTTTATAAAATGAATTGAGATTATTTTAGAATTATAAATAAAAATATTAGAATCTTTCTAGTAGTTTTTTAACGTGTTTTTAAAAGTTTTTTTTGGTCAACAAAGTATTTTTGTTTAGTTTATTAAAATTTGAAGAAGTTCATTTTTTGTATCATAACAAAAGTTTAGATAATAAATTATTTTTAAAGAAGTTCGATTAGTAAATTACACTCATATGAAATATAAATAATAAATTATTATTTAACTCTATTTCAAAATATTATTAATTAGTTATATTAATTAATAAAATGAAAAATTAACGAGACACTACTTAGATTTTTATAGAGATTATCTTCATCATTATTTTTTGTCAAAACTGAATAATACTCATGGCCCCTACTCCTAGAACACCCGACATGAAATAATAAGTTAAAAATATTTAATTTGAGATATTTTAGAGGTTAAAATAAGAGTTTAATTATATTTGCAATTATTCTTAATACATAAATTTATATGACGTATATACTATATATGAATACTTCAATGTTCAAATAATGTAGGGGCACTTATTTAAATAATAATAAATTAATATTTTCTGACTCGCAAAACTTGGGGCATAAGACAGGCTCCTGTTCTCTGCTTGTGAAGGAGGAAATGGATCCTTCGTATCCTACACGTCGAACCCCGCGCGTGTTGAAACTTGAAACAGCCCAATACAGTGACGCAAGTTGTAGCGCGTCCATTCATGATGCGCGTGGGAAACACAGCCCTGGGTG
Source organism: Chamaenerion angustifolium (assembly GCA_946814005.1). Classification (NCBI taxonomy): domain Eukaryota; kingdom Viridiplantae; phylum Streptophyta; class Magnoliopsida; order Myrtales; family Onagraceae; genus Chamaenerion; species Chamaenerion angustifolium. Next base: position 29,652,229 of record OX328267.1, on the reverse strand, counting down.
GGATACAGTGCGGTCGTATGGCCACATACGCGAGTGGGGCTCACCCAAGTGAAAGAAATATTAAAGAAAGGGCTTTTCCTGGTTTTCGGGAAGCGGCATGCCGCTTTTTGGCAAAACCAGTGTCAGGTTTCCGGTTTTGGAAATGGGACCGTGGGCGCTTATTTCCGGTGTTATCAGAATCGGACCGGTCAGGAGGTCCGACCGGAAACCAGATCTTTGTTCGGTTTAGTTCATTTAAAATTAAAATACCGAATTGCATAGTAACAATATTTGAATATGTGTCGGTTTTCGGTCCTTTTGTGGATATTTTTTTTAACAAACCAATTATTTTTTTCGGTTTAAACCAATTTTTTTTGGGGGGAATGATTTTTGTGTGTGTTTAAGATTATGTAGTTTGAGGTAAGTAAGTATGTGTTTGAGACTATGTACTTTGTAATTTTGTATTTTTCAGTTTTTTTTCTTATGAACAGTGAACCACACATTAAATCGGATCTTTACGGGTTGGATCGGACGAACTGGAAATCAGTCCCTTCGCTGGTTCGAAGTCTGGTTCAATTCTGATAACACTGCTTATATAAGTGATTTTAAGTTTGGGATAAAATACGATTTTGTCATGAGATTTAATAAAAAATATTTAGTTATGATTTGAGTTTTGTTTTTTTAATTTAAACTCAATTTAATATATTTTAATATCAAATTATATATAAAAATATCACAATTTAACTCAATTTTACTATTTGTTATAAGTGAATTTCGATTTAATTGGAACTTCATTTAATTTCAATCGACTGGTCTGGATTTATCTTTCAAAATTAGCAAAAGTTATGAAATTTATCAATATGAGTACTTGTAGTTGTAGTTTGTATTTTCATATCTTTTGTTTCAAATTTCTATCATTACTTTTTAATATTTCATTTATTATAGAAAAAAAATACCTCTTAAAATTTGTAGAGTAGTTTATTAGGTACGATATTAATATATTCAATCCATATAAAAATAATTACCCAGATTAGTGACACAAACGTAATTTTATAAATGCATAAATTTTATTTCCCATTTTAAGTATTTTTTTTAATAAACCTTTAAGCTTAATTATAAAGAAAAATATACTCTGAACTCATTTTATTTATTAAAAAAACCATTTATTTCAAATTATGTTTTATGATTCATATATTTATATAGTAGACTTCGTTATAAATATTCAAAATTCGTGACTATTTTTAAACTTTAGGATAAAATACGTCATTGTCCCCTAAAGTTTGTTTCATTTTTAGATTTTCCCCTTAAAGTTTAAAATTTTATATTTTCGTCCTAATATTTAGACCGAATAAAAATTACCCCCTTTCCGTCCAATTGTCGTTTACTTGTGACAAAAATGTGATCATGTGTCAAACACGTGAGTTTTTAATATTTTGAATGACCAAAGTGTCCTCCTTGCTCTAACCAAAGTGACCAAAGCTCCTTGCTCTGGCTTGGAGACATTTTCGAGCGGTGGTGCCGGAATCGGGTCTTCATCGGCAACTGCCCTCCCCCCCCGTAGTGCTCCTATTGAAAAGACAAAGAAAGTGGAAATAGGAAGAACCTTATGACATGTTCTTTTCGCGGAAAGAAAAATAAATTCTTCTTACGGATTCTGTAAGAAGTTGTTATTTTTGCGGAATTTGAAAATTTTGGATTACGAATTCCGGGCGGGGTAGGCTTAGACATTCTGTGTGAAAACCTCAGAATTCCTAAGCCTAGAGGACAATGAATCCGGAATAGATGAGTAAAATACTATTTTGCCCTCACAACCTTTTTTTAAGGGCGGAACTACCCTCTCCTCTCCTTCATTCATACTGATTGAGTGATTCTTCTCCTTCGATTGGATGAATCTCCCCTGATTGAATGATTCTCCTCCTTCGATTCTTCACCTGCTCGGATACATCATGTATGCTTCTATTCTTCACCTTTGATGCTTCGATTCTTCTCCTTGCTCCTTCTTCGGTGATGAACCCATAATCGAATTTTGGGTTTGGTGATGAAGCTCTCTTGATTTATAACCAAAGCTCCCCTAATTGAGTTTGTTGAATGTTGTTGATGAATGTTGTTGTTGAATGTTGTTGATGAATGATGTTGATGAAGCTCCACTGATTTCTAGCTGAAGCTCATTTGATTGAATGTTAATCGAACCTCCCCTGATTTCTGGCGATTGTCACTAATTTACACTAATTATATAAAATATGAGTTAAATACCAAGTAGCTACATGGACTTTGGACGTTTTGTAATGAGCTACCCGAACTTTGAAAATTCAAAACGAACTACCTCAACTTTGAAAAATGTGCAAATAGCTACCTCCGTCCAATTTATGACGACTTTCCAACGACTTTTCGACTACAGTTGACGGAAAATTGGACGGAGGTAGCTATTTACACCTTCTTCAAAGTTGAGATAGTCTGTTTTGAATTTTCAAAGTTCGGGTAGCTCGGTGCAAAACGTCCAAAGTTCAGGTAGCTACTTGATATTTAACCTTTAAAATATTTACTAAAAAAAAATTAAGGGATTGTCATTTTAAAATTAATTAACTAATTAAATTAAATTAAAAAAGTTTTATTTATTTATTAGTTAATTATATTTAAGTTTTTATTAGTATTAAATTTTAAAATTAATTAATACAAATTATATGTATTATACATTATACATATACAAGGAGGGGTAAATATGTCATTTTACCACATTCCATTTCATTTCCATATACAATTTCACAAAACAAACAACATAATTCCTTATTTCATTTCATTCCACCAATGAAACAACTTCATATTCTTATCTCATATTTCTTATTCCCTATTCATATTCCCTATTTCCTATTCCGAATTCTGTGAAAGAAACGCCCCGTTAGAGTGATGATTTATCATATAGAAATTTAGATAAGAAACACACACAGTCAAACCCAAACCAAAGATCGGATCTTGCAGTATCTCTCCACATAAGTGACTGTAAGATAACTAGATATCTATAAGTAAGGTTAATCAGGATGAGGACATAGCATTTCATACCTAACGCTACGTAACCGACAAATTTCTCTTCTCCTGTGGAACACGATTTCGCTGTCTGCAAGCAAAGCTGAGGTTCCTGACCTGACGACAAGGTTTGATCCACCAGATCGAAAAATGCTTCACCGATCAGTTCTAGGTTCCTATCGTAATCCACCATATCCTTCTCTTCTCTTCTCGAACCTCCATCTCTGATCTTCTCCTCGTCCTCCGACTAACCATCGGGGAAGCGTCGCTCCTGCTCGTACACCTCCTGGTCGCAGGTGTTTGACCTCTTGTATAACATTTCACACCTCTTGGATTGAGAGAGAGTCGTTGAATTGCATGAGTATAATATATGGTTTTCTGTTTTATGGAGCAGTTCACAGATCTGACCTCTGGAACTTCCAGACGACCATACTGGGCTAACTGCGTAGCAGTTGCCGATGAAGACCTGCTTCTGGCACCACCGCTCCAAATGTCTCAAGGCCAGAGCAAGGAGCTTCAATCACTTTGGTCAGAGCAAAGAGCAAGTAGGGTACTTTGGTCATTCAAAATATTAAAAAGTCACATGCTTGATACATGATCACATTTCCGTCACAAGTAAACGACAATTGGACGGAAATGAGGTAATTTTTATTCAGTCCAAACATTAGAACGAAAATTTAAAATTTTAAACTTTAAGGGGAAAACCTAAAAATGGAGCAAACTTTAGGGGCAATGTCGTATTTTACCCTAAATTTTATGAACTATATATTTTGATGAAATTGTGAGTGAAATAGAAGTTTGAGGATCATTTTAAAGAAAACAAAGTAAGGCGTCCCTTGATCTATTAAAAATTTAAAACAAAACAGAAAGCGGTATTTGAAAGGTTGGAAAAGCAGTTTGCCCAGAAACCAGGAGCTGAGACTGAGAAAATGGGAGATGACGTGGATGGAACGGTCCGACATCTGAAGGTACGAACCACGTTACCGTCTATTTGTTCCACGTGCTTATTCTCCTTTGCATGGCCGCCACTTCTCTCTCCCTGACTCACTCTATTTCTAAAGTCAAATTCTTAAAATATATTTTCGCCAAATAAAATATAGTTGCTTAGAAGTTAGAACCTTATAGAATTTATTTTTTTTTGGCCAAATGAACCTTATAGAATTAACGCGCATCCCGGGCCACATATTTTTTTTTTTAAAAACATTTTTTTTATAATAACGACTCGATGTTTAATTAAAAATAAAATTATGTATCTATTAAACAAAATTTAAAAAAATTATAGTAAGTAGATAATTTAATTGCGATTCAAATGATGCAAAAAATATTAAATTTAGATTTACGGATTGACTGTACGGCATGCCGTAAGTTGAAATATGGAAATTTTACTTAAAAAATTATAACTCAGACCATGTAACTCCAAACTCAACACGGTTAACGTCATTTATGTCGTAAATCAATTATCTAAGTAGGGTAAATTTTTTGATTAAAAATATAGTGATTTTGTAACCTAACATCGTTTACATCATAATTTGCCCGAAATAACTAAATGCATTATGTGAGAAATTTAATTATGTACTTACTAAAAAAAATCACGGTGCGTAGATAATTTAATTACGAATCAAATGACGCTAATTAATTATGCGTTAATTTTTTACTTTTAGACTGACTGTATAATACGATACGTAAAAAACTCTACATACGATACAAAATTTTCCAAATAGTGTTATAGTACTGTTTACACAGTTAATTTTACTTAAAAAAACGATGCATCTAAAACGATAAAGAAATTAAGTAGATTAAATGTAATCAAACTTAAAAAAGGACTGAAATGACATTCGAAAAAAATGTAGAAAGACAAACATGCATCTAAGTATTTATTACTTGAAAAACAGCTAAAAGTATGAAAACTAGTAGATAAAAAAATTAAAATGCTAATAAATAAGTTTAAAAAATATAAAAACTTTGCCTATTCTTGGAGAATTTTACATAGTTTACTGTTGGAGATAATTTATTAGAGCTCAAATGTATATTTGGAAAATGGTAATAATTGAAATGAATTTATAAAATTACTGAAACAAATGTAACATTTTGAAATTGAATGTTGAATTTTTGATTAATTTTAGAATGTATATATAAATGCGAGAGAATGATGATATGAATATAACATTTTTTTTTGTTAACATGAACCAATCAAATTAAATTATTGTGTTAAAGCTTAAGAAAACATTGATTAGTTCATATCGTCACGACTTAAGAAAATGCATATATATATATATTAACATGTGACTTACAATCTTCCATCCTACACAAAATTACATTTGTCCAGTGCAACCATTCCTACTTGGCTTAATTCAAATCATTCCTTCCCTCCAGAATATACAAAACAACCATAAACTCAATGGTCTGCTCCAATCATCCCTCCCTCCATTGAACCCCATCATACTTACAAATAATACTAGATGATGTCGATATTTTGACTGAAATGCCACAAACATCTCATGTGTATATACAAATCGCACTAATCCCTCACCTGGCTACTTACTTTCTCCTGTTCCAAATCAGAACTTAATGGTTGCTGACCTTCGAGCTTCATGACTATGTACAGTTTCACTAAATGAAGCCCCCCAATTTGTTAAGCGGCAGAAGTAATGCTAGAACTCTGACCATCCCTGTTAAGGCAATCGAAACCCTCTACTCTAACAGCTGCGGGGTTCAGACCAAACTTCATCCTAATGCACCCGACTCGAGCAGATGGTGGCGATGAAGGATAATCAGAATGTGTATCGTTAGTTGGCATTGGCATGGTTGGGTTGATCCTCTCGGTATTGAAGCAAGGATCATGAATCAATGGGTTGTCAGCTCTTTGAGGAGGAGACCCGCTGAAGAAGGTCACTGAGGTCATCAATGGTGGTTCGGGTTCCTCCTGTAAGAACATGTTTATCACTCTTTTTGATTCACAACCTTTCAAGAAATGAGATAGACCCAATTCTAAGTTCAAAGATTCTTCAAGAGTGCACAAGTTTTAGAATGAGAAACCAAATCAGAAGCAGACTACAGAAAGTATTACATCAGTTTTGAGCTTAATCCAGACGAAAAATTATCATAACTGAACGCAGTATCAGATTTTAGTAGTGAATGAAAGCCACTCCACTCATGCAAACAATCATGGTTTCTCGATTCAACTCATGAAAGAATATCAAGAAATGTAGAAGTTACCTCGGTGAGAAAGAGATCCAATAAGTCTCTTCTTGCTTTCGAGTCCAACGCCTCAGTTTGAGGGCTGTTGATTACCAAAAAATCAGAACTTTTAGAGAACTAGAATATGTGAATATGAATATCACAGCGATCATCTAGAGAAGAAGAATAACAAATAGTTACATGCGTGTCAAGGGGTTAACAGATGAAGCCCCAAAGCACCGCCGAGGCTTAGGGCAAAGAAGCGAACCCCTTCGGTCTGAGACGAGTCCCCTCATCTCCTCAAAGGCAGCAACGAATGCGTTCTGATCTACGTTTCTGAAGTGTTCCATCTTTTGATCAGCGATGCCCTAAAGTAGATTGCCTACCCAAATCAACAGAAAGTGCTAATATTAGGTAAGTGACAGAGTCAGATAAGAGAGAGACCAGATCAGTCCATAAAAAGAAACAGAAATCCAGATCACGCGGAAACTGACTAGCTAATCAACGAAAGTCCAGACCGTACATTCAATTCAACAATTTTAACTCGACAGATTCAATTCAAACGCCACAGTTTTGACGAGAGCGAAATTAATTGATTAAACTTTCCAAAGATTCCGCAATTTCTTACCTTTTCTTTTTCTATGCAACCAAACGGAATTAGCTACCAATTTATATCTGACGTTCGTTTCCACCATACATCATAAACGCAGAGAGCTAAAACAGAAACACATCCAGCCCAATTGAGCTAGCACAGAAGCAACTAAACATGAATAAAGCAAAACAAACAGTCCTACATAGGCAGTAGATTCACCAAAAAAATCAGCAAGTACAGCAAACATCGTAGAAATCGCCCCTTCTCGACAGATCCAGCCTAGAGAAGGCAGCCGAAACTGCATCTAGCAGATACTACCTGCTGTTCTAATCTGAATCCAATTCCAGACCTATGAACAAGTACGGGAACTTACAGAGAAACAGAGAAGGAGGTTACCTCGGAAAATCCTTTGATGGAGATAAGCAGGGAGGAGCGCGCCACGAGGGGGAAGTCTCAGAAGGAGGAGGAAGACATAAATTAGAAACGGGTGTCGTTGGCCATCTGCCAAGTGGACACCGACAACGACGTCGTTTCTACACAATTAATATTTTCTGTATACGTGTAACGTGCTGACCAATAGAGCACTTCTTAATTTCTTATAACAATAATTAATTGACTACTATTAAATATCCACCGTTTATTTTTATTTATTGTCAACATGATGGTTTGAATTTTTTTATTTGATAATGGTAAAAAATAAAAAATATGTCTCCATGGAGGAAACTTCCACTCCATACCTCAAAAAGTCTTTAAACCTTAATTAAGTTTAAAAAAAATTATAAATGCAAGTTTTTTTTTTAATATGATTTTACTATAGTTGTCATTATGACTATTAGAATCGGATTGACCCTCAATTTGGTACATGGTCAGTTTATGGTTCAACGGTCCGACCGTCAGTCCACTTATATGAACGGTTCACCTATTATAAAGTTCTGTAAAATTATCGGGGTGATCTTCTTCAATCTGCCGTCTCTCTTCAATTTGCAAAGATTTAACTTTCACTGCAAAGAGCGTTCCTATTTAATTTGCAATTTCTCGTTCACGACAACTCCGATATCAAGTGAAATTGAGTGTTTTTTTTTAAAATTAAGCCGACGAAGTGACAAACAAGACAATTTTTTACTCTTTAGACTAGTTTGATTTGCATATCTTGGCCTTTTGAAGGAACCAAACCACATTTGTGGTCCAGGTCAATTATGATAAGTATGATTGTCATACTCTTAAATATTCTTTTGGGATAAACATTAAAAAAAAAAACACTAAAAAACTAGGCATGTAATAGTTAAGAGTTTTGGCACATGATAGATGGTAAGTAATTGAGCCAATAAAGAACTTTCATAGATAGATGGTAATTAAGGGATCTATCTGGTAGAGTAAATAAGTTTTATATCCATGAAATCATTTTAAATCTAAATCTTGATAGGATATTTCTATACTAGTAATTTAATAAAAAATTATATTATAATATTAGTTATTAATTAACGCTTTATACCTATATATATGAAAATTATGTATATGTAATCGTCAAAAAAATTATGTCTACTCAATTATAATATTGAAAATTTAAATTAAATAAAAATATTAAATTGTAATATAAAAAAAACGAATATTGTAAAATTAGAATAATACAGATTAAATAAGAATATAATTTTTCCAATACGTTTAAATTTTATAATTATTAATTACATTTCGTAATAAAATATTAAATATCTACTCCTATATACTTACACATTTTTTACTAATACTACTTACTACATATTATTATTATTATTATTATTATTATTATTATTATTATTATTATTATTATTATTATTATTATTATTATTATTATTATTATTATTATTATTATTATTATTATTATTATTATTATTATTATTATTATTATTATATGAGTGGAATTGGTTGCTTGGGGTATTAGGACTCGTGACATTGACTTTGACTGTGAGGCCGACATGCCCTCTGACTAAATGACAGCTGGTACCTTTTCCACCCCACAACAGATAAGTATTTTGACTTTTCGCTAAACAAAGGAAACATAGATATTTGATGACATAATAATAATTTAAAAATAAGAGGATATTTACGGTGCGGTGCAATGAACTTGGGAGCAGTGACGCAATTAAATATTGGGACAAAACTACAAAAGTTTTTATTTATTATTATTTAAGAAATGACGTTTATATAAAAAAATGTTTGTTTTTTTTAATTCGGAGTATCTCATACATTATAAATGTACCTATTTTAATTAGTCACCTAAAACAACAATAAAGATAAAGTAACAATACAATATACACAAACTAAGAATACCATATCTAATTGCAATAATAAAATAACTTAGATATACTTTAAAGTAGAGGTGAGCAAATTACTTATTTGGACTTAGAACCTATCTGTAACCGACATTTCGGATAGGTTCCGGTAGACGTTTAAAAATAGGGTAGGTTCCGAAAAAAAAACATATTTATTCGGTTTCGATTCTCCTATCTGGGTATTCTAAAGTAATCAGAATTGGTTCTCTCTCTATATATATATTAAAAAAGAAACCCTAAAGCTAAAGGAAGGGAACGAGACTCAAGGAAGGGAACGAGACTCAGTGTTAAGAACCGCAACCTCAGTGCCTTCACTTTCAGACTTAAACTATCACATCTCTCGCATCTCCTCACAGTTCACACGGCAACCGAGATCATCTCTCGGTGTCTTCCCCGACGGTAGCTTCCCCGACGGCAGTTTCCCCGACGGTAGCTTCCCCGACGGCAGCCTCCACGTCTCTCTTCCTACGTCTGCAGCCTCTCCCGCCTCTCCGACGATATTCTCTCTAATGTGATTTCAGTGTAAATGACTGATCAACAAAAAATCTTTGTGAAAAGTATATATTGGGGTAGTCCCTCACAAGAACGGTTGGTGTCTGCAATTCATTTGTTAAAGTATTGTTTCAGTTTGCTACTTTTGTTTTTCCATAGTTGTTTCTCGACTGCACATCTTACACGTATGCATTTGCAAATCTTTAGAAATAGTTTTTTTTCCTTAAATTATGGATTAAAACTCGCTATAGGTGACAAACTTTCATCCAAGTTCAAAATTACACAAACCAAAACTAGCTAGCTTTGACAATTCTCGAAAAAGAAAAACCCACAACGTCTTTTCAAAGTGCGTTAGTAGTTTCTTTCGGATGTGATGTATGGAGTTCAAAAACATGCCGCTGGTTGATCGTCATACCCGTCATGATATCCGCTACTGCATTTGCTTCTCGAAAGATATGTATGAACTTCACTCTTTCGAACTGCATCAAGAGCTTCCTGCAATCCGCAATGATTGACATTAGTTTTAGATTTGACATATTGTCATCAGAGATTACCTTGTGAGCTGAGAGGGCGCCCGTTTTGAGGTGAATATCTTTGAATCCGAGTATTTTTTCCAGTAGTAGCCCGTCTCGGATGACCCAATATTCCGCAGTGAGACTGTTGGAGCATCCCAAATTCCTTGAGAATCCTGCAACCCATTGACCCTTGTAGTCTCGGATGGCCCCTCACGCTTATGCAAAACCTTAATTTTCCTTAGCAGTTCCATCTATAATGATTTTAACCCAATCTTTTTTTTTAGAAACCCAACTATTTCTATGGTTCAATAACCTCCAAAAATAGTGTTGAAGCTGTAAATGTTGTATGCGGTTGTTTAGATGCTTCCATTACATTTACCTAATGCTTTGTAATTGTCTCTTAGAAATTGGTAGGAAACTTTGATATACCTCGAAAGAACTAGGTCTTTATGGCTAAGATGTGGTTATCTTCTCTGATTTTGCCAGAATGACAGTCAAAGAACTTGGCTTATCTGATCGTGTCCTTGATTCTTTGGCTAGTTGCTTATCTTGAAGTTCGTCTGAGATGAAGGTATGTACATACTTTCAGCTTAAAAGAACTTCTGTATGTTTTGGAACTGTGCGATTTGAATTGTAATTTGGAACTGTTTGTGTGTTTTGGAACTGTAATGTAACCAGAACCATGCTGAAACCGAACTGGGGCCGAAAAGAAACAAGTTCCTAACAGGGTACCCGCCCCGAAACCATTTGCACAAATAGGTTCCGGGTAGGTTTCAAAAGTAAACGGGGTAGGTTCCAGTTTCAAATTTACATACTATGTATTAAACTGGATAGGTTTCAGGAATTCCTAAATTTACAGGTTATCTGGAACCACTCACCTCTACTTAAAAGCAATAAGAAAATAAAGCATAATTACATTAATGTTACAATATATTATACACATAATAAGTATATGACTTAAATATGAAAATAGATACATTTATAATTTATAAGATACCAACAAAATACTAAAATTTCCAGATGTACATATATTTTATATAAAAACGTAATTTTTAACTTTTATCCGTTAAATATTCAATTGGAAATGGGCCCGACCATATGGGACGTTATCTTGGCCGACCAAAGTGTCCCTGTACCGAATCGTTTTCTCGATTTTTCCATATATATATATATATATAATTGGAATATATATATATATTGCATGTAGAGTAAAGGGACACGCAAAAGCAGTTATGATGAGTGTTAATTTTTTTTTGCCAATAACAACGTCATATTTCATTCAATAACCAAAGAAAAAACTGAATACAAGATATTATCCGCATAAATACATATAAGAAGGGGGAGTTGGGGGTGAAGACACCCAATCCGAAGGACACAACCCCGCAAGTACACTCTTTGCAACCCAATCCGCACAAAAGTTGGCGGATCGAGGAGTATGGTCCCAAACGACTTCCCTAATCAAAGAAGACCGAGAAACCGCATTAGACAAAATTGGGGCAATTATCCAAGCAAAGTCACGCCTATGAATGTGGTTTATGACATTCAAGGAGTCAGTTTCAATGATAACACTAGACCAATCCATATCGATGGCAAGTTGAACCGCATGGAAGACCGCATGAGCCTCGATCTCGTCCACCGATCCCGCAAAGAGCACTCCCGATCGGCCACCCATAACACGGCCCGTATGGTCTCTAGCAATGACACCAAGGCCCCCACGCATCGAGGTGCCGCACCAAGCTCCATCGCAGTTTACCTTGATACTACCCGGGGGTGGAGCCGCCCATGCTTGGATCAGGCGAGACTCCGTAGCTGCCGTGATGGTCAGGGTTATGTAGGGTTATGTCTAGGAGCGTACGGTTAATCTCCATCAAGATGGAAGGCACAAGTGGTTGGGTTCCATGAGTGTTCATTCATGTAATCATGTTCACGGATTAATGGTAGGTGATGTTAAAATATATTTAATTTAAATACACTTCATGATTAATGGTCGATCAATTTTTAAGATTTAAATACAACCTACGAGTTCATGGGTTATCCTATATGAGTCGTGGACCATTGTCATTTTAATTTGTAGAAGGAAAATATGAATTTTTCGTGTCAACCCATACAAACCACTAACTCAGGTAACTCATGAACTTTTATATAATTTATATTTAATTATATGAGTTGACTAACGGGTTGATAAGTACGATCCAAACCCGATTCTATTTTTTTATTCAGGTCGGACAAGTCGTATAAAATGACTGACAAGTTCAAAATGTTTGACCCAAACACGACTAATGGAAGGGTTGACCACAAATGATCATCCATGGATTGTGTCCAAATTGACACCTCTAATTATGCATAGAAAGAGTTGCGTGTATATTTAATGTTTTATATTTAATGTTTTGAACAAATATTGAATGAAAAGATTTCAAATGAAGACTTCTTACTAGGTAGGTAACAAGCATGATGTGTTCCTTTCGTTTCACATTTACGGGTATACATATTCATAGGATATGCAAATATGGCCCATGAAATAAACTTGACGATAAGAGCCAAAAAAAAAAATATATTTATTAGATGTACTAATGTAGCGACGAGTTATCGTTTACCTGATTTGATGATAGAAAAAGCAATAGTTAGCAAAAATGTCACATAAGATTAGAGTACTGAGGAAACTAAATTGGAAGTTTTTTAAAAAGTAATCATTGTGCAAAAAATATTTGAAAAAGTAAGTATACTGAAAAAATATTTAGCAAAATGTATATAAGCGCTACTGAAGGTAACGTTTTTCAAAAACCACCACTAGGGGTAGTGTTTTTCATAAAACACTATTTGGGGTAGCGTTTTTATGAATTTCACTACCCCTAGTGTCGTTTTTTTTTACATTTTTTTGACGATTCAATGTTTAATTAAAAATAAAACTATGTATTTATTAAAACATTATAGTAAGTAGATATTTTTATTGCGATTCAAATGATGCAAAAGTAATTAAATTTGGACTTACAGATTGACTGTAGGCTCTGCCGTAAGTTGAGATATGAAAATTTGACTTAAAAAAATATAACTCATACCCTGTAAGTCCAAACTGACTACGGTGAACGTCATTTATGTCGTAATTCAATTATCTACCTAGGGTATTTTTTATTAGAAATGCAGTGATTTTGTAACATAACATCGTTTGTTTTATAATTTGACCGAAATAATTAAACGCATTAGGTGAAAAATTTAACTATGTACTTACTCAAAAAATCAAAAAACTTATGGTGCGTAGATAATTTAATTACGAATTAAATGACACTAACTATGCATTAATTTTTTACTTTTATACTGATTGTATAATACGTTACGTAAAAAACTCTACATACGATACAAAAACTTCTAAATAGTGTTTTAAACAGTAAATTTACCGTTTAAAATACTATTTAGAAATTTTTGTATCGTATGTAGAGTTTTTTACGTATCGAAGAAAAAATGTTTTTTTAAAAAAAGGCGTCACTCCAAGTGGCGCCACCCTAGGGTGCGCGTATACCTATTTTTCGAAATATTTTTTTTTGTATACTTACTTTTCTAAAAAAATAAATAAATACCTACTTTTTCAAAAAACTCGTATTATTTTCTTGTTTGTATTACAATGATGACACCCTATAGATATAACCATATTACATGACTATCTAAGGTAAGTGCATCAATCAAGTATATGATATCTTAATACATTTCAATCTAATATTATGTCTTCCTTATTTGATGTTTTCCTAATGTGACATATTTTCTTATTCTAACACTCCCCCTCAAGTTGAGTAGTCGGGTCTCCGATGTTCAACTTGCTCATCACTTCATTGAATATCCTTGAGTTTATTACTCAACCTCCCCCTTACCACATTCGTCACTAGATATCTGGATTTGCTTGATTCCCTATCCGGTGTGTATCTCTTAGGTGATCGCCTTCGACTATCTGTTGGAGGTAATTTATATCCTCCAGTCATGGTCTCCTCCTGTTCTCCCGATTCTTCAACAATGACATCTTCAACTATATCAACATTTAGAGGTTCAAACAGGCTTACCTCAGATACCTCAACGTGGGAGTATCGGTTGTGACCCTTAGTTCGTTGGTTGATACTGACGTGTCAGATGTTGGTATGGTGGTTTAGCTAACTGGCATGGCTCTGTTGGACCATCATAGGTAGGCTTGTTCATGAACCGGTTCGGGGTCGAACCAGTTCTGAATTGAATTGGTCTGGTTTGAAAAAAATCAGTACTTTTTTCTGTTTCTAAAAAAACTGGTATGGTTTAAGGAAAAAAGAACTGGTCTGGTTCGAACCGATTCAGAACCAGTTCGAACTGTTCTGGTCTGTTTTGTTTAATAACAATTTTGGTTCGGAAATAATCTGGTTCAAACCGAACCTAAACCGACTGAAAATCCTGTCCAACACACTGAACCGTCTGAAAAAATACTGAACCAACTGAAAAACACTAAATCGGTTGAAAAAACACTGAACCGACTGAAAAATACACTGAACCGACTGAAAAACACACTGAACCGATTGAAAATATGTTCCACAACCGACTAAAATCCTGTCCAACATCAACATACGAGAGTCCAATATATCTCTAGGTTTGGTTTATTGAAGACATATCTATGCTTGGTTAAATTTCAGACCGGTTTAGTTGATTTTGCTTCAAACCGGTTCTAAAATTGTATAGGTTTAAAGTGGTTTGATTTAAATTTAAGTATAAACGAGTATCAAAAACTGAGTGAAGTCGAACCGATTCGAACTGGATTTTTGGTACTATTTTGAACTGGTCTATTTGAAGACTAAAAACACTGGTTTGGTTTTGGAACTAGTTCAACCGAACCGGTTCGAACCAAATCAGTTCCAGACCAAACTAGACTAGTTCATCCGAACTGGTTCATTTGAACAAGCCTAATCATAGGAGAGGCTTGGACTACAGACCCAATCCAGTGGATCCACTGAAGGATTCCCCCTGAACACTGGATTGGTGATAGTAATACTCTGTTTCAAGGAAATCACAATTCATAATGGTGAACATGTGACAAGTTTTATGATCATAACACAAATACCCTTTTTAATTAACTCCATATCCTACAAACACACCATTGACAACACACGAATCAAATTTGGTGCGGTCAGTTTGTGGTATGTGTACCAAAACGGAGCATCCAAAGATACGAGGAGGTAGTCTAAGTGTTGGTGACACTTTCGTAATTTGAGAGAGAGTGTGAATGAGTGTTTTGAGTTTTAGGATTTTTGTTGGAAGACGATTTAGAATATATATAGTTGTGGCAACAACTTCATGCCAAAAAAAACTTGGGTACTTTCGACTCAATAAGGAGAGATTTTGTTATTTCGAGAAGTATGCGATTTTTACTGTCTGTGAGTTTTTTCACAATCGAAGGAAAAATTGGGATGAAATACTCAAAATGCTTGCAATTACCTCAAAATGGAGCAACCATGGAATCATGGAACCTCCATACTCACGACCCAATGTCTCTGAATGACCAAATTAAAGTCATGGGGCCGATTGGTTCATGAAGGAATGAGCTAAGGAACTTTGTTCATCTAGAGGATCTTCATCTTGTTCTTCCTTTTGACTGTACTTAATTAATGAAGGTAAGAGTAATTTAGTCATTTTATGTATCCAAATAGTGATTTAACAGTGATTTTTAACGACGAACAGTAAAAATGACCATTTAGTCACGTGCGGAAACATGTGTAACCATCCTGCACAAGTTATAGCCTATTAGTCACTTGCGCAAACATGTGTAACGTTTCAGTTAATTAACCCTTAATTGAATATAGATTGTGGTTGACAAAAATTTAAACAGTGTTGTAGTGAATTTTGGGTTCAAAGTTATCTTGGATTTTTTTTTTTTTTATAAATAAAATGAAATTTCACTAATTTGACAAGAACTCTAATATTATTCACGTCTAACAAAAAACACATTTGTGTAAATAATCACATGGATAAACATGTGACAACCCTCAAATATTTAACCTTTTTATTTATTATCTTACTTTATTTTTGTGTAAATTATTTATTGAATTTTTGAAAACTTTATAATTTAGTAATATAATCTTGGGAAAATCTATGTTTTGCAATTTAAATTTGAAAACAACTATAATTTACTAGTTAACACGTGAAGAACATATGTATACATTTGTCACCATTTAATAATAAATTAGATAAAGTTAACAAAATTTAAATTTTTATAAAATCATTAGTAATTTTTATTTAAAAAATATTATTAAAGAGTTCAATATATCTATGCCTCTAATGTTCGATCCAAAATTGAGTTTCCTCTAATGTTTGGTCATTAATCGAGTTTATGCCCTTTCATCAGATTTTTCATTCAAACATAACAAAATATACTATAAAAATTGTAAAAATAATAGAAATCTTTTAAAAATATCATAACAAAACTCTTTAAAACTATTTTATATGCTACAATTCAACCAAAATTCAATTGAAACCCGATTAAGCATCAATTGAAGGGCTAGGGACTGAGTATTTACGCATGCCTGCTTGACTATGTGTTGGGACCTGAACCCAAACCGTAGCCCTTTCGATTGGGTTGAGTCTCAATTGACTCATAACCCAATTTCAACATATAAAAAAAAATAAAAAGTTTTATTATGACTATTTTTAAAACGTTTCTATTATTTTTGTAATTTTTTAAATATATTATATTAAATTTGAATAATTGTTTTTGTCAAACAATTAAACTTAAGAAAGAACAACATCTTAGAAAATAAACTTCAAAATAGAAAATTAATTTGATTTTTTTTAAAAAAGTAAGCATTTTGTTTTAGAAAAGTAAGTATACAAAAAACATATTTCGAAAAATAAGTATACGCGCACCCCGGGTGGCGCCTATTCACAACATTTAAAAAAAAAAAAAACAATTTTGTTCAATAACGACGACTCGATGTTTAATTAAAAATAAAATTATTTCTCTATTAAAAACAATTAAAAAAATTATAGTAAGTAGATATTTTAATTGCGATTAAAATGATACAAAAAATATTAAATTTGGATTTACGGATTGATTGTACGGCCTGCCGTAAGTTGAGATATGAAAATTTGACTTAAACAATTATAACTCAGACCATGTAAGTCCAAACTCAACACGGTTAACGTCATTTATGTCGTAATTCAATTATCTATCTAGGGTAATTTTTTTGATTGGAAATACAGTGATTTTGTAACCTAACATCGTTCGTTTTATAATTTGACCGAAATAATTAAATGCATTAGGTGAGAAATTTAATTATGTACTTAAAAAAATCAAAAAAATTACGGTGCGTAGATAATTTAATTACGAATTAAATTAAGCTAACTATGTGTTAATTTTTTTACTTTTAGACTGACTGTATAATACGATACGTAAAAAATTCTACATACGATACAAAAACTTTCAAATAGTGTTTTGAAAAGTAAATTTACTATTTAAACATTAAAATCTACTATTTAAAACACTATTTGGAAGTTTCTGTATCGTATGTAGAGTTTTTTACGTAATAAAAGTAAAATATTAACGCATAGTTAACGTCATTTAATTCGTAATTAAATTATCTACACACCGTAATTTTTTTAAAATGTTTTTGAGTAAGTACATAATTAAATTTATCACCTAATGTACTTAATTATTTCGGTCAAATTATAAAACGAACGATGTTAGGTTAAAAAAACGCTGTATTTCCAATCAAAAAATTACCATAGGTAGATAATTGAATTACGACATAAATGACGTTAACCGTATTGAGTTTGGACTTACATGGTTTGAGTTATAATTTTTTAAGTAAAATTTTCATACCTCAACTTATGGCAGCCGTAGAGTCAATCCGTAAATCCAAATTTAATATTTTTGGCATCATTTGAATCACAATTAAAATATCTACTTACTATAGTTTTGTAATTTTTTTTAATAGAGACATAATTTTATTTTTAATTAAACATCTAGTCGTTATCATCAAACAAAATTATTTTAAAAAAATAAAATTAATGGCATAGGTGCCACTTCAAAGTGTCGACTATTCAATAGGCGCCACCCAGGATGCGCGTATATCCAATACGCGCTACCCGAGAGTACGCGTATACCTATTTTACGAAATATTTTTTTTTATATACTTACTTTAAAAAAAAGAAAAGAAAAACAATATGATTACTTTTTTAAAAAAATTAATTAATTTTGGTATAAATATTAAAATGCATAGTCGCAATTTACTCTATTATTAAATAATAATAAACAAAGTAAATAATTAATATTTATAAAATAATAATACTACAAATTCCTACTTTTGTATTTAAAATAATAAAAAAACTCGAATGTCTGTTTCAGATCAGTTTCAGATTCTTGGCCAAAAAAAAAAAGATCAGTTTCAGATCCGTCTCCAATGGTGCGCAGTGGATCTTTCTCTCTCCAATTTTCCAGGTGGTCAGATTTCACTTCCTTATCTTGACATCTTCTTCGCCATTCTCCTCGCTCTTTCTAGAGACACAATCGTCACAGAGTTCCATTCCCACTCCATATGGCATTGAAGTGCGTAAAGCTATACAAGCGTCATCAGTCTCTCCAACCGCAATCCAGTGAAGGTACTTCTTACCTTACCGTTCTTCAGTCTCCTCCTCTGTTCCTCTATTCTCTTTACTCTGCGCAACTTTACTTACCCGCGCTCCACGATTTTGGGAGCTAGAGACCGGAACCGGGATCAGAGAGCCGCCGCGCAGGAGGCCGAGACCTGCAGCAATGGCGCGGATCAGGCTCCAAGGTGTGGATGGCGATCTGCTGAAGGTTCTCAAAGCTAATAAGGACCAGGCGCCTGCTAGAAGGAGAGCTCGTGAGGCCTTCAAGGACGTTCAGTTAGGAATCGATCATATACTGTTCAAGGTATGTTGTATGAATTGATTATTCAACTGTAATAATAAATTAACAAGTCCACTGTGACTATGTAAAGCTTGGTTATGATCAATGATTACTCTACCATCTACTCTCCAGAGAGGGCATATCCTTTCATTATAGGGGCATAATGGCATTCATATCTATTGCTCTGTTCCTCGTAGTGATTGCTCTTGCCTGCATTAACTTTGTCGGGCTGTTGTAGGTTGAGGTAGTTCGGAGTGATTAAGATACATTAATACCCAATGTAAGCTAAGTGTTACACTCTACAAGAAATTCGAATGGAAAACTGTTGGTGTAATTTGAATTTTGATGTCGTCCATAGACACTGCAAAAACATTGTTTTTTTTTTACAATTTTATCATGCAAACATAACGAACGCGAATTGGAATGTTGTTTATTTCCTCACTCAGAAGTCGGAAAAAGGGTCTTCTTAATGGAAGTTTGTACAAGTCGAGAATGTTTGCTAAATTTCAATATTAAAAGCATTCAGTTCTGATAATGTTAATCTCTAAACGTCATGTAGAACCTTTGTATCTTATTAAGGGGATGGGGGTATCATTCGTTATGTAGAAAAGTTTCATTACATTAGCTGAAATGTGATATTTATTTTTAATAGCCATTGATTTGTCAATTATCTACGTTTTGCAGATGCCTTGTCGTGGATTGACAATGGAGGAGGTAACTAATTACTCTTTTGTGTCCCCAAGGAGTGAGTTGCTAGTCATATCATGTTATGCATATATTAATTACTACTGGGTAATTTCATACTTTTATCTGCTAAAAATGATTTAAGGAACATATGTGAAGGGTTCTGCATAACTGTTTCTACGGCTCAGTACAATTTCCCCCCATGTCTTTTGACCTCTTTGATCTTTGTTAAATGTTAACCAACGCACGAAGGAACATAAAGACATAAACATGTTAGGAGCCTGATGTAGAAGTTCCATACTGTGTTATTCCGTCTTCTTGGTAGCTTGATTTACACAGGACATTGAAAACATAATTACCATGTTGGTTCTGGTGAGTCAGAAATACGAGGTGAACTCCAGGGGACTGGAAATATTTACCAAAAGTTGGCTCCCAGAGACGACTCCCAAAGCTGTCATATGCTTTTGCCATGGATATGGAGACACATGCACTTTCTTCTTCGAAGGTATGCATCATCTGTAATAGCTTGTCTCGCTGTTTAAGTGAATTTACCCTTGACTATTCCATCTCATATTATGTAGGAATTGCAAGGAAGTTGGCTTCATCAGGATATTGTGTTTTTGCAATGGACTATCCTGGATTTGGCCTTTCAGAAGGTCTACACGGCTACATTCCCAGTTTTGACAGACTTGTTGATGACGTTGTGGAGTGCTTCGCCAAGTTTAAAGGTACATACATTTACCTAGAAAATATTGGATATCTTAAGAAACAGTAGTTTTCAATGAGGTTTCGAAATATTTTGACAAAAAAATTTGTTCCTTCACTTTTGGATGGGGACACTCTTTAAAAAAATCATTGTCCAGTTTACGAAATGGCTGCAAGTATATAATATTTACATTTAAAGAAGCTTGTTGAATATATTGATCTGTTTCTGTAGACTGAGAAAATATGTTTTTTCTTTTCTGCATATGATGAACAACACTTAAATAATGGTCTCTATTTGTTTCTTATTATATCAATCGACCTCAGATAACTCAAATTTCCGTGGTCTTCCAAGCTTCTTATTTGGAGAATCCATGGGTGGAGCCGTTGCTCTCAAAGTGCACCTAAAGCAACCTAATTCTTGGAGTGGAGCTGTTCTTGTTGCACCAATGTGCAAAGTACACTACTTCTCTATTACTCTATAAAATAATCCCGACAATCTTTGTGTCTGGTTTCATTTCTCCCAATCTCTTGTTTAACCATGTAGATTGCAGACAACATGGTTCCTCCATGGATAGTTACACAACTCCTCATTGGAATGGCTAAATTCCTCCCTAAGCAGAAATTAGTTCCACAAACTGATTTGGCAGATGCAGCATTTAGGGAGCCGAGTAAGCGGGACCAGGTATCAGTCGGGCTCTGTTTCACCATGTTGCCGGATGCATCACTTGTGTGTTTTTCGCACCAATATGTTTGAAGATATGCATTTATCTGTCACTACTATTAACCCTCAATCTATAAAGAATGCACAAAAGCAACCACTGATTATAGTAAACCATAAGCATCATCTTGTTCAATGTACAGTGTGCATATAATGTGATTGGTTATGGAGGAAAACCACGTCTTCGAACTGCGCTACAGTTGCTTCGAACTACAGAGGAGATCGAGCATCAATTAGAAAAGGTACCCCGAATTGAATTCTATCATCATTTTTAAGGTCGAGCTGCAACATTTGTTTTATAAAAAAAAACACTAATCCTTTTGGCTTTTTCATATATATATATAAATAAACATAGGTTTCACTTCCATTGCTAATTCTTCATGGGGAAGCTGACAAAGTGACCGATCCATCCGTAAGCAAAACCTTGTACGAGAAAGCGATCACTGACGATAAGAAGCTTATTCTTTATCCCGATGCTTATCATAGTCTTCTAGAAGGTGAGCCCGATGACACCATTCTTCGTGTTTTTGATGACATCATCTCTTGGCTAGACGAACACAGCACCTCAAAACTACAGAATTGATTTCGCTCTATAGACACAAAAATGCCGTGTGAATAATCAATTTGTTGGTTTATATTTGCACGTTGAGATCCTGGATTTGCAACGATTGTAAGTATTAATCATATATAGTTATAATATGTCAATTGGTATTAACTTGGTGTAGTGGTAGATATCTGTGCATGTGAATGTAGAGTAAGGTTGGATCCCCCCTTATGCTTTAACCAGAATTAAGATTTGTCCTTTTTATTTTTTGATTATACCTTCTTATGCTTTAGAATAGAATACACTGACTACCTACTTTTTGTTAAAAAATTTACGGAAGTGTCTATTTTTTTTAAATACCAAAATGATCATTTTTTAAAAAAAAAAAGTTAGAATAAGTTTGAATGTGACTTTCAAACTCTAGTTAAAAACTTCAAGTTTTTATGTTGGTTCATATGTTTTGAACCGTTTCAAGATGGGTGTTTAGATGCAGGGGTGTTAATTTGTGTTGATGGACTAATCATGAACCCTGCTTGAAACAAATTGTGTTCCAATATGCTTATCCATTTCACGATATGAATTTATACTCAATTCGCTAACTCGTAGATCCATGTGATTCATAGACTTTTGTGACCTATAGGCTCATGAGTCCCCGTGAATTATACAAATTACAAATAGTGTGATTCATAGTGAGTCTATGGGTTAAGATGTACCACTTAAATACAACTTCTTTTCGTGTGAATTAGACGAGTCTTTTCAAAATGATTAGTGAATCTAAAAAAAAAAAAATCAAAATACGGTCAGTTAATAGGTTACCCATTAATGGCATTCAAACTCAGGTAATATATGTAGTCCGAGCTATATGGACTGACATAAAATAAATAAATTTTTATATTGAAATAGAGTTTGAGCAACTCAGCATATTTTTTAGGATGAATTTCAGGCCAATTTAAACTAGGGTATTTTCAGCATTTTAAGAAAATAACACTTGTAACAGAAATTACAATATTGTCATGTTCCAAACATAAAGAGAAAAAAAAAATAAAAGGAATTTAAATAGAGTAATTATAATTCTAGATCAAATACAATGGAACAATCTATCACTTTTTTATTTTAATTTTTAAATATATCATTTTTTGTCTATGGCTTTGAAAACAAGTATAGAGTCTATAACGTGTCAACTATACTTTTACAAGATTGCTCTTCATATGTACACTCCAGCGCGCACGCGTACACGTTTTCGTCGTTTGTTTTACGTGAGGTGTTAGGAGGACATGATCGACCCGACTCGTATGATAGTATATGAATTAATCACTTAATTAAAAATATTATTTGAATTGCAAAACTAAACTTAAATTGCTTAATATAATGAAATGAAATTAATTTTATTTTAAATATTTTTAAGAAATTGCTCGAGCATCTGGGAACAAGAACCACTACTAAAGAGGCTCCCGGATGCTCGAGCAACTTCTTAAATTTTTTTTAAAATAAAATTAATTTCATTTCATTATATTAGGTAATTTAAGTTTATTTTACAATTCAAATAATATTTTTAATCAAGTGTTTAATTCTTGTACTATCCTAAAAGTCAGGTCGATCATGTCCTTCTAACACTCCACGCAAAACAAACGACGACAACTGGAATCTAGTATAACCATTAGAAAAATACACCTAAGTGGATTCTAGAATTTCCATTTTAATTTTATTTTAGATTGTATATGAATTTATTTATTTCTATAACTATTCATTGAGTGAATAAAAATTGACTTTTAGCGAACAATATAGATATATAAGCAATATGATTATTAGTAAATAAAAATAATATACTCAAATGATCAAATTATACAATTAAAGAAAATTAAGATGTATATCTTCCTCCTAACTGACTATAACAAAATTGAATAGTTAATTGATATATCTAAATGAAAATAATATAATCAAATATAATTAAAAAAAATATGGTGCACATTTTCGTCCTTACCATAACAAAATTGAACAGTTAATTGATAAATCTAACAAATTATTTTGTAGACTCCATTTGAGTATATATATTGATAATTCTTTTGAAATCTCATTTCTTAACCAAAACTTTTATTGGTGACTACATGTAATATTTTTGTTACTACAAATTTTTATTACTATGCGTGAGAAAGTAACATATAATTATTTGTTACTAAGAATATGATCAAACAAATATATGTCGATATTCAATAAAGGTTACATTGCACATTGTTTATAGTCACTTATAGTCATACTATAAATATTTTCACTCGCATGTCATGTCATATTATCTCATATCAACTATCGTTTAATGTCCGACCTCAAACTTTCTATGAGTATTCATACTGACTATTACAACTACTATTACAAATCTATCAAGATAACATCAACTATCGCTTAATGCGCAATCTTGAACTTACTATGAGTATTTTTCACTCACATACCATGTCATACTATCTCATCTCATACCAACTATCACTAATGCCCGACCTCGAACTTTCTATGAGTATTCATACTAACCTCGAACTTTTTATGAGTATTTTTAATCCGACAACATCCGTAGAATTCAGTCATATGTGCTCATATCATTTGAGATTTAAGAGTACACTCATAAGTCAAAACTTGTCAATGAATGTATTCAATATACTCTTAAAGTATCTTAACATGTTCACTATCATGTATATAAAATAACAACTATTACAAATCTACCATGACAAAATCAACAAATTCTCACTAATTTGCACAAAAAATAAAATTAGATATTTGATCAATTTCTTTCTTATTTTTGTACTTTGATGTTTTCAGAGTTCATAAAATATGGGTAAGTTAAGTATTATTTATATTTTAATTTCAAATATATTTATCAAATGTTTAATTTTCATACCAACACCTCAAGCACGATAGATATTTATCATATTTGTTTCTAAGAGTATGATAAAAAAATACAAGTCGATATTTGGACAAAATTGACATTGCACCTTGTTTATAGCCAAGAGGCAAATGCTCTCTCTCGAGACCTCTTTTTGAATACTTTACACTCGACATCCCCAAGCCCCAAGGATTTGAAAATCCGGGCAGCTCTAACACGTTAACCCTTTCTTTGAGTATTATACTCTCGACATCCAACCTTTCTTTGAATATGTTACTCTCGACATCCGACCTACTCCCGACATCCGACGACCTTTCTTTGAGTGTTATAGTCTTGAAATACGACATTTCTTTGAGTATTATACTTCCTACATCCGACCTTTCTTTGAGTATTGTATTATACTCCCGACATACGACTTTTGTAGACATATAACCTTTCTTTGAGTATTATACTCATAGAAAATATTAGGGAATTAAATACTTGATGAAATGATATTTTTTCAAAAGATTTATTTTTAATCAATCTTATGCAGAAATGGTCAATATTTTTCATCAAGCATTAAACACTTCATACAAATAATATTAATCTTAAACTAAACTTAATTTTCATAAGATAATGAAATAATAAAATTTAAAACTTTTAATTATTTTAAAAAATTGACCGAGTGACCGGAAACATGTAAGATTATCAAAAGGAATCTTAGTCGCTCGAGCAATTTTTTAAAAATATTTAAGAGTTTTTAAATTTTATTATTTTATGGAAATTAAATTTAGTTTTACATTAATAATGTTTTTATGACGTGTACAATGCTTGTACTATTCTTGTATTAACCTAGGAGTCAGGTTAATCATGTTCTCGTAACACCTTATGCACGACCAACGACAACAACGTGCATGCGCGTAGCACGTGCCAGAGTCTAGTATAACCATTTGGAAAATACACTTTAGTGGATTACATAAATTTCAGTATAATTTAGTAGTCAACTGTATATATACCAACATATATCTATATGTTATGAAAATATATTGTTGAGTTTAATCCAGTTTTTCTATAAAACAAAATTGAGTGAAAAGAGGTAGTAAACATAGGACGTAACTATATATATTGAGTTAGCGGATAAATAGAGATTTTGAAATATGTTCTCTAATCTGTAAGTACAATTTAGAGTAGTAAATTAGAGCCTCAAAATAATAATAACTTATCATTTAGGTACTAAATGTACATAAGAAAGTAAACTGAAAGACTACTTCTAACATAAAAGCATCATAGTCACGACATGATACATTATGTGTTGATAAGTGTTCTTCATCATAGTGTTCTTCATCATAGTGTTCTTTAGAGTAGTAAATTAGAGCCTCAAAATAATAATAACTTATTATTTAGGTACTAAATGCACATAAGAAAGTAAACTGAAAGACTACCTCTAACATAAAAGCATCATAGTCACGACATGATACATTATGTGTTGATCAGTGTTCTTCATCATATGTCCAAACGTAAAGTATTTGATGAAGTAGGATTAGATATTGAAGGGGATCCCACACACTCGGGATATATTTATGGATTATTTATGGGCTATATAAATATTTCTTGGTCTCATTGCAAAAATATGGGGTAAGATGTATGAGACTATGGGTACAAATAATATATCCCCATAGGTCATAGTTTATGACTAAACTTACCACACTTAGGATATACCCTAATTATGTCATTATAATTAGGGTATATACTATATACCCATAGGTAAAATTATGGCCTAAACTTAGTGAAACCCCGCGGTCGCACGTACCTTATCCTCATTACTCCACGTATTATATCGCGCAATAATACACATCTTATAGGGTAGATACCCCATTATTTCAAGTGTTAATAATTATTCAAGCACTTGATAATTATTTATGCTCGAGCAAAATAAACATAGGCGAGTGCACGCACGTTGTCGCATGAATTATCAAGTGTTTAGTAGATGTAAATAATATTATTTGTTTATAGTTAAAATCTGGGAATTGTTTAGTTTTATAATTAAGTATATTTTTGCCCTCCTAGATTTATTTTAGGGTTAATTACTTAATTGGTTACACATGTTTCACCATTGTGCAGAATGGTTAAACACATGTTTCAAAATGTGATTAATTGGTTTTGATATGTGACTAATTGTTTTTTTTACTGTTCACCGTTAGAAATCACAGTTAAGTCACTATTTAGATACGCAAAATGATGTAATTACCCTTTTCATCAATCAAGCTGTGTTCTTCATCAACCAAGTTGTTCTTCATCAGGTAAGTTGTTCTTCATCAGGTAAGTTGTTCTTCATCAATCAGAATCGAATTTATGGGATTTCTGGATTCGAACAGAACCCATAAATTGCAATTCTGGGTTCTGTTAGAACCCAAAAATCGCGTTTTGGGTTCTTCAAGAACCCAGAAATTCGATGCTAATGGCATAATAGTCATTTCAAAATTCAATAATATGTTAAAAAAATTAATTAACGGTAAAATTAACGGTTTACTAACGGAATAACCAATTAATCACATTGGGAAAAACATGTATAACCAATTAGTCACATAGCAAAATTAATTAATCACATTTTAAAACATGTGTAACCATTCTGCACAATGATGAAACATGTGTAACAAATTAAGTAATTAACCCTTTATTTTAAGTTTGTAGATAAAAATAAAGTGTTTAATTCTTGATACCATGTCATACACTTCAATCAAGTTATCACTTTATCGCACTGACTGAATTAAGTAGTAAAGTGTCTTTTACAAAACTAATTACTGACAACTGATACCACCATACTGCAGGATGAAACTGGATGAAACACTGCAAGAAATGACGAACAGAGTAATGATGGAAGAAGATTAAACACCATAATGACGAAACTAGATTAAACACTACAATATGGTGGATTTATCTGTTCGTCATACTGATACCACCATAATGTCGAAACTGGATCAAACACTTCATTATGACCACCATACTGATACTACCATAACTACGAAATTGGATTAAATTCTTACTGATACCACCATACTGTAGTAAACACTTCATTATGACAGAGGAAGATTAAACACTTCAGCTGGAATGACGAACTCCAATGTTTGGCGTCAACCAACCCATAATTTTATTGCCCTTTTAAGTTTAGCTGTAGGTTGATAGACCTTTTCCTGCATCAAAATCAGCTACACACCATTAATCATCTTGAGTAATTAGAAATGATTGATTCTATAAGTTCATCAAGTATTCAATAATAAGTTGAGTATTCAATAATAAGTTGAGTATTCAATAATAAGTTGAGTATTAAACACTTTATAAAACATATTATTTCATCAAGTATTCAATAATAAGTTGAGTATCTTCTGAAGAAGTTTAGTTTTTTTTTTTTTTTTTTTTTTTTTTTTTTTTTTTTTTATAACTAATAAATCCATAATCACAAACTACTCCAATGTCCGAATTACAATGCTACGAGTCTTTGCAAGACCCCTAATGTCCGATTTAATATTCGAGCCCACCGACATCGGTGGTCGATCAAGTTCTACAAAATTATGTTCCAAGTGAACAGCTTCCTTGGCAAGGATATCCGCTACCCCATTTCCCTCCCTGAAAATGTGTCTGAGCTTTACTCTTCTAAATCCCGCCATCAACCACCTGCAGTCCCGAATGAGGGGTGTTAGAGGTCTTTCCTCCATACCATCTTCTATTAACATACCTATCGCTTCCTTCGCATCTGACTCCACGTGTAGATCCCTTATCCCCATCTTCCTCGCCAATGAGAGCCCGTCCCTAATTCCCCACAGCTCTGCGACCAAACTGTTCGTGACTCCCAGCTTTCTTTGGGCTCCTTTCACCCAACCGCCTAGGTGGTTTCTGAGGATCGCCGCACACCCCGCCAGCCCCGGATTACCAATCGCCGACCCGTCCGTATTGAGCTTGGTCCATCCGAACTCTGGTGGGTTCCATCTGACTGCTATGTCCCTTCTTTCCGCGACGGTGCGTCTCCTAGCTAATAAGTTAGCCACATCTTTCACCTGCAAGATAGCCAGACTCACGATATCCCTACAAAGAAATTTGTTACTAAACACCACCGAGTTTCTATTTTTCCAAATATACCACACCGTTGAGGAGAAAATCAGCCCCCATTGCATCCCCTCTCTAACCACCTTTTTTGATTGGCAGTTCGATTTTAACCACCTGTTCAGATCGGCTCCCTGAGCCTCCATACCGTTGGGAATCCCCAAGTCCATCCAAACCTGTTTAGCAAAACCGCAGTCCCGCAAAACATGCAGAGTATCCTCATTATCTAAACCACATATTTTACAAGTAGGGTTAATATCCATACCTCTTTTCCTAAGAATGCCAGCGGTAGGAATCCTATCGTGGTTGCATAACCACAGGAACTGTTTGATTCTGGGGATGTTTTCACATTCCCATATCCAGTTCCACGAGTCTGGCGCCTGCTCGATGTGGTCATGCCTTACCTGGCCAATGATACGGTGAACGGAGGCCACCGAGGGTACCCCAGTCGGGGTACCCACCCAGATTTTCCTGTCACTCGTCCCCTGTCTCGTACTCCGGGGAATCGCTCTGATCCTGTCGTATATGCTACCCGGGATTTGGAATGACAAATTCAAGGTATCCCACTCCCCGTTATCCACGCATATCCCTTCAAGTTTCAGCTCCTGGTCCCCGAGAGCCAACGGCCCCTGGATCAGACTCCGCATCGTCCTCTGCCCGATCCACTTATCATGCCACAGATTAATGCCCTTACCATCGCCAACGATCCACCCTTCGCCGTCCTCCATACATTTCTTCCCCTGACTCAGAGCTTTCCACATAACAGACCCCACGTAGCTAGATCTCCTGTTCGGGTTGAAATACCTGTGTTTGAGGATGGTCGCCCACGGAGCCTCAGACTTCTCCATTCTCCAGACCAGGTTTGTCACCATTGCCTTGTTCCTATCCCTTGTTTGATGCATGCCAAGGCCCCCCTTGTCTCTTGGTCTCGTGACTGTCTCCCAGCTTAGATGGTGCATTCTTCTCTTATCCTCTGAGGATCCCCAGAGGAAGTTCCTGTTCAGTTTATCTAATTCTTTGCACGTATATGAAGGCAGGTAAGTACATTGCATATAATAAGCAGGAATCGAAGACATCACCGATTTTATCAAAGTCTCACGCCCAGACATGGATAGCAGCTTACCCCTCCACCCCACAAGTTTCTCACGCACTTTATCCAGAATAAATCTAAACAAGCTCACCTCTTTACCCGACAGATTCATGGGAAACCCCAGGTAATCCGACAGCTTATCCACCCGTTTGAGGCCCAGACAACCCGCCAGAAGAGACGAGGTCTCATTCGACAGGTTTTTAGAGAAAGTAACCTGGGATTTATCAAAATTTATTTTCTGTCCCGAGACCGAACAAAACGTCTCCAGGATTTTCTTGATCGAACGACAGTTTGTCGCTGAAGCATCCCCCATAAGGATCAGATCATCCGCAAACAGGAGGTGCGACAGCTTAATAGACTGTCTTCCCAGGCTCAAAGGTGTCCAATGGCCTTTCTTAACTTCCTCCTCGATGAGGAAGCTAAGGAAATCCATGCACAATATAAAAATGTACGGGGACAGAGGGTCTCCCTACCTAAGCCCCCTAGATGGATAGAACTTGTCGAGCTTACCCCCGTTCAAGAGGATGGAGACCGAGGTTGAGCTAATACAGTTCATAATCAATGCAATCATCTTATGGGGGAAATTGAAATGATGCAAGGACTGACAGATGAAGTCCCATTCCAACCTATCGTAAGCTTTTTCAAGGTCCAATTTCAGCACCATAAGCCCCGATCTACCTTTCTTATTGGCCACCGCACTCAGAACCTCCCTGAGAATAACAACATTGTCACTAGCCCGTCGGCCAGGGATAAAGCTGGCCTGGAACAGGGAGATGAGATGCTGCATATAGGGACGGATTCTGTTAACGATGACTTTAGACAAAAGTTTATACGAGGTATTACAGAGACTAATGGGTCTGAATTGCTTGACCATCTCAGGGTTCTCCACCTTAGGGATAAGGCATAGCAGTGTGTCATTCATTTCGGGCGGAAGAGGGCCGCCCTCAAACACGCGTTTGATGAGACAACACACCGAGCTACCCACAATGTCCCAATTCTTTTGATAGAATATGGGGTGAAGCCCATCCGGTCCCGGAGCTTTTAAAGGCCCCAACGACCTTAGGGCCTCCAAAATGTCCCTCTCATTGACCGCACGGATCATGTTTGCGGCCATCCGAGTGGTGAGACTCCCCGGGGGGTTAAACACCAGGTCCGGGTCGATACGGGTCTCAAGCTTACCCGTGGTGAACAGCTTCGTGAAGAAGCTTTGGAACGTGCTCTTCACCAAGTTCGGGTCGTAGACCCATTGTTCCCACTCATCTCTAATAGCAAGGGTTTTAGCTCGATTCCTTCTAATAAGAGTCGACACGTGGTAATACTTAGTGTTTCTATCCCCATCCTCGATCCACTTAGATCTAGACTTAGCCGCCCAGAGCAGCTCCTCTTGGTCCAAGACCGTAGCATACTCCGCCCTCAACGACTTTTCTCTATCCATATCAAAGTCCCTAGGGCAGATCGAGATGCTCTTTTGGGTCTTATTCAGCTGGTCCAGGATCCGGGCCTTCCTAGCAAACACGTTCCCAAAAACCCTCCTATTCCAGTTTCTAGCCCTCTCCGGGAACACCCTAGTAGCGTCCTGATGGTTAAAGTCCACCCCACTCCACGTGCTAAGGACTAGGTTCTTAAACTCAGGGTGGTCAAGCCACATAGGCTCGCATCTAAAGGGTCTGGCCGACTTAAGATTTTCCTCTTTTGTCAACTGGAACAGTAACGGGCAATGGTCCGATCTCAATCTGGGGAGATGGTGGACCTTCGCATGAGGGAATATGAGGATCCACTCAGGGTTAGCGACAATTCTGTCCAACCGCTGCTGGACAAAACAGTTATTCCTACACGTCTTGGCCCACGTGAACCGGGGTCCCGTGAACCCCAGGTCAATGAGCCCACAATCATCAAGCATCCCCCTGAACCTATTCACCATATTCATATCCACCGGCCTACCCCCTTTTTTCTCGTCTTGGCTCACCACCTCATTAAAATCCCCAATGACTACCCACGCCCCATTAGTGGCATCAACCACGACTTTCAGGTTCTCCCAAAGCTGCATTCTCTCATCAAACTCAACACTAGCATAAATGGCAGTTATCATCCAAGTTTGATTCGAGATATGTACCTTAACCGATGCGTGAATTTCCTGTTCCGTAGCCCCCAACACAGTAATGTTCATCACCGTTGAGTTCCACAGGACAAGGATCCCACCACTAAGACCTCTCGCGTCCACACATTCGAATTTATCGAACTGCAGTTTCCTTGCTTGGGCAATAAGTTTCTCCCCACTAAGCATCGTTTCAGTCAAGATCATCATGTCCGGCCTGTGCCTGCAGATAAGATCCCTAACAGAATTAATAGCAACCTTACTACCTAATCCCCTGCAATTCTAAGCAATAATGTTTAATTTCAAACAACTCGGATCAAAGCTACGATCCCCCCCCCCCCTGCGAAAGTTCCCATCTATTCTATTAGTTGTACTAATCATAAAAACAAAAACAGATATTTAAATGACAAAACAGGGAGAATGCACTCCCTCATTTGGATGAATCCCCATCCCGATCCGAGCCCCTCCTTGATTCCCTGATATCTCCCTCGTTTTGCCTCGTGGGAGATCTGCTCCTTTTCCGGTCTACTCCCCTTCCCTTCGTGTCCCTAGTTCCCCTTCTTTGCTCATTCTCCTGGTTTACATTCGAGTGTTCCCGGTTGAAGATAACCACCTGCTGTTGCACGCGGTTCCTTGGGGAGCTAGTTCCCTCGCCACCCTGTCCCCCGCCAAGTAGGGCTTTAGCACGCTCCCACCGATCGCCGTTCGCATTCACCTCCAGTCTGGGCTCCCCTACTGTGATCCTCAACGTATCCTCCATCTCCCCCGATCCTTCCGTAGCTTCTCCCTTCCGTGCCACCGTCCCTGCCCTCAGTTTTCTTTGTCCCAGCTTGGCCAGGTAAGGGAAATTCCCCTTGCCTTGGGTCGACCCATCCAAGGCCAGCTGACCAGCAGCAGAGCTCGGCCCACTCTTGAGGCCAGACTTCGCCACTTCTGGGCCCAGTCCAGCAACCGGTCCGGCCCGTTTCCTCTCCCTTTCCACTAAGCCACGTTCTGTGACAGACTTGTCAGAGACTCCAGCTTTCCCAACGAATCTATCCCTGCCCGATATCAACCCCATGCTCTGCTCCTTAACCTCTCTTCCCATGCTACCCTGTTCCGGTCTGTGTCTGGCCCGCTCCCCCGAGTCCGTTGTCGTCCCACTTCCGGCGAGGCCCCCCTTAGCCTTGGCCAACGCCTTCCGCCTCGGTTGAACAAGCATCCATGGCCCGTAGCCCCGGCTTGAGCCCTCCCCCTGCTCACAGGTTCGAACCTCTTCACTGAGTCTCTCCTTTCCAGAATCTGTTCTGGATTTGCTCCCCCTCCCCACGCCATCGCCTGGAGTTTCCGTTCCCTGGTCCTTCGCAGTCGAATTCGGGTAAGTCTTCTCCTTGTTCCTTTCACAACCGACTTCTTTGTGACCAATCATTCCGCATGAGAAACATAGGGAAGACAGTCCCTCGTAGGCCAATTCCAGGTGCAGGTTGTCCACCTTCACGAATAGGGGCAAAGGCTTAGTTAGATTCATTTGGACACAGATTCTAGCGATTTTGCCCCTAACTCCGTTTGCAGTGACCACATCGATTTTTAGGAGATTGCCCAACCCATTTCCTATCTTAGCCAGAGCCATAGGTTCGTAGTACTCCGATGGTAGCATCGGAATCCTGATCCAACTAGCTGCCGCCGAGAATGAGGCCTTTTCCGGTTGGAATTTAAGTTCCCATAACCTCACAGTAAGAAAACTGTTATTGATGAACCATGGCCCTCCTTTGAGCACCTTGTCTAGGTCAAGTTTGTTCTGGAACGCAACCTTGTAGAAGCCATTCCCTATATCCATTATCTCGAAGCTTGCCGACGTCAACCATAGACTCTTTAGTCTTCTAACCAGGAAGTTGTAATCCACCGATTTACCAAACAGCTTGATGATGATATCCAAGGCAGAAGTTTAGTTTGCTTGAGTATTTCGAGCACTCGACTTTTCTCATTATTGTTTAATTCCAATAATATTTTTAGAATCTAAATTGACAAATCCTAAAAATATTTTGTAAAGATAATAAATAATAACCCTGAAAATTAATATTAATTTTTATATTTCAGTAATTCGTAAAATATTATTTCAACAAATTATCGGGGTTATTTTAATTTTGTAGTAAAAAAAGATTGTTACTTTTTTCTTGACATGTAATACATAAATTTTGGATGATATTAGCTTGGAGTAATAATATATTAACAATATTTGACAACTAGAATCATCTATGCTTTAATATTAATAATACTAAAAAATCTATAATTTTTAACATTTTAAAAATCTCATTATTTGAAAATACTCTATAATACATAATTATCATAAAAAAAAACCATATATATTAATCAAATATCTTCTTTCAACTTGGTTTTAATTTTTCAATTTTGTTTTTGTATTTAATGCTTCACGCGATAGATTACGTATATTTAACATATAAATATACGTCAATTTTGATCGATTTTAATTTTATTTAATTTTATAGATTAAACGTATTTTTATAACGATAGTGCTCACAATTCATAAAAATCTTTAACTTCTTGGAAGAAAAAAAAAAGAATATTTTGAAGAAAAAAAATCAATATAATTGTAGAAACAGTAAAGAGTCACAATTACCAAAGAAATATGACGACTTGATAACATAATATACAATTAGCATTATTATGTAAAATTGTAAAATTATATAAAAAAACAAATATAATAATTAAATTAAATTAATTAAAAAAAGACTGATAAATTATAAATGAGATTTCTTCTTCAACTCTAATTTAAATTTCAAACTTGATTAGATTGTACATATTAATCATTTATCGCTTCAAATAATACATAATGCATATTTGATTGACATATTAATTCAATCTAAATTCTCTCATTTGTAGATGAAATTATAACTTTTATAAATTATCTAAGTTTTTAGATTCACTGTTATCTTAATGTTTGATAAAGTGAAGATATAACTTTATTTGTTAGCGAGATATAAAAAAAAAATAGTGCATGAAAAAAGATGGAGGGATAGTAATAGAGAAATATATAATTATCATCTTGTAAAATTGATAGTGTTACATACGCGTGAAGATGATTAATATGTATGTCTTTAATGTAGAAGGTTATATTTTTGAGTCTCCGTGCGGATAATTTTTTATAACATTTTGAGAAGACATTTAAATGATCAAAATAATAATGTTAAACATAAATTAATTGGATTATATTAAGGGGTATTTATGTAAATTTACATGTGTCGGTTACAAAAAGTATATCTCCCTTAATAATATACATATAGAGAATAGAAAGACATGCCTCAATCTGTGTATACCCTTACGTATGTATTTAACTTTGGATTAATTATGAACATTTTTAAATAAATTATCATTTAATTTTACATAAAGTTATAATTTACTAGGTTTATCTAACATCGGTTATGTTATAATTTACTAGGTTTATAAATAATTTAACTAACAAATTATTTATATCTTTAAAATTCAACAAGCAAATAAATACTTAATCTTTTATTTATTTATATAGAGAATTCCCCTCTCGTCTGTATTTATTCATTTATGTATAGAATTACACTGTATTTGTTTCCGTATCCATAACACCGGACACCCACAACAGATGGAAAACAGTTACATACATACTTACCCCTCATTTAACTGCTCCCCTGAAGCTCAAGCTGGAGAAACCTGCCATTGATCCCAGCTCTATATACTTGAAACTTACCAGAAGAAGAAGTAAAACCTATCTCAGTATTTGCAGGTGCAAAGAAAACATCACCATCATGGACCGGATCTTCTATCGATGAACCCATGAGACTGATCTTCCCTTCTCCGGCAGTCACCACAAAAATAGACGGACCGGAGACTGCAGGGAAGACAGTCGATGTCTCTTTCGAGAGTATCAAATGGTCCACCTCGAATTCATCAAAAGGGGGTTGGTACCTTGTTATGCAGGCATCGATACGGTCTCCTTTGAGGATTTCCGGGAATCCCTGCCACAAAATAGGAGTCAATGACACCGATTTCAAATGAAGGGAATGTATTAGTTACCTTACCTGCTTGTAAGTGAGCATGGAGCAGAGGGTTTGGACGTCTCGAAGCTTAGGAGTGAGACCAGCCCGAACAACATTGTCAGAGGTAGCCATGCACTCGATGCACTCACCAGAGATATAGGCATGGGGCTCGTTTGCCCCAAGGTACAGAGCTTCACCTGGATTCAACTTCACATAGTTGAAGAAGAATGCTGAGATCACCCCGACATCATCGGGATACTGCTTCTCTAACCGTAACACCAATTCTTCCTTCTCTGTCAATTGTCTCATCTGATAACACAAAATCCATTTACAAGTTTGTTTGAATTGATAATAAGATGTAAAAGATTTGATCAAGTTTCAAACTTTCATGCTGGAATTGATCAAGATTCAAACTTTATACGCAAGAAATACCTGATTTTGTAGTTCGAGTCGTTTTTTCAGCTTTTGGACTACATCTGCGACTCTGTCCTTACTAGCAGACATGAGTTGAGTGAAAATTGACTGCAGAACTAGTTTAGCTTTACCCTTCTCATCTTCCTCAGTCAAATTCAAAAACTTGTTTGCAGATTCAGTACCGACCAATTCTATTACCTCGGGAACATTACGCACAACATCCTTAAGTTCCTGTGGTAAAAAACAGAAATATGAATCACATGATTGTGGAGTATGAACAAGAAAAGGGCGTAGAAGCAGGGAATTTCATCATCTATAGAATAGAAAAAAATGAAGTAACTTTATGGCATACCAATATACTTCTGCTCCAATAACTGGAAGGGAATTCTTTATACTTACTTTGGTTGGACTGAATCTTCTTTTAACAATTCCGTGATAAGTGAAAAAGCAATAGCATCAAACAAAGAATAAACTGAAAACTCGAGCAAATCAATACTACCTAAAGCTTGTATTATTGAAGTGTGAAAACAAGAAAGAAGCAAGAACCAATTGAATTGAAATCTAGGGTAGGCCACACAGATACTAAACAAATGGATTTTGTTCTTATGACTTATTCAGGATTGTTTAAGATAAGATCTCCAGGCACAAGCGTGGCGTGCACTATTTAGATCATCCTACGTAAGCTCACTGTTACCAATTTCACCTACAAACTAAGAGACAGACAAAAATTAAACGATGCCTTACCTCAACATTGATAAATCCGCATAGGGCCTCAAACTTTGTAAGTGCCAAGGCCATCTCGGGCTTGTGATTATCGTCCTTGTATAGATTAGGCTGTTTCCTGTGCAGATTCTCCGCCAGTTCTTTATCTGGGTGAGCCTGGATTGATAACGCTTTCGAAATTGAAAGAACCTGATCATGACGGAAATTTCGACTCAAAATTGATTTGAATTCTCGCAAAATTGTTGATTTTTCTTTTCCAGAAGCATGGAAACATAAGTTAAATCCAAACTAAAGTGCTACAGTTCTACGTATAATCGAAACACGGTATCGAAAATCATGCATGAGTTGAAATAGTACCTTGAACAGAAAAGGGAGATCAGAACCCCATTTCTTTAACACCTTATCGCCAAGTGCATTGGGATGATCGGAAATCCATGACTTCAGAGACACTTCTTTGTAATCTTTGGCATCCCCATTCGCAGCCGCTGTTCTTTGCACGAAAGAGGGCCCGGAATCATGGGTGCCCATCCACAGTTCAGCGTAAGGTTTCTTATCTTCAATCTCCGACCCAGAATTCAGCGCGAAGAGCCTCCCGACATTGGAGTCGTTCCCAGGACGGCCCCAGTCGTAGTTCTGCACGGAGCAGCTCAGCCTCAGAATATTGGCTGATTCAGTCTTCTCCATCACAAAATTGAATTACACAAATTGCCGAGGCTGAGGCGGATAGAAGACAAGTGACGAGCTTGGAGGTGGATGCTACAGAAAGATGGGATAAATGCGTACCATTGAAAAAGGGGTTCTGCTTCTTGAAGGTTTTGAAAGGGCAGCTAGTTAGCTCAACGAGAGGGAAGTTGCGTAGAGAGAGAGAGAGAGAGGGAAGAAGGAGGAAAATGAAGGACACACTAGGACAGGGAAAGAGTTTGGGATCTGATTCTGTGTTTCTTTGTACTCTTCCGCTCAAAAGCAGCTTTCTTTCTTCCATAAAACGCCGTAAGTCGCCGCTGCACCTTCACGACGTCACCTGCGGTCAATTCACTTCGACGTCACTATCGGCGGCCGACCGGATCGACTCGGAATTGACCCGGCTGGCCTCAGTGCCAAATTTCTGCCGCCATCTGGGATTCGCCGGATATTGGGGTAAGTTGCAGCAGCTAGGGTATCGTCAACAAGCGCAAATCAATTCAGCTGCAGAAGAAAGCTGCAAATTGATTCTCGTGGAAATGTACGGCGCCGCAAGAAACAAGATCAAAGCATCAATATATTAAACTACCAAAAAAGAAAAGAAAAACAACAACAATATATCAACTGAATTGATTCGGTTTAGTGAACCGGGGTTATCGTCTCAAATTGCTAGTTTTTTTTTTTTTTTCTTTCCAATACATCATCTTCCTTAATAATAAAAAGAGTCCATACAATCCGTTACACACAAACGTACAAAAGAAGTCGGGGGACTTGTTATCCAATCCCTTGGACAAGAGTCCCTTTTAGTTTCCGTTGCTACCCAATTAACACATTGATTTGCCGTTCGTTTAACAAAATGTCAATAAACCCGAGGTATGTGCTTAGTCATCTCAAAGATATCCGTGAGGATGCTCCGTAATTCCCAATCTTTTGTCGCATCCCCACCATGAATAAGATTAATAACATATTGAGCATCCGACTCTATGATTACCTTGGTCCATGCACAATGGATCGCCAACTCCGTTGCTTGTAGGATCGCCTTTGCCTCAAGTATCTTTGCACTCGTGCCTTCACACCTCGTATTTCTTCCTCCTAAAACCGATCCCGACCAGTCCCTTGCCACGACCCCCGTGCCTCCCTTTAGCGTATGTTGATCCCACGCCGCATCGCAATTAAGTTTGACCACCCCTTGGCTCGGCCTCCTCCATCGTTGGTTGTCCCTAAAGTTCGGCCTCGGCACCGTCATACCCGCCCGTGGCCTTGCAGCCCACGTCTCCTCAGCTAGGCCAATTGCCACCCCGATCGTGACTGTTGGCTTCGGGTTGTCCTCCGCATGGACCGCCCTACAACGTTCCTTCCATACTTCCCATGCCACGATCTCCCCGAGTATCCTCCTTCTCCTCCCCAACTCGCCTCCCACCGCACCTGTTTCGTGCATGAGTTTCATCCATCCACTCCAATCTGTGACCCCGACCCGATCCAATCGGAGCCCCATTGCTCCCAACCATACTCGTCGTGCCCAATGGCACTCCAGAACCGCATGGTTCACGGTTTTCAGTTCATCACAAAAATTACAAGTCGGGTTTAATTGGATCCCCCGTTTTACAATCCGCCTTCATAGGTAAGACATTATGCATAGCACGCCATAGGATCTGTTTTACCTTTGGTATAGATTCGCTCCTCCAAAGGTCGCTCCAACGCGTCTCTGTTTGTCTCGGTTGCACTCCTCCATCATTCGTCGTCATGAGTTGGTGCATCTCCCGCAAACGCCGATACACGAGCTTTGGCCGAGCTACCCCATCGTTCGCGGTTGGCCAAATCAGCTGGTCTTCGTGGTTGGTGCGACTGATATGGATCGCGGCTATCGCTTGTGCTTCCGGTTCGGTAATGTAGTGCCGGATTGCTGTCAGATCCCATGTCCCACGGTTCTGATCTATTAATCGGTTCACCCGGATATCCGTTTCCTCCTCTAGCCCCGTGTTTTGTCCAATCCGACCCCGAGGCCTCCCCGGAACCCACACATCGTGTAGTGCCCTAATCCGCTCCCCCGTCCCCACTTGCCACATCCCCTCCTGTTTCAGCATATCTCGACCCACTAATATGCTCGACCACGCCCATGATGGTCGAGCTCCGCTCGTGGCCTCCATTAGGTCGCCTCTCGGGTAGTAGAGCCCCTTTAGCACTCGCGCCCACATTGACTCTGCATCACTATTTAGACGCCATGCCGTCTTAGTCAACATTGCCCTGTTAAAGTCGGTCATGTCCCTAAATCCCATGTCTCCCATGTCTTTGGGTTGGGTAAGCTTTCCCTATCGAACCCAATGGATCCTCCGCATCTCATCTCGTCCGTTCCACCAAAACCTAGCCATCATACTAGCTATTCCTGCACATCACGTTTTAGGCAATTTGAATAAAGACATGACATAGGTAGGAATTACGGTTATTACCGCCTTAATTAGGACCTCCTTGCCGACATTGTTTAGGAACATGGTCTTCCAACCATGAATTTTCTTTACCACCCTGTCCTTGAGGTACCTCATGGCCTCTATTTTGGATCTACCCTAGTTGGTTGGGAAACCCAAGTACTTTCCCGCGTCCGGTACCACGCCGATGCCTAATACCTCCGTGACCCGTCTCTTTGTTTCCTCCCGAACTACCTTGTCGAACTGTATACACGATTTTTCCATGTTGATCTTCTGCCCGGATGCTTTGTTGTACCTCTCTATCGTTTCCCTTAGTGCCCTAGCATTCCCCTCCGA
This sequence comes from Chamaenerion angustifolium, assembly GCA_946814005.1. Classification (NCBI taxonomy): domain Eukaryota; kingdom Viridiplantae; phylum Streptophyta; class Magnoliopsida; order Myrtales; family Onagraceae; genus Chamaenerion; species Chamaenerion angustifolium. Next base: position 29,611,909 of record OX328267.1, on the reverse strand, counting down.
TGCTTGCATGAAAAATATGGAGTCATCCGCAAAAACGAGATGATGAACTTCCGGGCATGTACGCTTCATCCTTATCCCTTGTATCCGATGCTCCTCCACCTCCCATACTATTTGGCGTGACAAGACGTCCGCCACTAAGGGTAAAGTGGGTCGCCTTGCCTAAGTCCCCTTGTCGGTTTGAACCTCGTCGTCTTCTTCCCGTTCACCACCACACTGTATTGTACCTTGGCTATGCACTCCTCGATCCATCGACACCATTGATTCGCAAAGCCCAGCTCCTTAAGCGTTTGAATCACAAACTCCCACTCCACTCGATCATATGCCTTGCTCACATCGAGCTTGACCGCACACTCTTCCCTCCCTCTCACCCTGTTTGTCCTCAGATGATGAAATACTTCATGTGCGATATGAATGTTGTCATGGATGAACCTGCCTGAGACAAAAGCACTCTGGAAAACCATCTGGTCCCGGAGCCTTGTTGCCACCCAACTGGAAAACTACTTTCTTGACCTCTTCACGACTTACCTTCCTTGTGAGGGCTACGTTATCAGTATCTGTCACCAATTTTGGTATGCACCTCACTTGATCTGTTATCCCTTCCGAGCCTTCCGTTTAGAATATGTCTCTGAAATAGCTCTCACACTCTGCCATGATGTCCTCCTCATTCTCCACCCAGATCCCATCTCGTCTTTGCATTGTACATAACATATTCCTCCGCCTTCTCTCCACGGTAGTCTGATGGAAATAAGCGGTATTACGATCCCCCGCCTGCATCCACTGAATTCGAGACTGTTGCCTCCAATACTCCTCCTCCTTCCCCCATGTCTCTTCTAATTCTCGTTTGAGCATCCTTTCTTGATCCCTCTTCTAATTCTCGTATGACCTTGAGTTCCTCATTGTTGGCCTCAATCCACCTCTTATAGTTCGGTACTGTTTCCTTGCTCCATCTCTTGAGCTCCCCACGACACTTCCCTAATCGTCCATGTATCCCATCACGGTTGCTCAGTACCGGCCTCGTTTCCCAAACTCCTTTCACCACTTCTCTACATCCCGCATGAGCGAGCCATCCCTTTTCGAATTTGAACTGCCTCTTGCCCATTCGTTGTGCTCTCTCCAATTGAATTATTAGTGGGTTGTGGTCGGATCCAATCTGTAGCTTGTGGATTGCCATAGATTACGGGAACGTTCGGATTCAGTCGGGATTCACTATTGCCCTATCCAGGCGCTGCTGGATTCGGTTGTCTCCTTCTCTGTTATTACACCATGTGAATTGACTCTTCTTGAATCCCATATCCGCTAATCGTGTATCCCTCATCATTTCATTAAATGCATCCATATTGTTGGCATGTTTCGGCCGACCCCCTTGTTTTTCACTTGCCAATGCAATCTCATTAAAGTCCCTGACACACATCCATGGTCCTCGCCTTTGTTAGGCTATCCCTCTTAAAGTATTCCATAACCGCATTCTCTCTCCCCAGTTAGTAGTCCCATAAATCCAGGTTATGTGCATGATAACACCATTACTGAGTTTTGGTATGGTGGTGTCTGTGAAGCTTTTTGTTTTTGCATGTATTACAACCTTAACCTCTTTGGTCCACCATATCGCCAATCCACCCGAGATACCTATCGGGTTCTCATACACCCCCCCACACATCTTCATTTTTTTCCGTACTTTTTCACAATATTCCTCTGTGTTCTTTGTTTCAATCAAAAAGATTACCTTCGGTTTATTCTTCCTCGTGAGATCGGCGAGGTACGGAATTGTTAGGACCGATCTCAACCACCGATAATTCCACACCAGGTAGTTCATTGGGGTTGGGTAGCTGTCTCGGGACAACTATCAGAACCCCTTTCGACACCCTTGTTCTTCGCATTGATGATTTTCCGGCGAACGATGTTCCCGGTCTGCCTTCCCCTCGTGTTCCTTCCTCGACCTCTCATTCCACCATTTCCGCCCCTACCCTCCTCCTTCCATCCCTTGTATTATTAAATTATGATGAAGATTTATATTTTATTCTATTTTTTGTGTGTAACTAGTTGAGTTATTGAAAAAATTATAATTTGCTATCTAACCTTCGTAGGTATGAATAATTTTCTAGCTAAACCTTGAAAAAATAACATAAAATTTTAAAAATATCACAATTTAATCATTTTAAACTTTCCTAAATGTTATAATTGAGTCTCGATTCGAAGGAGATCATGTGGGTCAGTTTTGGTCAAGACAAAGATCCTAGCCCCTCGATTATGACTCAATCGAACACCAATCGAATTGAGACTCAACTGTGATATTTGAAAAGGTTTGAAATTATTAAATTATGTCATTTTTTAAATTTTATTATTTTTACAATTTTTAAAACATATTATATTAAAATTGAATAAAAGAAAATAACGTTTAGGACAAACTTAAACTTTGGTCAAACATGATGATAGAAAATTTTACGATTTATATTTTAAATGGAAAATTCAAAATTTAATTAAATGTTAGGAAATAATTTATATTTTAATTATTGTTTCTATTTAACTATAAAATGTATTATATTAAATTTACTTATAATATCTTATATTATGAAACAAAACAGACGAAGAAGATGGGACATTTTTCAAAAAGTATTCATTTTCGATTTTTTTTTTGAAAAAGTATATATATATATATAAATATTTAGAAAAATATGTATACGCGCACCCCGGGGTCGCGCTAGGCGCACCCCAGGGGTGCGCATATTCCACAGAAGTTTTTGTTTTTTTTTTTAAAATAAATTTTTCAATAATGACGACTCGATGTTTAATTAAATATAAAATTATATATCTATTAAAAAAATTATAGTAAGTAGATATTTTAATTGCGATTCAAAGTGTGTAAACAGTAACTTTACTATGCAAAACACTATTTGGAAGTTTTTGTATCGTATGTAGAGTTTTTTACGTACCGTATTATACAGTCAGTCTAAAAGTCAAAAATTAATGCATAGTTATCGTCATTTAATTCGTAATTAATTTATCTACGCACCGTATTTTTTTTTATTTTTTTTGAGTAAGTATATAATTAAATTTCTTACTTAATGCATTTACTTATTTCGGTCAAATTTGGGTGTAAACGATGTGAGGTTACAAAATCACTGTATTTTTAATCAAAAAAATTATCCTACGTAGATAATTGATTTACAACCTAAATGACGTTAACCGTGTTGAGTTTGGACTTACATGGTCCGCGTTATAATTTTTAAGTACAATTTTCATATCTCAATTTACGGCATGCCGTACAGTCAATCCAAATTTAATATTTTTTTGCATCATTTGAATCGCAATTAAAATATCTACTTACTATAATTTTTTTAAATTCTTTTTAATAGATACATAATTTATATTTAATTAAACATCGAGTCGTCATTATTGAAAAATTTATTTAAAAAAAAAAAACTTCTGTGGAATAAGCGCACCCCTGGGTGCGTGAATAGGCGCGACCCCGGGTTGCGCGTGTACATATTTTTCTAAATATTTTTTATATATATATACTTTTTTAATTTTTTTTTCAAAAATGAATACTTTTTAAAAAAAGTCAGAAGATGGTGTGTTGTTTCGATTATGATGTTCGTCCATACCTGCCAGGAAACTTCTTGTCGAATGAATGACAAATATTCATTTAAGAAACTTCCTAAACATCATCAGATTTCCATTTTTTCGTGTTTGAACTCGAAAATGGAAGAAAAAAAATACTATTAATATTTTACTCTTTACTAAACATTTAGATTTTTTTACTTGTGGTCCTAATCCTAAATGACAAATTGAGTAAATAAAAATAAGAATTAAATTTTTGGCTTCTTTTGAAACAGTGCAGTATCAAAGTCTTTCCATTTTGAGATAAGCTGTCTTTATTCCATACAAAAAGGTTAAAATATTCACTGACATATTCTCTTGGCCTTTCATACAAAAAGTTAATTTAAAAAAAAAAATCAAAAAAACATAATCTAGTATTTCTTATGCAAAAGTAAATCAAATTGGTTGTAATTAACAATTTTCCTTATATTTCATAATGATTATTAAGGGGATCGAACCAATTTTTAATGAACTTGGAATCGAGTTATTAGTTTGTAATGAACAAGTAATAGGGTCTCTGGATCATCTTCTTTATAAAACGAGAAATCTGGGTTTAGTTGTTTTATGGGAGAATTCTGAAAATAGGACATGATGTTTGTCCAAAATGGTTTTCCAACCCAACAGGTTGTAAATGGTATAACATGTCCCTCTGTTTAATTTTCGTCTCAATTAGTCGTTATGCCCTCACGTGTTGTCACGTCCTCAAATATTTTCTTTTCTGCCCTTAGCTCCTACAACGAGGTTGCTCAAATTTCTCTTCATCTTCAACAACCTCTTCCTCTATGTCGCTGACGCCGTCTCACTCACCCTCCTCTTCTCCTTCCTCAAACTCCCCACTCTCTTCATCCATGGCCTCTTCAGCTACATCCACCCCGACCATGTCGCCTCGAATGACTCCCAATCTGGACTTTGCGCCGCCATTAGAGATTTTATTTTCCAATATCATTAATTAATTAGTTGCTATCTTTCGATTTTACCAACATTCTAAACACATAGAATGGGTAAGGAGAAGTTTCACATCAACATAGTGATTGTTTTATCAGTTCTTTCTCAGTAGCGTGCTCCTTCTTTAGAAGAAAATATGTTATAATATATTTGCTTCCAAGTTATTATTACCCTCTCATTGAGGTTAGAGATTTTATTTTCCAATACCATTCATTAATTAGTTACTGTCTTTGTATTTTACCAACATTCTAAACACATAGAATGGGTAAGGAGAAGTTTCACATCAACATAGTGGTCATAGGCCATGTCGATGCTGGGAAATCAACCACCACCGAAAACTTGATCTACAAGCTTGGAGGTATCGATAAGCGTGTGATCGAAAGGTTCTAGAAGGAAGTTGCTGAGATGAACAATAGGTCATTCAAGTATGCATGGGTCCTTGACAAGCTCAAGGTTAAGCGTTAGCGTGGTATCACCATTGACATTACTCTTTAGAAGTTTGAGACCACCAAGTACTACTGCACTGTTGATGCTCCCAGACACATATATTTCATCAAGAACATGATCACTGGAACATCTCAGGCTGATTGTGATGTCCTTATCATCGATTCCACAACTGGTGGTTTTGAAGATGGTATCTCAAAGGATGGACATGCCTGTGAGCATGCACTCCTTGCCTTCACCCTTGGTGTGAAGCAAATGAGATGTTGTTGTAACAAGGTGTATCAAATAAAATTGTTTTGGAAATCTAAAGCTTATGCTATTACTTTATGGTATCTCATAGGGGTGAGCGATTCTGGGTACCCTGTAACTTTAGGCGTTTTCGGAACTTACCCAGTTTAATACAGGGTATGTAAATTTGGAACCATAACTTACCCGTAACCTATTTATACAAACGGTTCCTGATACCATGTTATGAACCTGTTTATTTCCGGCCTCAGTTCGGTTCCAGTTACACAATCCATTACAGTTCCAAAACACACAAACAATTCAAATTATACTATCAATTAGATATACACTATCAATTCTGATTTTACACTATCAATTAGGAAAGCAAATTTAACTGAGAAAGCAGATTTAACCAGAGAATTAAACAAGACAATAAATTTATGATTATGGAACAATTTGGACAAAAAAGACGAACAAAACTCACCTGAAAGATGATGGCGGTCAAAAATCACAACTGGTATATCAATATCTGACCAAGGAAATCCATGGACCAAAAAAATAGATCAAACAAAGCAACCTCTTCCCGCATAAGTGAGAAATTAAAGCCCAAAATGAGGTTAGAGCAGCAAATCGAAGCCATACAAAACGACGCTCCATAAGGAAGACAAGAAGTGACTAATATTACTCTTTACTAAACATTTAAATTTTTTTACCTGTGGTCCTAAATGACAAATTGAGTAAATAAAAATAAATAATAAATATTTGGCTTCTTTTGAAACAGTGCAGTATCAAAGTCTTTCCATTTTGAGATAAGCTGCCTTTAATTGGCCAAAAAAAAAAAAAAAAAAGATAAGCTGCCTTTATTCCATACAAAAAAGTTAAAATATTCTCTTGGCCTTTCATACAAAAAGTTAATTTTTTTTCCCCCTAAAAAACGTAATCTAGTATTACTTATGCAAAAGTCAATCAAATTGGTTGTAATTAACAATTTTCCTTATATTTCATAACGATTATTAAGGTGATCGAATCAATTTTTAATGAACTTGGAATTGAGTTGTTATTCTGTAATGAACAAGTAATAGAGTCTCAACTGATAAATCTGAATTTAGTTGTTTCATGAGAGAAGTCTGAAAATTGGACATGAAGTTTGTTCAAAATGGTTTTCCAACCCAACAGGTTGTAAATGGTACAACATATTTAGAAATGATTGTATTTGGTCCCTCTATTTAATTTCCGTTTCAATTAGTCGTTATGTCCTCACGTGCTCAAACCTTTATTTTTCTGCCCTTAGCTCCTACAACGAGGATACTCAAGTTTCTCTTCATCTTCAACAACCTCTTCCTCTACATCGCTGACGATGTCTCAGTCACCATCCTCTTCTCCTTCCTCAAACTCCCCACTCTCTTCATCTATGGCCTCTTCAAGTACATCCACCTCGACCATGTCGCCCTGAACGACTCCCAGTCCAGACTCCGCGCCGCCATTAGAGATTTTATTTTCCAATATCATTCATTAATAAGTTGATGTCTTTCGATTTGACCAGAATTTTAAACACATAGAATGGGTAAGGAGAAGTTTCACATCAACATAGTGATTGTTTTATCAGTTCTTTCTTAGTAGCGTGCTCCTTCTTTAGAAGAAAATATGTTATAATGTATTTGCTTCTAGGTTATTATTACCCTCTGATTGAGTTTAGAGATTTTATTTTCCAATACCATTCATTAATTAGTTGTTGCCTTTGTATTTTACCAGCATTCTAAACACGTAGAATGGGTAAGGAGAAGTTTCACATCAACATAGTGGCCATAGGTCAGTCGACTCTGGGAAATCAACCACCAGAGGAAAGTTGATTTACAAGCTTGGAGGTATCGATAAGCGTGTGATCGAGAGGTTCTAGAAGGAAGCTGCTAGGATGAACAATAGGTCATTCAAGTATGCCTGGGTCCTTGACAAGCTCAAGGCTAAGCATGAGCGTGGTATCACCATTGACATTACTCTCTGGAAGTTTGAGATCACCAAGTACTACTGCACTGTCATCGATGCTCCCGCACACATATATTTCATCAAGAACATGATCACCGGAACATCTCAGGTAGATTGTGTTGTCCTTATCATCGATTCCACAATTGGTAGTTTTGAAGATGGTATCTCAAAGGATGGATAGGCCCGTGAGCATGCAATCTGAAGCTTCTGCTATTACTTTATGGTATCCAATAGGGGTGAGCGGTTCTAGGTATTCTGTAAATTTAGGGGTTCCCGAAACTTACCCAGTGTAATGCAAGGTATGCAAATTTGGAATCGGAACCCACCCGTTTAATTTTGGAACCGGGACCTGTTTGTACAAACGGTTTCGGATACCCTGTTAGGAACCTGTTTCTTTTCGAACCCGATTCTGTTCCGGCTACACAATCCATTACAGTTCCAAAACACACAAACAGTTCAAATTATACTATCAATCAGATAAACATTATCAATTCAGATTTTACATTATCAATTTGGAAAGCAGCTTTAACTAAGAAAGCAGATTTAACCAGATAATTAAACAAGACAGTAAAATTATAATTATGGAACAATTTGGACAAAAAAGATGAACAAATCTCACCCGAAAGATGACGGGGCTCAGAAATCACAACTGGAATATCAATATCTGGCCGAGGAAATCCCTGGACCAAAACAATAGATCAAACAAAGCAACATCTTCCAGCAGAAGTGAGAAATTACAACCCAGAAAGAGATTAGAGCAGCAAATCGAAGCCACACAAAACGACGCTCTAGAAGGAAGACAAGAAGCGGCTGTTATTACCTCGAAATTGACCAGGTTCCTAGAGAGACCAGGACCGCCCGGTTGAGTGAGGCGCTCGATGATGGCGTTCATCTCCGTCTCCAGCGCCGTTCTCTTTCATCGTCTCTGCCTTTAAATTCATCGCCACCATTTTCGCTCACTATCAGTACCGCCGCTTGTAGATGCTCCTCGTCCTCCCTGTAACCGTAGTTGTAGAAAGACGTCGTCGGAGAGGCTACCGTCGAGGAGGCTGCTGTCGTGGATGATGCTGAGAGATGATGCAGTCGTGGAAGACGTCGATTGCTGTGTGATTCACCGAGAAGCGAGAGTTGAAGTAGGTTGCAGTTTTCTTCAAATGGAAAGTATGAATGAAAGACTGAGGCTTCCTTTAAAACGTCTACCCGAAACCGAATAAATAGGTTCTCAAATATTTTCTTGGAACCTACCCTATTTTTAAAGCGTCTACCCGGAACCTACCCGAAATGTTGATTCCAGATCCAAATGGTTAATTTGCTCACCCCTAGTATCCAATCTATGTGTCTTTTATGTATCTATTACTGACACACCCTTCACCTATCTTTCTTGAAAAGATGGATGCTACCACCCCCAAGTACTCCAAAGCAAGGTATGATGAGATCGTGAAGCAAGTTTCTTCCTGAAGAAGGTCGGATACAACCCTGACAAAATTGCTTTTGTTCCCATCTCTGGTTTTGAGGGAGAGAACATGATTGAGAGGTCCACCAACCTTGATTGGTACAAGGACCAACCCTTCTTGAGGCTCTTGTCCATATCAGTAAATCCAAGAGGCCCTCAAACAAGCCACCCCGTCTCCCACTTCAGGATGTGTACAAGATTGGTAAAATCTGTGGAGATGCACCATGAGGCCCTCCTTAAGGCTCTTCCCAGTGACAACATGAGATTCAATGTTAAGAATGTTGATGTGAAGGATCTCAAGCATGATTTTGTTGCCTCCAACTCCAAGGATGACCCTGCCAAGGAGGCTGCCAACATCACCTCCCAAGTCATCATCATGAATCATCCTGGACTGATTGGCAATGGATATGCCCCAGTTCTTGATTGTCACCCCTCTCACATTGTTGTCAAGTTTGGTGAGATTTTGACCAAGATTGACCGACGGTCCGGTAAGGAGATTGAGAAGGAACCCAAGTTTTTGAAGAATGGAGATGCTTGCATGGTTAAGATGATTCTCACCAACCCATTTTTGTGGAGACCGGCTATGCATACCCTCCTCTTGGTTGTTTTGCAGCCAGGGACATGAGGCAAACTGTTGTTGTTGGTGTCATCAAGAGCGTTGCGAAAGCATTGTTCTGTTGGACATCAGGCAGATTGTTCTGTGTTTTGAACCGAAAAGCATTTCTTCAAAAGGGTCAAGAAACGGTGAGAAAAGAGTATTATCGTCTTTTATTAATTGCTATTTAAAAAAATAAGGAAAATTGAATATCACGTGACTACTTAACGGGACAATTAAACGACAGATGGACGAAAGGTCTAATTACCATAAATTTGAAACATGTTATACCAAAAACCATCGTAAAAAAACATGTGCTACCAAAACCACTTTTGTCAAATATCATGTCCTATTTTCAGACTTTTCCCTTGTTTCATTGAAGAGCTTAATGGAGATCTCCTCGAAGATTTCCCTCACTTCCATACATGTAAATATACGTAAAACCCGAGCTTTGATTCAGTGATTCTTACTGAAAACCATCCACTCTGCAAATTTCGCATTGTATGGTTTGATTACAATCGAACTTCTGTTGTTGTCTCATGCAGAATTCAGATCATCTCCAGAAAAGACAATGAACCCATAGAGTGGTTGGATTGTGAGAAAGTCTGGCTTCTAGATGATACGAAATGTACTTGTAAAGAAAGAAAATTTGGGATTTAAACAACCTCCAAAGGTAGCTTTTAGGTTAAAAATTGTAGAAATCCATTATCAGGAACAACCCGAGTCAACATATACTTACTTTTACCCTAGGCGAAACACAAACAAGTATGTTGAGTGATCACTGGGTTTAATATCGTATAACTGAATTCTGATACCATGTTAAAAAAACGAACTTACATCTAACTCAAAGTCATAAGAGTGAAGAAAAAAAACACAATACTCATTTTTAAGTATGGAAGCAGAGAAATATTTTTACTCGTTCCCTTTTACAAATGCTTGGATCAACATACGACGGCAAGCCCATCAACTAGAATCAACTCCCGATGAGTTTTGCGACTAATCTCAGTACCTCATACCAACAGATTCTAGTACCTCATACCAACAGATTCTATTCCTAAATCTATTACAAGGACATAAAGGTATTGTCTTTTATTATATCATCCATCAAAAGGTTGAGACTCCCATTGAGAATTTCTCTAAAGCATTTCAAGAGGAAAATAGACCATATCTTATAGTAGAAATGTTTGAGCATATTTGATTGAATCTAATCGTAAAATTTCATTTTGTAACGGTTACTGCAGGAATCGAGTGGGGGAGATAACGGACTTGCAGTCGGGTTGTATTCAACACAAAAAAGAAGAATTACTTACCTTGTTGATGAAGGCAGTGATGTAAAAACATCGAATTTGAACATCTATAGATCTTCTAAATGTCAGAACACTGATTCATCTCAACAATAACTAAGTACACCAGAATATCAGCAACAATATGCTGCAGAAAAAATGCATGAATCATTAATACAAGAAGAATCTGTGCATTACCTTCCATCAATCCCGAAGAACTCCAACGGAACCTGCATTTACCCCCAAAAAATAAAAAATAAAATCAGAGAATTATTCACTGCATTAATTTGTCTCTGCAGCATACATAGCAATTAGCTTAAGAATTATACATTTAATACGTATATATATTATATAAGATACCTCAAGATAGAACGACAAGTCCAAAGTAAATGGATGCGCTGAGAAATATGAATGATATCATTCCCCTGCATAACAACAATGGCAAAATTGTGCATCATAACACATTAATACGTATATGCTAATTTCTTTCATCTACAAATTTTTATTTTTTATTTTTTTAAATACCAGTGGCAAGTAATTGCCTTCCTTATGTGCAGTTTTCTTTTTTCAGACTTACCAGATAACTCCCCATCCAACACCATTACAAGGGCAAGGGCAAACTTCTGCAAACTTTTCAGCATCACTCGAGTTGATTCTTCGGGATATTGTATCATCGTATATATCTGAAAGATTTAACATACTTTTATTACATTGTTTACCTTGTAGTTGGAAAAAGTAGATTTTTTTCCCCTTAAATAACAAAGAGTTATTGAGCATACCGTAAACTGAAAACAAGCAGTTCATGACACCTGCAGTTCACCAAAAATGAGTAAAATATGTAAGAACTTCATGGCAACTGCAAAAAGAAAATGAATATAATTTTTTGAAGTGTGATAACTATGCTTACCAATGAAAAGAATAACATATCGTAGAATTTTGACTGTTGTCATCTCTTGCAGAATCCAAATAATTGCCAAGAAAACAATGAACCCTGACAATGTTTGGTATGTCAGCAGAGGAATGAAGTTCATACTAAGGAAAAAGGAACTCTCTCTACAGCTACAGGGTACACAAAAAGGTGTTTACCTATACAAAGTCCCCGAAGCGTCCACTGCAAGGACATGGAAATCAGCAAGTCGGAGTCAATATATATGAATGTTCGGGATATTGTTATGTGATTAAAGGCTATCTTACATTTTTTGCGACAAAGAGCACCACAAATAGAGCCAGAACTAAGCAACCAGCAGCAATCCTTGCCGTGAGGAGGTTAGTAGAGGCAACTATCATCGCCATTCCCCAGAATGATGAACCAAGATCTGTTTTTTGCAATTACCATTAAAGTGGAACACAAGATTATGCAAGTTTTTTTTGATGCATTTACAACAAATAAAGGCATTACAAACATTTCTCTATACGCACAGATGAGCCCTTGCATGGAAAGATGATAATACAATGTAAAATGTAAAGCTATGAAATAATAAGGAGAATTACATCCAGCAGGTAATATCACCCAATATAGGCCTCCACGTGTCATTGTAACTCCGCCTTCATTTCCGTGGACTTGGATTCCCTCAACCTATATTTGAACATGAAAAAGATCAACATTGGAACCTATGACACTGTAGTGTACAGTAGCTAACATGTTTGACAACATCGGAGTGAGATTCTCACATCTCCACAGGTAAGTTTACAGGCAATGGCATGGCTTGCTTCGTGAAGGAACACGGTAATGAGCTTAAAGGGAGTCAGCAGAAATGTTCTCCACAGCTGAAAAATTTGCAAAAAGAAAAAGGTCAAGTCTTTTGATTGGGAAGAGAGAATTTAGCAATCAACCATACACACATAAGCATGTCCCACGAACCAAATCGTAATTATTTGAATTGAAAATTACCCAACTTCTCCATATGAGAGAATCAAAGATTTCAACTTTCATGTGAGTTCTTCTCAGAGTGGACAAGGCAATAATTTAAGGAAACACGCAGCTTTACACTGTATTTGGCTTTTGTTTTCCAATTTCCAACGGATTGAAGGGAAGACGTACCAAGAGGATAACGAAAGTGAAGACACCAATGCAGATCATAAACACGACTTGATCGTGCTTGCAGCAATTCTTGAGCTCCCAATTAGGCATCGTTTGCAGAAGTTCAAAGCTTTAGAAGCTAACTGTGATAGCTTCCCGGAGTTGAATCGACGGTGATCTTCTCTGGAGTTGAAAATATACGATTTTTGCTTGCAAGAGATGCGGAGGTTCTTGCTGGGTCTGGTTGATTCTTCAAGAAGTTTGAGAGGTTGAAATGTCAATGGTAATGGCACAATCGTGTCAAGGCAAAAAACTTGTGTCCCCACTTCCAGCAAACTATAAGACAAAAAACAAATACAAATTTAAGCATTTCCAATCAACAATCTAATTGGCCAAACTTATCAACGAATTTATTTTATAAATTTAATCAAATAAATAATTTATTCTGCAAAACATCATTTTTTTAAATGAGTTCATATTACATAAACAACTAGCACTAAAAAAAATACCTCATTAGGAGCCTACCTACATGCAAAACACCATATAATCATATAACTGCATGAACTACCCTATAATATGACGATTTTCTAATGAAATATCATTTTCATTAGTAGTTCTTAACTCAAACTCAACGTAAAATTACAAACTCAGTACTCTTATTGGGATTTGAGACCTAAGTGGACTCAGTCCTCCCCTTCCATGTATTGTTGTCTTGGATTTTGTCAAAGTTGTAAAGAATTCATACATATGAATCCTTACAAGTCCAAGTTGGGAACTTTAGAAGTCAAATATATTTAATTTAATTTCTATTTCGTTTGTGTTTTGTTAGAACTGACATATTTAAAGGTAGAAGGACCAGTTTACATTTTATACAAGTTGGTCACCCACTCACCTGCTCCGCCGGCTGCAGTCCTTCAAATATCTCCTATTTCAAACTTAATAAGCTCTCTTTGTTCTGTAAAAACAAAACCTATCTTCCTTAAAAACGACCGAGTAAATAAACTCTCTACTTATCTTATATAAATGGGTTGTAGTTAATTATAGATTTTATCAAATAAATAAGTAGTCTACATACTCTTTTTTTTTGGTCTAAAAAGTAGTCTACATACACGCAATATATATAATATTTATTTATTAACAAATCATCCAGTGTAATATCAACAAATGTACGGTTTCAGTCTGCACTGGATATTTCCGACGCGAGCAAATCGAATCGGAACCCCACGTGTTATCCTTTTCCAAGATCCAAAATAATATTTTCTGTTGTCACCACCAATCGGTACTCCTTGTTTAGTCTTACCATTCTTGGCCATATATTGTCGCTGCAAAATACAACAGAGAATCAGTCAGTCCATCACCGGACTCTCCGAAGCCTCCTCCGCTCTTATTCCCTAAATCTATCCAATGGGCACTTCCACTTGTAAAGGACGTCGATTTACCATCGTGGGGCATCGTCATAATCTGGTAATTTCCACCACTCATTGTAAAAAAGTTCTTTTTGGGGGGGCTGGATTAGATCATCTACATTCATACATTAGAATTGTTCTCGAAACGTTTGCAAATTTCTTGGTGGGTTCGATCATTTTCAACTATAACATTTTCAGTTTTGTGAAGTTCGTGACTTTACTCATCCTTTGGTCCCAATGTTGACTTTTTATATTAGAATCTTCCAAAATGCAAGCGATGGCATCGTATGCAGTTAAAGGAGCTAGTATAGGATATATATTTCACAGGGAAGGATCAGCATATGCGTTTGGATTGAGGAGCAGACGAAGGAGTGGCGGAATCGTCTGTACAAGATTGCGCCTCGATCAGGCTACGATGGGAGCTACACTCGTACGTGCAAGAACTGGAGCAGACAGTTTCCTTGTGTCCTCAGCCAAAGCGAGACCAGCCCTAGCTCAAGCTAGCGGTTAGTTCTTCTGTTCTGGATCTTGGTGAAGATGTAGTTTTATGAAAAGTATGGTCCGATCATAACATGTTTGTGAGTGTTTGGATTCCCTTACTAGATGAATCTCTGTCTGCCATGTTTGAGCTGTATTACATCTAGTTGTCTCAGGCATACAATTTCATCTCTGAGAAAGTGATTGCTCTAAAGGATTAGTGAGAAATGGAAAGTCAAAATGGCCCATGTATTTAATGAGGAAAGAAAACATGAATCTTCTTGATGATATTTCCATTTTAGGTTCATGAATGAAATATGTGTTTTACCACACGCTTGGTGTTTCCATATTTATAGAGAATCCCACACCAATCCGCTGTATAGTTTGCCTGCCAACGAGCATTTTGATAATCTTCTGGGTGAACTAGACATGTTATCTTTTTGTATTTTTTTTCTTGGGTGTTTTCTCAACTTGAATAAATGTGCAGCAAATGATGTTGAGGACCTCACACCTAAGCCTCAGGGAAAAACTTCTGGAACTGTTCTGCCATATGTTGGTGTGGCTTGTCTTGGTGCTATCTTGTTCGGCTATCATCTAGGGTAATTAAGTCTATTGCTACTTCGAACAAACACGAATCATTTAGCAAATATGAAGTATATTCCCTTTTTCCCACACTTCAGGGTATTTTCCTTTAAACAAAAGTCTATAACTAATGCAGGGTTGTTAATGGTGCTCTTGAGTACCTTTCAAAGGATCTAGGAATTGCTGAAAACACAGTCCTACAAGGTTAGTAACTGTTTTCAGCTACGCCTGCGTCATATTTGTACCATTTATCAAGCTCGGTAGCTGTATTCCTTGGAGTAAGGTAACTTTATGTGTTATTTGTTATGAGGAGAGTTGCATAGTGAGGGTATCTATTGGTACAAAGTATGGCTTGTAGACAGAAAACTACCTTCTTCTGACGGATAAATCAAACTACTTGTTATTCCTGTATTTTAAACAAAATTATTATGTAAAAACTATCACATTGGTAGTCATTCCCAAATTTGTTACGGATTATAAAGTTTTTTCTTTTGATGATCAAGGATGGGTTGTGAGTTCACTTCTTGCTGGTGCCACCATTGGCTCATTCACTGGAGGAGCATTAGCAGATAAATTTGGTCGTACAAGGACTTTTCAACTCGATGCAATCCCGCTCGCCCTTGGTGCCCTACTATGGTATGGTCCTTGATGGTTTATTTTGAGGACTAGTTAGTTCTTAGATTTTGAAACAACTGACATTAGCATTAGCCATGCAGTAAAACCATGCTTATCTAGATTCTAGAGTTAACTGCGTTTATGCCTATATATAGAATTCATTTTAACATGCTTAACTTGTTGAGGATATAACATTTACTTACATATTCACCTACAAGTTCGAGCTTTTAGATCAGTTGATCGAATGATTGCTGATGTTTCACACTTCTGTCAATTATTGAACGAATGATTTGTGTCAATAAAAAACAGTGCTGCTGCCCAAAGCATACAAATAATGATAATTGGTCGCTTACTTTCTGGATTTGGAATTGGGATCTCTTCCGCAATCGTCCCTCTTTACATCTCCGAGGTATATTAAAACCGTCTTTAATTCATTCAAGAAGAACCCTTAATCTCCATTTTACAACTAAGATTTTTACAATTTCAGATTTCACCAACTGAGATCCGTGGCGCCCTTGGATCAGTGAACCAACTCTTCATATGCATTGGAATTTTGGCTGCACTGGTAGCTGGATTGCCATTGGCTGCAAACCCTTCATGGTACACTTCATAGTTCATACATTTTAAGGCAAAAAAAAAAAAACTTTTTCTGTAAAGTTTATGTTTTTCTTTGCTTACATTGATATATATGTTATGGAACATGTCATAGGTGGAGGACAATGTTCGGTATTGCAGTTGTTCCCTCTGTTCTTTTGGCAATAGGAATGATGTTTTCCCCAGAAAGTCCACGTTGGCTATTTCAGTTTTTTCATTCTCTTCAAATTTCAATGTTCTTGATTACCAATTTATCTAAGATAGACATTGTTTCTTTGTAGCAAAGCAAAATCTCGGAGTCTGAAAAGGCAGTAAAGACACTGTTTGGGAAAGAGAGGGTATCTGAGATCATGAGAGATTTAAGTGCATCTTCCCAAGGTTCTGCAGAACCCGAAGCCGGGTGGCTTGATCTGTTCAGTAGACGATATTGGAAAGGTAAAATTATCAAACTTAAATTCTCTCTAACAATCTTCAAAGTATCAACTTTACAATTATAAGAGCAAAAATGCAACTTTTTTTACAACTTTAAAGTTACTATTTCGTGACATTGCCCTCTCTCCATGCAGTGGTGAGTGTTGGAGCTGCACTCTTCTTGTTCCAACAATTGGCGGGAATAAATGCAGTCGTGTACTACTCTACTTCTGTATTCCGAAGTGCAGGCATCGAGTCCAATGTTGCTGCTAGTGCTCTAGTTGGTGCAGCCAATGTTCTTGGTGAGTTTGTTTGTTTTTCACGTTGATTCTCAGTAGAACTTGATGAGATCAATGGCATTGCATCTGCACAGGCACGACAGTAGCATCCTCTTTGATGGACAGACAAGGCCGGAAAAGTCTTCTACTTTTGAGCTTCGGAGGAATGGTAACGAAACTAGTTAATCCAGAACTTTAAACGGGACACATGATTTGAGTTCTTCTTGATTCAAACTCTAGGCTGCTTCGATGTTGCTTCTATCGGCATCATTTACGTGGAAATCCCTGGCCCCTCATGCTGGATCTCTAGCTGTTATCGGGACCGTTCTGTAAGTTCTTGCAGCAGTTCAATAACCTGATCTAACTGTAATCATCTGCATTTTCCAGATTCATGTTTGTCCTGTTCAATGCTTACAGTTATGTTTTATCATTCTCCCTTGGTGCTGGACCCGTGCCCGCCTTGCTTCTACCCGAGATCTTCGCCTCCAGAATTCGAGCAAAAGCAGTTTCCCTCTCGTTAGGCATGCATTGGGTGAGCTTGAATATGAAAATGCAGTATTTACTCGAGTTCATACCATGTCGTTCGTTCAAAATCTAAGTTTTTTTCCGCTTATTTGTCTCTCTTTATCAGATAACGAATTTCTTCATCGGATTGTGGTTCTTGAGCGTCGTGAACAAGATTGGGATCAGCTCGGTTTACTTTGGATTCTCGTCCATCTGCCTCCTTGCTGTGATGTACATAAGCAAAAATGTGGTCGAGACGAAGGGACGGTCGCTCGAGGAAATAGAACGAGCTCTTGGCTATGCTACTTGATGAACAAGCAATTTGCTGGAAATTTCAGACTGATTATTATTCTGAGCATATCTCCAGATTCCAATTTTGTGATGAATAAGGAATTTGATGTGTACATTTCATACTGAGATAAGGAATCTCTCTAGAATCAAATCTTTTCACTATTTCATGAATCTGTTTACTATCCCACATGCTGACTAAATTCATTTATTTTAACAAAATAATAGTTAAAACTATATAAAGTTGTAATACTTTTAATTCCCAGTTTGTTAGTAAATAAAGGAAAAAAAAATTGCACTTTTTTTCATACAAATTACTAGGAAAATGACACTTCAAATTTCCATCTCAACTTTAAAACATATTAAACGGAGTAAACATATTGTAATATTGTATATGTTTAATTGGTATTTATAAATAAAAACATAGTTAACAAATAGTTTGAATTCCCAAAATTAAGCTAGGAAGATGGTCATTAAAATGACAATTTTATCATTGACTTTATCTTCTTGTTCTTCATGTTCATGTTTTTTATGTTCAAGTTCTTATTTTTCAATTCAAACACAAAAAGTTGATTTCGATTACAGATTTCGATAAATTAATACAGAAAATATCGAAGGTTGTTTGGAAAGGTTCACATAATAAACTTATTAATACGCATGTACGCACGATTTGCTACCTAGTTCGAACATATTTACATATAATTTTATTCGCACCAAATTTTTTTTTTTAATGATTAATGTACTATGTTTCAAAACAATGGTAATTGTGTCTTCCGTCAGAAATCTTCATTAACTACTTTTCAAATTTACAACATTAATCGAATATTTTTTCAGATGTTACAATTAAACTCTACTAACTTATATTAATATTACAATTGAGTCCGACTCAAACAAGATCGGATTAGAACCTAATCTAGGGAATCCCAACCAAATCGTTTAACGTCAGAGATCTGACTTGGGTTCAAACACAGACCACGAGATCCTCAATTGTCAATTGGGTCTAAATCGAGTCACAAACATTATACTAGCACAATCGCACCACAATTGTACGCACCAGCCCTGCACGGGAAGATGAAAATGTCTATTTACTCATACCTGGATGGCAATTGGCACCTGAACTAATTAGGACAGGACATAGACAAAGACAATCATGGCATGGTGGTCTTAGTAGTAACTCGGTCTCCAAGCTTCTAGCAACTCGATCTTAACACTGTCCAATAAGTCAGAAACAATCATAAAAATGTTGAGAAAAAACAAGGGGAATAGCAGTTTGAAGAGTTTTGTGACAAACAACATACAGCAGAAAGAGCAGCAAATAAGATGAAGCATTAGGTGGTTAACCAAATCGCTAAGAGATGAAGAGAATGAGATACGGAACACACAGGGAGATGACAAGTGGAAAAGTAAAGGATGCAGATGAGATCAGGGTTCTGTCTCTCCTTTCTTCTCCATACTTGTATCACCAATTGGCAACTTGACTCTATAAGCTTAAGAATATTATATATTGAACAAAAAGTTCAAAAACATATATTCCAGTTGTATTATTAAGGGCATCTGGAAAGGATCCACCGGATATATGGTTCATTGGCTAGGGATACGACACGACATTGTCTATATTCAGGCATAGAGGAAAATCTTTGAACAAGAAGACTCGAATCAACTAATATACTGGTTGTTTCTTGCATTTTCTAGCTTCTTCTTCGATACGCCTGTTAAGTGTAACGGAATTTTTTCAAAGAGAATAAATTACCACAAGAGGCTAAGTGTTCTATCTTGCTTTTACAAGATTCTAGACGGGGTTGGCTTATTGCCATTAACAGTAAGTTGATAACAATGGTGCTCAAGTCTTAGTCATGTCACACGTTTTCAGTTATTGTAAAAGTGCACCATTGGTGGGGCTGAGGTGAAAGTAAGAGTAGGCTTTATCAGTTTCTAGAAGCAAATAGCAATTAGCATGCCAGTTTACCTAAAATGAACACCACAAAACTAGGAGCTTGAGCTTATAAATAGAGCTACTGCAAGACCTACTGAGGCACTCACACTACACAACAAACACAAGAGAGAGAGAGAGCGAGAGGAGCCTTGGAGAAAGAAACACTATCACACAGGTTGGTTGAGGCTTCTTGAGACTCCCTCCATGGTTATTTTTTTTCTTCCATTTTCCAAAAACGAGGAGGTGCAGATGCTGCTGCTGACAGAAGATAGAGAGCACAGATGATGAAATGCAGATATTGCTTGCATCTCAAACCTTTGTGCTCTCTTTCTTCTGTCATCACCTTTTAGCATTTCTTCAGATCATGAACCTAAAATCATATTTGCATGCAGTAATATTTATATAAGCATGTATTCTTGTGAGCACATATTTTTGACATGAACAAAAAAGAAAAAGTTATTTCGTATATAATAATCTGTGTTATCTTCCATGCATGGGAGAATTATTGTATTTAATGGCACATTTATCAGCACAAAGACTCTGTAAGAATTTTTCTTTACACAGCAAGTCCATGTGTGGAATACAAAAGCTTTTCAGGAAGTCTTTAGTGATACAGAGTTTGTTGAGAATCATTATTCAGAAAATTAATTTTAGATTGAATTTGCACGATTATTGACATTGTAAGAAAACCCGGTTGGCGGATCTTTAATTTAACAATTTCTATTGATTAACTTTTGTCTGTATCAATTGTATGCCTGAAAATAAAGATGGTTGGTTTTAGGATAATGGGTCACCCATAAGTAAGAGTCTATTCATATAAGTCCAGTTGTGTTTATGACCTTAAAACATATCATTCTATATAGCATTTTATATAGGGGTGCTCAGGCTTAGACAGAGAACAGTAGCTGTGATATTATAGATCATTGTCCATCAAACCGTGACGTGTCCTCCCGTCCTGCAGACCCTGATCCCAACCCTAGACAGATCAACTTCCACTTCCGCAAAGGGCAATCACTCTAAAGAGGTAATCTAAATTTGTGTATTGTTGTTCATATCAAATTCCAACATTGGTATCAGAGTCATAGTAGGTTGGTTTCCGAATTTCCGAATTTCAAGAGAAAAATCCTCACGGCGTCATCGTAATTGCAACGGGATCTCAGCAACAAAGAACAACCACCAAGAGGCCAAATCAGGGACGGCTGCGGCCACGCCCAAGTCGTCCACAACCTTCGTGGCTGCAACTCGACCCTTGCTGGCTGCAACCTCCGTGGCTGCAGCTCAACCTCTGTTGGCTGCAGCTTTCGTGGTTGCGGCCCATGCCGAGACGGGAGACCGCGTCTTTTGTGGATGTGGCCTCGCCCAGGCAAGGGGTCCACAACTGGTCGCCGCAACCTTTGTGGTTGCGACTCCAGTCGCCTGACGAGTTGGCGTGAGGTCGACCAATGATGGTTGAACCACCCGTGTGGCCAACCTTCGCGGCTGGCCACCCCTGGTGGTTGCAGATGTTAGGGTTCCAAAACCCTAGTAGCTGCATATTTCTCCCGAAGAAGATGACATTGCTGGACCGATCTAAGTGAATCGGTCCATCCCAGCTTGGTCTGAAAAGTTGGACTGAACCAGTTCAGTCCGGACCAGTTGTCAGAAGTTGACCGGTCTGGTTTAATCCGGTTTAGATGGTTGAATGTTGTCCAAACCAGTTTGAGCTAATTTAGAGGCCTTGGGCCGCCCGAATTGGTCTGAAACGAATTTAGTGTCGATCCTGAATCCAGTGTGAGTCCTAGTGGTTTATTATTTCCGGTAATTTTGCCTGGACTCTTCAATAATAATTTTTGGGTTAATTAAATTAATTGTTAGACCAATTTAAATTGTTGTGAGAGTCTTATATTGTTTCGTGTTGTATGACTGGATAAATAGAACATTGTGTGAGTTCCTTGGGTTCCCTGAATTACTTTGTATTTTGTGCAGGGTATATAGTCTTGCCTTACTTTATTTGCTTGGCTCTTGACTCCATGATTTATA
Organism: Chamaenerion angustifolium; assembly: GCA_946814005.1. Classification (NCBI taxonomy): domain Eukaryota; kingdom Viridiplantae; phylum Streptophyta; class Magnoliopsida; order Myrtales; family Onagraceae; genus Chamaenerion; species Chamaenerion angustifolium. The sequence continues at coordinate 29,590,260 of OX328267.1, read as the reverse complement.
GAATTGACTAAGTTATGATTTGTTGAGATCCTGACATATTGTTTGAAAATTAGTCTAACATGTTAATTGCTTTTACTTGTTAGAGTGACTTTGGTCCTCAAAGTTTTGAAAATTATAAATTAGCCCCAAATTAATTTATTTATGAAAGATCTCAATATATAAGTGTGTGTATTGAATTGTGTGATTTGTTACCTTACTTGCATAGTATAGATTGCCTTGTTAGGGAGATCTAGCTCTGGCATAGTTTAGATAGCAAACATTTAGGATTGTTCTTAGTAGTCCTTTGGAAGTTTGGATGAGTATGAACTACACATGGGGATATGTTCCTAAGTGTGAACTAGTCGTTTAATTTGTGAGGTTCTCCAAATTTCTTTGAATAATGCTAGGACAATTGTATTATGTTAGAGTTGAACGCTTTGTTTTAGTGCGATCTATTCAACTCCGGTCCCTTAAAGACTGTTTGTATATACTGTGTTTCGATTGATAGAAGTGGCTTTAGGGCGTGCTTAGAAACAGAGAGTGCTTCTCGGCAAAGCTAGGGTTGTCCTTTAAGAAATACCACCCGAAATTTTTTTGGTAAGGCCTCTAGAGTTGAATATCCTTTGCAATTAATTAATTCTGATGTATGTGACCCTTTTAGTGTTAGGGCTCGGCACGGAGAGCGAAATTTCATTACATTTAAAGATTATTACACCCATTAGACATGAGGGTAAATACCCTCCACCCTGATCATGGAAGAAGAGTGCCTTTTAACGGAATTTAATGGTTTATGTAATGAAAAGGGAAGCATTCATCAGTTGACGATCTCCTACACCCCTCAGCAAAAGAGTGTTGCAGAGAGGCGTAATAGAACACTTCTTGAAATGGTTCGGTCGATGATGGTGCAGACTCAATTGCTGATTTCCTTATGGGGAGACACTTTGAAGACTGATGCCTACATCTTGAACCATGTGTCCACAAAGATGGTTAACTCCACTTCATATGAGTTTTGAACTGAAAGAAGGTATGAACCTTATTCATATGCGCCCATAAGGGTGCATCGATTACACCCATGTTTTCTCAAATAAGTTTGGGAAGATTGGACCTAGAGGAAAGAATGACATATTTGTTGGTTACTCTAATACCTCTAAGGGATATGTGTTTATAGCCGAGCATGACAGTATGAGTGTTTTCGAGTTCGAATCATGAGACACAATATTTTTAGAGAACGAATTTCCGAAGAAGAGAGAGATTGGTTTGGATCGATCTCTATATGAGAGGCAAGATCAATTTGAGTAGATACCTGTTAATACGAGTGGGAGAGTTGAAGTCGTAGATTATGAATCAGTTCGTCGTCCGTCGAATTCACCGCCTATTGGAGCGAATGGAACATATTCTGCTTCTGGTGATCTTTTTTTTTATATAGATAGGGTAAACTTAAAACTCGGTGACGAGAAGGTCACACCCTAATCCTTAATACAACATAATAATTAGCTAAATTTTATTGTCCTTTAGTAGACAAAACTTACATAGTCCTTTTGGATAGCATTTGTTGTTTTCGTCGGTGGAGTTTCATGGATAACGTAGATTTGTCTCTGGTTAATCCCCATAGATGCCATGATGTCATCAACCACGTTTGTTTCTCGATAGATATGGCGGAACTTCATTCTGTCGAACTGCAACATGAGTTTCCTACAATCTGTAATGATGACCATTAGTTTAATATTTGAGGAATTTTCATCAGAGATGAGCTTATGGGCTGACTGGGCATATATTTCTAAGTGAATAAATTTAAAATTGAGATCTTTTGCCAGCATTAATCCATCTCTGATGGCCCAACATTCTGCTACGAGACTGTTGGAGCATTCTAGTTTCATAGAGAAATCAACTATCCATTGACCCATATTATATCTTAGGGTTAATTATCTCAACAGTTACTTATGTTTGACAATGTGACTGAACCGTTCAAACTTGAGCTCAACCGTTACTTATGTTGACACATGTGACTGAACCGTTACTATAACCTAACTGCCGTTATTTTTTCCTGTTAAGTAGTCACATGTGCTTGTCACGTGAGGTGGTTGTATTTTAAAGTTCCGAAACTACCCTAAATAGCTTGTCTACTTAACATCAGCTTGAAGAAGTAAGAACTGAAGAACTGAAGACAGAAGCCTTAATTGAGAAGAACTGAAGAGCCCAATTGAGAAGAACTGAAGAACTGAAGACAGAAGCCATAAAGTCTGCGGATGAATGTTGTCCTATGGGTTCCGACAACCTTATAAATGTTCGATCTCGATCAATCTCTTCCCCTAATCTCTCGTCGTTTCTATGGATGCCCCAATTTTGAGGTAATTTGACAGTGGGTAACCCTAATTGACAACCCTAATTCGTTTTGCTGCAGTAATTTGAACTGTAAAGCCTTACGGTCGGATTGCAGTGATGCAATTTCAACAAAGAGAGAAACATTTGAAAGAACAATTGGATGTTGCGAAAACCTGAGCTCTTGAAAGTTGACACAATCGGAAGTTAGTTGCAGTCTTGGTAATTGTTGTTTTTGTTTTTGTTCTAAGTTCAATTGCGAAGAATTAGTAGAAGTTAGTTGTACCTTTGTCTGTAACTGAAGGATGAAAAACAATGTGTATTTTGCGAAGGTGGTGACTTATGTTTGTGGACATGTTGTTAAATGAAGTGTTATCTTTTCTGAACTGTGATTAAAAAGTGACTTAAGTGTGTGAACTATTATTAAAAGGTGACTTAAGTTTGGACATTTTGTTACCCAACCGTTACTAAAATCCAGAATACATCCGAAAACACAAAATCCATAAAAATCCAGAATCCAGAATACATCGAAATCATAATTCATCATATAATCCCAAAATAGGTTCCGTTAAAATAGACCTTCATAACTAACAAAATATGGAAGTACAAAATGAACCCGACTCTACTCTACTGTGTAGATCAACTAGGAAAAATGTTCGGTTAAATTATGCACATTTCACCAGTTCCATGGGTGTTATCTTCTACACCAATGAGGGATATCTCTTGAGATTCCATTCTTCTGCATTCCATTGCCTCTCTATTCATTGTCCTTGGAACTTCCATTGCAAATGTCTTCCCAGTTCCAGTTTGTCCATACGCAAAAATCCAGACATTGTAACCATCCAGAACAGAGACTACCAATGGTGACGCATCTGCAAAAACATCAACTGAAAGGGAAAAGACACATTTTGGAGTTTAGACACTATCATCATTCCATATTCAGTTCATTATTAAGACAAGTTTTGTTGCTCTTCTATTTAGAAAATAAACATTTCGTGAAAGCATTATACCTTTCGTCTCTTGAACTTGGTTATAAAGTTTCCTTCTCTTTATCTGCTCCTCCCTATACTTCAACTTTAGATCTTCACATTGGGAAACTGAAAGATGGTTTGGATGATTCAGGACAAGAACAATAGAAGACAATGATTAAACACATAAGGGTGTGAGTTTTGGATGGTACCGAGTGATTGGACACCATATACCATGTTATTCAAATCAGGGATTGAATCTGCACAATGATGGGCTTCCTGAGAAAGCTCAGAATGCTGCCCTTTCAAAACCTGAATGATAAATCAATGATTACTCAGTGTTCTAAATGGTAAAGAGACTTTATTACATAAACAAGACTGAACAGAATTCCAACTATGAAACTGTACTTACAGCATATACAAAGGTAAAAAAACAAACTTTCACAATAAAAATCAAAACTTTGTTACCAAATCGACAACCTACAACACGTACAAAGCATATCAACAGAAAATCCTAACCTACAAGCTGAACTTCAACATCAATCTGCAGCAAATCGCACAAACACACAGAAATAGGAACATATTATGCAACAATTTCATCGTTTCGTATCGCAAACCAACATCAAAGCCCTAATCTTTAACCGAATCGAACATTAACGAAGCGAAATAGGGTAGAAGAACACAAACCCAAGTTGGAGCACAGAAAGAATACGAAAATCCACAGAAACCGAAGTTCAATCGAATAAAAAACACAAACTTACTTCCAGATGTGGTTCCGAAACGCAATGTCGCTGAGGAGGGTTCCTTCTGTGCTGAAAATTAACACACTATGGACAGGAGGGTATAATCGTCCTTTCAATTGACTTCAAATCGTTTAAATTGGGTCATGTGCTTTGCACGTGAAATTTAAACGGTAAGATTTGATGGAAACTTTACGGAGTAACCTTTCAGTCACATGTTCAAACTTAAGTAACGTTTCAGCTACACCAAAAAAGATGAGTAACCTTTTAATCACATGGGCCAAACATAAGTAACGGTTGAGGTAATTAACCCTATATCTTATCACTCCTCTTGAACCCGTCTGGTTCATATTACCCCTAGATGCTCCATCTATGTTCATTTTACAATGTGTATTTTGCGAAGGTGGTGACTTATGTTTGTGGACATGTTGTTAAATGAAGTGTTATCTTTTCTGAACTGTGATTAAAAAGTGACTTAAGTGTGTGAACTATTATTAAAAGGTGACTTAAGTTTGGACATTTTGTTACCCAACCGTTACTAAAATCCAGAATACATCCGAAAACACAAAATCCATAAAAATCCATAAAAATCCAGAATCCAGAATACATCGAAATCATAATTCATCATATAATCCCAAAATAGGTTCCGTTAAAATAGACCTTCATAACTAACAAAATATGGAAGTACAAAATGAACCCGACTCTACTCTACTGTGTAGATCAACTAGGAAAAATGTTCGGTTAAATTATGCACATTTCACCAGTTCCATGGGTGTTATCTTCTACACCAATGAGGGATATCTCTTGAGATTCCATTCTTCTGCATTCCATTGCCTCTCTATTCATTGTCCTTGGAACTTCCATTGCAAATGTCTTCCCAGTTCCAGTTTGTCCATACGCAAAAATCCAGACATTGTAACCATCCAGAACAGAGACTACCAATGGTGACGCATCTGCAAAAACATCAACTGAAAGGGAAAAGACACATTTTGGAGTTTAGACACTATCATCATTCCATATTCAGTTCATTATTAAGACAAGTTTTGTTGCTCTTCTATTTAGAAAATAAACATTTCGTGAAAGCATTATACCTTTCGTCTCTTGAACTTGGTTATAAAGTTTCCTTCTCTTTATCTGCTCCTCCCTATACTTCAACTTTAGATCTTCACATTGGGAAACTGAAAGATGGTTTGGATGATTCAGGACAAGAACAATAGAAGACAATGATTAAACACATAAGGGTGTGAGTTTTGGATGGTACCGAGTGATTGGACACCATATACCATGTTATTCAAATCAGGGATTGAATCTGCACAATGATGGGCTTCCTGAGAAAGCTCAGAATGCTGCCCTTTCAAAACCTGAATGATAAATCAATGATTACTCAGTGTTCTAAATGGTAAAGAGACTTTATTACATAAACAAGACTGAACAGAATTCCAACTATGAAACTGTACTTACAGCATATACAAAGGTAAAAAAACAAACTTTCACAATAAAAATCAAAACTTTGTTACCAAATCGACAACCTACAACACGTACAAAGCATATCAACAGAAAATCCTAACCTACAAGCTGAACTTCAACATCAATCTGCAGCAAATCGCACAAACACACAGAAATAGGAACATATTATGCAACAATTTCATCGTTTCGTATCGCAAACCAACATCAAAGCCCTAATCTTTAACCGAATCGAACATTAACCCTATCATTTGCCACCACCCACCCAACTCCCAATTTCAGAGTATTCATACCTTCGTTAATTGCTTTCCAATTACAATGAGTTTTGTTCGAAAGGGTCAATCTCGAGCCATTTTGCCTCAAAGTTATTTGTCTAATAATCGTGGTCCATGGGCTCGTTTCCTTTTTCAGTCTCCAAACAAAGCTACCCAACAAAACTTTATTTCGAATTGTTGTCAATTGAATTCCTAGCCCCACAAGGTTTTTCGGTTTTGTAATTTCTTCCCAACTAATAAGGGGAATTTTCCTCTTCTAGTGTGGAACCCCAAACAAAATTCATATTTATCCTATCCAATTCTTTACAAACTACAATAGGAAGTATATTACATTCCATATAGCATGAAAGAATACTTTACAAAACCGACTTCACCTAAGTGACTCTACCTGCCATTGATAAAAGATTAGCTCTCCAACCCGAAAGTTTGTTCCTTACTTTATCCAGGATAAAATTGAAGGAATTAACTTTCGAATTGGACAATTCAAGGGGGAACCCCAGATAAGACCCAAAATGTTCTACAATTTTGAATGATAACACTTTCGACAAATCATTTCTTTTAGTACCTGAAACATTTTTGGACAAGAAAATTGTCAATTTACTCTCGTTGACTTTTTGGCCCGCAATTGCACAATTTTTTTCCAAAACCAAGTTGATACAATTGAAATTTTCAAAAGTTGTCTCTCCCATGAGGATGAGGTCATCAGCAAAAAACAGGTGTGACAGATTCAAACTGCATCTTCCCACTTTTATTCATTTCCATTGATCTTGCATCACTTTGTCATCAATAAGAAAAGACAGATATTTCATGCACATGATGAAGATATATGGGGATAAATGATCACCTTGTCTAATACCCCTCGTGGGGTAAAAAGTATCGACTTTACCCCCATTAAACAAAATTTCAATCGAAGAAGTGCAAATACAATTCATGATCAAACTAATGATTTTAACAGGAAATTTAAAAAAAAATGGAGAGTACGTATGATGAAATCCCATTCAATTATGTCATAAGTTTTTTCAAGGTCAATTTTAATAATCATGCATCTTTTTTGCCCCTGTTTATGCTTAGAAAAGTGGAGGACCTCTCAGTAAGACCACATTGTCAGTTCCCCAAGACAAAACTAGTTTGAAAAGGAAAGATAAAAAATTTCAGGCAAGGTCTAATTCTGTTTACAAGGATTTTTTAAATCACCTTGTAAATGGAATTACAAAGACTGATCGGTCTAAATTGAGAGACATAAACATGGTTACTACATTTTGGAATCAGGCATAGAAAATTTTTGTTCCAACTAGTAGGAATAATTCCTTTTCTTAAAAACCTAATCAACAACTATAGTCATATATAATTACTCGTACAGTTCCAAAGCTTTTGGAAGAAAACCGAGTGTAAGCCACCCAGACCGGTGGCCTTGAAAGGTTTAAAGTCTCAAGTAGCTTTCCTATTTCTTCCAAATTGAAAGAGATGTTTAAATGACGAACTTGGTAATCCGTTAAGCAAGTTCTCTGGTTGTCGGGGCAAGCATCAACAATGGAAGACGTGACCTTGGAGGTTGTGAAAAGATTTGAAAAGAACTTTTGAAATTCCTACTGGACTAGTTTTCCATCAAAAATCCAATTCTTAACTGAGTCTTTAATAGCCAAAATCCTATTCCTTCTTCTTTTAACCAAAGTAGAAACATGGTAAAATTTTGTATATCTGTCCACATCACTAATCCACTTGGTTCGAGACTTGGTAGCCCAAAGGTTTTCCTCCTGGTCAAGAATATCTGAAAGCTCCCCCTGAAGATTCTTTTCCAAGGAGATGATGAAATTGTTTGGTTCATTAACAATACATCTTTGAGCTCCCAAGATCCTCCTCAGAACCTTATCTTTTTTTGGAAGACATTACCAAAAACCTCTATATTCCAAGATCTGGCTTTATCAGGGAATATGCTAATGATCGGGGTAATCCTATTGCTACACTCATTCCAAGTGTCTTTGACAAAGGTTTCGAACCCCGGGTGGCCCAGACACATAGGTTACATCCTAAAAGGTCTAAAGTTTCTATTCTCATTTTCCCCCATTTAAGGAGAAGGGGACAATGATCTGAATGCGTTCTCGTTAGGTGAGTGACTGGCGCATTAGGGGATTTCATTCCCAGTGAGAGTGATCATGTTCATACAATTCACTTGAGGGTTAATAACCAACCAGCTACCCGAACTTTGGGTGTTTTGCAACGAGATACCCGAACTTTGAATTTTCAAAACGAGCTACCCGAACTTTGGACGGAGGAGCAACGAGCTACCTCCGTTAAATTTTCCGTTAAATACGGACGGAAAATGACGTGGCAACACATGATTGGTCAATAATTTTAAAAACTATATTATTTTTTTAAAATACTAAAAAAAATTAGAAAAATTCTTTAAAAAACTTGAAAATTAATAGAAAAAATAAGAGTTTTAAATATATTTTTTATTAAAATTATGAAATAAAAATAAATGATTAGTTTTTTAAAATTTTGTTTCATATTTTTCATTACAAAAATTATATTACAAACTCTTATTTTTTCTATTATTTTTCAAGTTTTTTAAAGATTTTTTTAGTAATGTAAAAAAATAATATAGTTTTTATAATTATGGACCAATCATGTGTTGCCACATCATTTTCCGTCCATATTTATCGGAAAATTTAACGGAGGTAGCTCGTTACTCCTCCGTCCAAAGTTCGGGTAGCTCGTTTTGATAATTCAAAGTTCGGGTAGCTATTTGTAAAACGTCCAAAGTTCGGGTAGCTATTTGGTAATTAACCCTTCACTTGATCATGGGAGCATTAAGGAGATTTTCTCACCGACTGTTTGAATAACTACAATTTCCTTGATTCTGGTTATTGGAGTGAGTCTAGACCTAGAATTGTACTAAATGGACATTAACACTGTCTTCCTCAATGATGAGTTTGAAGAAGAGATCTATATGAAGCGGTCTAAATGCTTTGTGCATTAAGACCTTGAGCACTTAGTGTGCATATTTCACAAATTGATCTATGGTCTGAAACAGTCATCTAGGCAGTGGTACCGCAGAGTTCATAATTTGGTCATGGAAAATAGATTTCTCCTGATGGATGAGAATCATTGCGTGTACACTAAACGGTATGGACCAAACTTTGTGTTTATGACTCTATATGTAGATGAAATACTCATAGTCGGAAATAGCTTGAAGTTCCTCACACAGGTAAAGACATGATTGTCTTCTCTATTTGTGATGAAGGACATGGGTGAGTTGGCGCACATCCTTGGGATTCAGATATTGAGAGATCGTCGTAGGAGGCAGTTGTGGCTTTCATAAGAGAGCTACATGAACAAAGTGTTGGAAATGTTCAACATGAGTAACTGCAAACCAACTGAAACTCTAACTTACATTGACCAACCTATCAACATGGACATGCTTTCTAAGGCTACAAAATAAATGGACCAGATACAACAAATTTGTTAGCTTAGTGCAGTTAAAAGTCTGATGTACGCAATAGTGTATACTCGACATAATATTTGTCACGCAGTCAGTATGATATTTCGATACCAAGCTGAACCTGGATTGAAGAACTAGCATGCAGTAATAAGATCATATGATATCTTAAGGGCATAGTCATGCCTTGTGCTATCGAATATACTTGTTGGAGGTCCGAGAATCTCTGAATGACTGGGTATAACGATGCGGACTATAGTGGTGATTCCGATGAGAGAAAACCCACCTCGGACTTTATGATATCCTCTCCGATGGTGTCATATCGTGGATGAGTAAGAAGCAGTCGTGCAATGTGTTGATCGCCATGGATGTCAAATTTCTGGCTCTTGTGGTCTACTCAGTATGTAAGGATGCTACCCTCTTTTGATCGCGCACTATGCCATTGTGGCTAAGTAAGAGTGTTGATAGTTTTTAGTTCTGGAAGTCTGTCGATATTACCGGAAAGGAATTTGTTTCTGGAACTATCTGATTTCGAACTACAACAGATTATGGTTTGTCAATCCACTCAGGGGTCAGATGAGAGTCTTTGTGACTTTTGGTTTGGGTACTTTATGTGCCTGATGGACATATGTACAACATTTGGACATATGCTCCATGGAAGAGGATATATGTAGCACACGTTCCATACCGTGGCACACCCAAAACGACCATGGGTTTGACCTGAGATGTGATCTTAACTCGGAGTCATGTGAGATCGAAAACTCTTTGTGTAAGAGTCACGTATGTACCCTCATTACTCTGAACAGAGCTTTGAGGTTCGATTCAGTGTTTGCTATCTTAGTTCGTGCTCGATGGGCCTTCGACGTATTCCGCCCAGGTTTTAGTTTTAGAAAACGAGTTGGATCGTGGTGATGGTTTCGTGGGATAGGGATGATCATTATGAGATATTGTCGATATTGTGTCCACTAAATAACCATCAACAGTGACATAGGCTGCGGTTGTGGGCACAATAGATATATAGGTCTGAAAGATCCTTTTGTGAGATTTGGAGAAAGATTACATGACCAAGGGTGCAGTGCACATTTCCACTGCTGGTGTGAGATCCGCGAGTCGCTACGTATTCTTAACCGGTACGTATAACTTTGCTTGTTGTGTCTGTTGATCGCATGGTTGCCTCCTCGTATGTGACTTTACTATATAATGAGATTCGTTCTCTTGGTGCTGACATAATGAATGAATGTTCTCTTGGTACATCAGTTCTTTTTATTTTATTGTGATGCTAAGAGGTATATAACAACATAAGGATTTATACTGGGAAACGAAAACTCAAATATGGAAGCTAAGAAAAACATCTGTAGCATATATATTTTGTGTTGCTTACATACTCCATGTATTCCACATTACACTGAACTTCCAGAACTGACATATTATACGATCACTTGCTTCTATAAAGCAAAAAGATTCCTTACAAGAAAGAAAACAGCATGCAAGAGAAGATAGCGTGAACGAAAAGACCTCTATATCAGTTTTTGTGTTGTAGCCTCCCACTCTCTGCACCCGCAAAGGGATCGATAATAACATTTATGACAGTTGGTTTTCTTGAAGAGAATGATTCCGAGATAGCGACCTTTAGCTCATCGGGTGTCCCAACTACATAACCTTTACCACCAAAGGCTTCGATAAGAGTATGGTATGCTGCAGTAGGTACAAAAGAAGTGGGCGCAGGATCATCCTTATAAGGCCCGGTAATTTCTTCAGGGCTTCTCCGGTCTCCACCATATACACCACCATTATTAAAGACAATAACAACTACAGGCAACTGATACCGCACAAGAGTCTGCAGAAAAAATAAAATGCATTCAGATCATGAAATCTTCCACAATAGAGCAGATTACCAAAGTTGAAAAAAGAACAAATTGTTCATTTCATCAGAATAGTTTGTCTTAATAAGTTAAAGCATACACACACACACACACAAAGGTTATCATAAATGAAGGAAATTTCATCAGTGGAAAGTTTAAATCAGACGGCTTGGTTATATCAGCAAATCCAGAGCAAAGATGAAATTTTGGTGAAAGGCATCTACAAGTAACTGTATTGACAGTACCACACTTTACGGAAGAAAGGAAACTATACCTCACATTCCATGGCACTGAATCCAAATCCAGAGTCCCCTTCAACTGCAACCACAAGGCGGTCAGGGGAGGCCACAGCAGCTGCAATGCAATAACCCAATCCAACACCCATTGTTCCCCAAGTCCCTGCATCCAACCTGGTCCTCGGCTCTGTCTGAACTAAGACAGACCTACCAACATCCATTGTGTTTGCTCCTTCCGAAACTACAATCGGTGCAGGACTACCCAAAGCTAAAATAGCATCCCTTATGATCTTCATTGGTGTGAGGAAGTTAAATGGCACAACTTCCTTGGCCAATTGAGACTCCATTTTCGACACATTTTCCTTTACCTTGTTTGAAATCGCATGGATCCATGGGTGAGACTTACCCAAACAAAAGGGGTCATCTTTGATCTCCTTGTTAATGGATTCCAGTACTTTCTTAGCATCACCGACCAACGGCAAGAATGGCTTCCTTAATTCAACCTCTTCCTTGGAAACATCAACCAAGATGAACTTAACGTTGGAAGACCACTTCGGCGGCTCACCAAAATGCAGCAGCCAATTCAGCCGCGCACCAATCACAAGAGCAACATCGCATTTGCCAATTGCAAGTGACCTCGCTGCTGTGGCTGCTAGTTCGTGAGTATCTGGTAACAATCCTTTCCCCATCGGAGTTGGTAGGAAGGGGATTCCGGTGCCTTCCACGAGCTTCTTCAGCTCATTCTCAGCTTTAGCGTAAGCTGCGCCCTTTCCGCACACAATCAGTGGCCTTTCCGCATTTCGTAGCAGAGATATTGCCTCCTCGATCTGTGAGCTCAATACATTGGTTATCTCTTCTTTTAGTCGGCACTTCTCTGCCTCAGCTAAGAGCGTCTCCGCCTCGGATTCTGTTACCGTTTGGTGCAGCACATCGGACGGGATATCCAGATAGCAGCCACCAGGCCGACCTGACACGGCATGGTCGAGGACTTGAGCGACGCAATTAGGGATTTCGCGAATATTCGTAGCTTTGACTGAGAACTTGGAGAAAGGCTTCACAGCTTCAATCTGATCGAGTTCCTGAAAATCGCCGCGCCCAAAGTCTTTCTGATCGCAAGATCCGGAGATCAGAACCATCGGCCAGGTGTTGGCCATGGCGTTCGAGAGTCCGGCGAGTCCGTGTACGCAACCGGGACCTGAAACTGTGAGAAGAACACCAGGACGGCCCGTCAGGTATCCGTAAGCGGAGGCGGCATACCCTGCGGACTGTTCGTTGTGGAAGGCGATGAAGCGGACTCCAAGCTGGACAGCACGGTTGGCGAGCGAGGTGACAGGGATGCCGACGACTCCAAACATCCGATCGACTCCGAACCGAGCTAGAGACATGGCGGCTATGACGTTGCCGTCGATCGTGTACTTGGAGTGTTTTTTCATATCGGAATCCGCCATTGGAGGACTTGAAAAGGGTGATGACGACGACGATTCCACCAAACAGATGATGAGTACAGAGTGAGACTGAAATGAAGATGACAATGAGGAAAGCATTCCACGTGTTTTTATATTGTGCTGTTTGATGATTTGTTAACCGATTTACCCGGGGGCCGGGGAGAAAGTTTACATAAGATTAATTAGAAAAAACAAATCGAAAGAATATATTGAACTTTTTTTTTTCAAACAATAAATTAAACTTAGTAAAATTAGCAATTAACAAACTTATATAAAATTGCAGTTATATTTGGATGATTTTTTTTTAATTTTGACAAATTGATTTGTCTAATTATAAATGCAATTTAAATTAGATAGAATCTGACAAATCACTCTTTTCAAATTAGAAAAATGCATCCAAAAATAACTGTAATTTTAGTAAGATTATTTGTTGCTTATAAAAAAAGTTTGATTTATTCTTTGTATTTTCATCAACGTTCAATTTGCTTTTTAATAATTAACCCGTTTACTAAACTGACTCTTTCAAAACTACCTGCAACAGAAACCGATAGTCCAACTAGTACACTTTCCAACATTTTGTCATATGAATCATCCTCGGCAGATCCAACATAAATAAGCTTCCATTCCATATTATCTGTTCTGGGTTAAAATCAAATTAGCTCTTTCATTCAACATAGAGTTCAATAGCACAAGCCACTATAAACTGCATTAATACTGTATTTGCAGAAGAACCATTTTAATCAATAAAAAGAGTACTGAATGAAAAAAACAAACTGACTTAGAACCATTCATTCTCCTCAACTGCAAGTTAATACGTAACCAGAGCATATAACATAGATGCAGATCCAAGAGAGCATTGCATGCATAGAGAGAGTTTTTTTATTTGCCAACAAACCAAATATGAGTTAGCACTTAGCAGATAGCCAGATACCGATACTATACTAGCCTTTTAATAAATTACAATATTTAACAACTAATTCCAACGAACTTTCCTTCTATTCTTCCGGTCCATTTTCGAAACAAGTTAATTAATCAAACGATACAATATGTAGAAGAGCCAACAATAAATTTGCAACCATGCGATACAACCATACTCAAAAAAGTCAAACTTATGGAAAAATTGGATACTCGATTGGACTTGGAAAAATTGGTAAAGCGAGAGATACTAGTAAATGCCAATAACAAAGACCCAGCACAGCAGACAATACAGCATGTTCTAAAGTAGCTAAATCATACCATCTCCAAATAAGCCATAAACACCAAACTACACTTAGTTGCACCGCCACTCAACCAAACAAAACCAGTCTGTTATTAGTAAAAGAAGAGAAGGAAAAAAAATCCATCATTAGTCCTCCTCGGTCTGAGACTCTGCGGTCTGTAGCCAATCCACAAACGGCTCCACATTCTTCCAAATCTTAGACCCTTTGTTCTCTCCCTTGAGCCCTTGCTGGTACCATTGGATGATAAGCTCTTCCTCAAGCAGGTCCGCATCATACAATGTTTTCAATATCAAAGCCACCTCCTTCAAAGCACCAGATCTCTTGCTGCAAAACTCCTCAATGGCCTTCAGTAGCAGAAGCTGACCTTCTTCATCAGCAACAGCAGATGAAAGGTAAGCAGACTTCTTAGTCAACTCCTTGGAAAACCCTTTCTCAACAGTGCAGAACAAAGCCTCGAATAGAGCAGACATCTTCTCCTGTGGAGTGCCTGGGAGGGGTACCATTAGGGTTTGCAGTTGGCTTGAAGAAGTGGACTTCTTTAGGGTTGCTTTCACTTCAGTGAGGAGATCTGGGGTATCATTTGCAGGGGGAGGAGAGGGGCTTCTTGGTTTAGGTACCTTGGCCTTCTTCTTCTTCTCTGCCTCGGCCTCTTCAGTAGTCAGCATAACCATATCGGCTGTAGCAGCACTTAACTGTTCCTCAATCCTCTGACGAGCAGCCTCCAGGGAGGTGTCAGTCTGCCATTGGATGTCATCATCATCATCATCATCATCATCAACCTCTTCCTTTTCGTCCACCTGGCTGTGTGTGGGCGACACACGGTCCTCATCAGACCCACCACTAGTCTTCTTTTTAGAACCAACTTTTCCTGAAGCAGAAGTTTTTTTCTTGGCCTCTTTCTTCTGCTTCTTCATCTCCTCATCAGCAGCTTCACCTTCCTTTAACCTTTCCTTCTCAGCTCTTCTCATTGCCTTCTTGTCCTTCGATCCTTTCTTCTGCTCAGGTGGGTTCTTCAGTATAAAAGTAGTGAGCTTATCCCTCATGTCAACATCAGAAACAAACCCACACGCAGCACATTTCAGCTGAATCATCTGAGTCTTTGTAATCAGGATCTCTGTTTCAGGGTTTCCACATCCATAGCACTGCACGTACTTCTTGATAAAGTTCTCAAGGAGGCCAGCAAGTTTAGGGGTGTCGTGAGACCCATTGACAAGAGAAACTCCTGTTTTCTCATCAAATTTAGACTGAGCTCCAAGCTCACATCCAAAGTACTTTGTGGTGTAAGTTGGGGGCCTTGCAAGAGCTTTTGCGATGTCAACCATGTTGACTACATTTGTCTTGATGCCATTTCCTCTGCCCTCGATTTTGGTGATCATTCTGGGCATCTTGTACCTGTAGAAGGCATCATCGCTGTTGCTAGCACCAATGTTCTGCAACGACATCTTGATTAAGTGCAGCGGTAAGATTTGGGTTACTGAACAGCTTCAGCAGGTGGGTACTGAGATTGTTGTTTACAGTCAAGTTGCATATAGCAGCAACTGCAAGACTCTGGGTAGTGATGATTATGCTCAAGATGCATGCAGACGGAAGTTCCAGGGAAGTATCTGTTCTTTTTCCTAGACGAAGGACAGTACTCTCCAAGCAACCCAATCGATCCCAGATGGCAGGTGGTTTGTATGGACATAAAAGAAACTTCAGCTTGACCTTCTTCACCTTTAATACCGGAACTGTACAGCAAAACCAGTTAAAATCTCAGAATCAATTTCCATTGATGGCCTATATGGCTATATTGATGAAACTCAAAAGCAAATACAGAAGGCATGGAGCTTTTTTCCCTCCGAGTATTATGTAAAATAAAACAATGCAACAAGATGTTCATCACAAAATATGATATAGCAGGCAACCCCTATATGACATTCGAGACACAATAGAATTACTAGTATTGATACAGAATGTATCAGACAGACATGTATAAACTATAAAGGCCTCCCTATTTGTCAGTTCATGTAAAAGTTGAAACCAAACCTACTTGTAAATTAGCCAAAAGATGATACTCACCTGACTTCTAAAATTCTCTAAAGACCCCATTAATCTATCCAGAGTCAATAAGATTTTAGCTGTTGCTCAGATAAGTATTATATATATACTAAAGATACTCGTGTTAGCTGTTAAACATGCCAATGTACAGAAAGCACATCAATCAGATAGGATTGCAAAAGCCAAACCCTAGCATATACATCGACCAATAATTACAGTTACAGTCACATATTAAGAAACGCGGATGAAGATCAATCACAAGACTACAGCTAATGTGCAAAGCATCATTGTCGTGGTCGAACTGCAATGTTGTCGATTGATAATCTTAGAACACAAACTAAACTAAAAAGTTGACAACATTCAAATGCACCAGCACTCCAAGATTCCATCGCATCGGATTCAACAACCATCAACGAGCACTATTTAACATTTCAATCAAATCAGAACGAATACTAATCGATATGAGAACATAAACGATTTTGAACGATACAGGAATGATACAGGTGAAGTCATTGATGAGTTTAAAAGGGAATACAATCGCAGCTCGATTCTCACCTTGGAAGAAGGAGTTCAAAGATGATGAGTTTAGGGTTTTCTTGGCTCGGTCTGCAGGGACGAGTGATTGATGAGGCGGCCAAGCCTATGGTTTTATAGGGGCTCTCGAATGTTCGTGGCTAACCCTGGCTCTAACCAACCACACTGCAGTTTTCTCTTTTTCTAACTTTTCACTTTCTAGGCCAAAAACAATTCTCACTTTTTTTCCCAGCCAAAACAAAAATTTTGCATTTTTTTTTATGGAAACAAAACAAAACAAAAAACTTTTTTCCTTTTGCGGCAGTTTTTTTGTTTTAGGGTAAGAAGGAAAGACGTAAACGCAACTCAATAATGATTAGTCATTAGGGATGTTAATAGTGCGGGTTGACATGACTTGAATGGATAATTTAAAACCGTATCATGACGTATCGGGTCGCCAACTAAATTTTGATTCGTGGATTGACCTACTATATTTTTTTCTTAATTCAAAATCATTAAACACAAATCAAATAATTCAAAGGAGATTCTATTTGCAGAGCATCGACTACTTTGTACAGACCACTTTTGTTAAAATACTAAAATTCCCTAATAATATTTTACATATTTGTCCTTACCAATTTTAAGGAAATTAATTCTCAAATTGACCTCATATTTTCGTAATTACTAAATAGACCCCATATTATCAAAATAGTGGAAAATTATGCTTCTAGCAAGTTTTGAACCCTAGACCTCTTACATACTAGCTAAAAGTTTTACCACTATACTAGTAATTCCAATTGTTTTCTTATGTACTTCAAATATAGTTATTGAAGCAACTCTCGTACTATTGTATTAAACATCTCATGTTTATTTATTGATGCTCTTTAGTTTTTTAACATTTGGTCAACGTTGTTTGTTTAATTGTAGTTTTAATTTAATTATGTATCTACTAATCAAATTTTTTTAATGATTGAAAAATAAGTAATTTTCTAAATTTAATATTTATAGACTACCAGAATACTCATTTTGAAAATATGTTTTCAATCATCTCTAAAAAAATCATAAAGACTATAATATGTAATAAAGATTATAATATGTAGATAATTAAATTAGAACTCTAACACATATGATGCTAAGTTTCAATTTTCCCATCAACCATAAAATTTGGTCAAATTTATAAAAATTATCAAAAATTACTAACACTACTTTGACCAAATTTTATAATCGATAAGAAAATTGAAACTTAACACCATATATGTCGTTATAGTTCTAATTTAATTATCTAAATACTATAATATTTTTGATTTTTTTTTAAGATGGTTGAAAAAAAATATTATCAAAATGCATATTCTAGTAGTGTATAAATACTAAATTTAAAAAATTACTTATTTTTCAACCATTTAAAAAAATAAATCAGTAGATACATAATAAAATTCAAACTATAATTAAATAAATAGCGTTGAATAAATGTTAATTACTAAAGAGCATCAATAAATAAACATTAGATATTTAATACAATAATACGAGAGTTGCTTTAATAACTATATTTGAAGTAAATAAGAAAGCAATTGAAATTACTAGTATAGTGGTAAAGCTTTTAGCTAGTATGTAAGAGGTCTAGGGTTCAAAACTTGCTAAAAGCATAATTTTCCACTATTTTGATAATATGGGGTCGATTTAGTAACTACGAAACTATGAGGTCAATTTGATAATTAATTTCTTTAAAATTGGTAAGGACAAATATGTAAAATACTATTATGGCATTTTAGTCTTTCAACAAAAGTGATCTGTATAAAGTAGTCGATGGTCTGCAAATATAATCTTCCTAATTCAAATTATAATTTTTAAAATATCAATTTTTAATCCTAAAGAATAGGAAAACTGAAATTATAAGCATTTGAACGATTTCTTTTATTGTATAATATCCCTAAAATATTTAGTAATGTATATTACAAGTCCTATAATTTTATAAAAGGGTTAAATACCAAATAACTACCCGAACTTTGGACATTTTACAAATTGCTACCCGAACTTTGAATTTTCAATAACGACTACCTAAACTTTGGACGAAGGTGCAAAGAGCTACCTCAACTTTGACATATGGAGCAAATCGCTACCTCCGTTAAATATGGACGGAAAATGACGTGTCAGCACATGAGTGGTCCATAATTTTGAAAACTATATTAGTTTTTTAAAATACTAAACATTCTGGTAGCTATTTGATATTTAAGCCTTTATAAAATTGTAGATAGACTATATTACTGTGGGTTAACATGCGGAATAACATGCGGAATGACATTCCCTAGCAAACTCATTCCATGACCCACTACGAATTTCACTACATGGAGTGTAAGGCGCTAGGTGGAGAGCGAAAATTGCATAGCCTACCCGGATTGGGTTGGGTGGCTGGGCTCACAAATCGCGAGTTAAATTTATATGGTGCACCACGACCCGTTGACACTAGGGTTGTCCATGGTTAGAGTATGATACGAGTATGACAAATACCATAACCATCCCATATTTTTAAACCACATACCATAACCATTACATGTACAATTTTCAATACCATAACCATTAAAAATAATTGTGGTTATTAACCACGATTTTACCCGTATACCCATATCCATTCCCACATGTAATATAATAAAAGATCGAAAATATTATTTAAAAAATACATAAATCTATATTATCAACAATAAAAATATATGACACTAACATCATTCAACATTAAGGGTGACAAATCGTGCGTACGTGCGTGTTATCATGCGTATTAATACGTTTATCGTGTGACGCTTACCAAAAACGAACACACACAATAAAATTATCGTGTCATGTTGATTAACACGAACACGACACACAATTTTTTTGTGCGTGTTCATGCCGTTTTATCGTGTTGTCTTAAGTTAATCAGATATATCTTCACATGCGAGAGTTATAAGGAAATATCAAAATAACGAATTGTTCATAGTAAAAATTAATAAGACAAACATCGTATATTACGAGTATTTAAAATTAAATTTCTAAATAGATTTTAAAAACTAGGGTTAATTACTTAATTGGTTACACATGTTTCACCATTGTGCAGAATGGTTACACATGTTTCAAAATGTGATTAATTGGTTTTGCTATGTGACTAATTGGTTACACATGTTTTTCCAAATGTGATTAATTGGTTATTCCGTTAGTAAACTGTTAACTTTAACGTTAATTCATTTTTTTAACATATTATTGAATTGTGAAATGACTATTATGTCCTTAGTTGTATTGAAGAACACATGGAAGGATTGAAGAACCAAAATCGAATCAAATTCGATTTGATATTCGTGAGAACCCAGAATTAGCAATTTATAGGAACCCAGAAATTGCTGATTCACATTTCAAAACCAATTAATCACATTTTGAAACATGTGTAACCATTCTGAACATTGGTCAAACATGTGTAACCAATTAAGTAATTAACCCTAAAAACTATTAAAAGAGGTTTGTTTAGAAAAGTATTCAAAAAAAATAAACTTTCAAGTCCAACTTTATTGTATTATCGCGTGTGTTGTGTTCTGATACATAAACACGAACACGACACGAAAATATTTTCGTGTTATCGTGTTTGTGCTATCGCGTTATTGTTTTGTCATATGCTTCCACGAACACGATTTTTTTCGTGCGTGTCCGTGTCGTATTATCGTATTTCGTAGGAAATTCTTAGCCCTATTCAACATTAACATTCACACCACTTAACATTAAAATTCAACATTAATACTGATGAAACATTACCACTATTAGTATATTAATAATAACAACAACTTTAATTATATTTAGTATATATTAGTTATTAATAATAAATAATTATTATATTTATATAATAACCATGGTTATAACTCAAATACCATAATCATAACTATAGCCATTATGGGTAGAAAATTCATCATCATAACCGCACCGCACCATAATGGTACAGTTAAGCATATTAAACAGTAACAGTTATAATCATGGTTATGAGTTTTTCACTGCACCATTGTCGGCCCTAGCTGACACTCCTATAACTGAGAGACCCAAACTTTTCTATATGTTGACTTTCTCAAGTATATGAGGCGTCGCTCCTAAATTGCTCCAACTCTGCAAAAGGGAAAGCCCCAGGTGTTCCCGTTTGTTTCATCTACGAAGCTTAAATTTGTTCGGGAGTTTGAGAGCAAGCAATGAATCGTGTGAGGTTGGTAGAATGAATAATATTAATAAATGAGATACTATATATAGGAAGAGTTAACCTGTTGACCAAGTTAACTTTCTTTACCGTGGTTAAATGTCTTAACCGTGGTAACTCATTATCCTCATGGGAAACGGAACGAGTTCACATCACCGGTCAGAAGAATGAATGTCATGTCACGTCCCTTCACCAGGCGGCACCTGGATTAAGTCCCATGTCACTTCTCAGATAAGAGAAGGTGACACCAATCAAAGGTCGATCTCATGTGATTCATCCTCCAAGGCAAATAGAAGGTGATGCCCTACTAAGTTGTAATGGACAAGGGGCGAGACTTTTTATAGTCATAAAGGGGATGGTGCCTCTTATAATGATAAGTGGGTGGTGCCTATCTTATTTAGTAAGCTTTTGCCCTTGGACCTTCTGCATGGGTGAAACATTTAGGCCTTTGCCATGAGAAAATACTTTGGACCCATCATCTGCCCTCTGAGGCAAGTAGGATCACGCTCTTGCTTGGTTCAATGTTCTTCGAGGGCGTCGCCTTTGTACCGAAGGAGTCACTTCAAGTGACCATCCTTTGTAGGTGTCGAATTATTCTTCATGAAGTCATTTTGGTGGTGACCATTCATTGGAGGCAGCACCCATTCTACAAGGAGGGAGTTTAAAAATTCAAATGGTGGGAAATTCAAATTCAAATTTCTGAGCGGGAAGTTTTAAAATTTGTCGAACCGGTATATTTCAAACTAAACCGTGTCGGTTCATATCCCCTGATGATGTCATCATCAATCATGATTGTTGTGATCCAACAGTTAGATTTGCATGTCGTTTCAACGTCTTCCATACGACCGCTGAATTGTTTTTAGGACCACTTAAATAGGGTTATTCCTTCCTTCATTTTGAATTCTCTCTAGAAATCCATTTCTTTCTAAATATCTGAGGCGCCACTTGCTTGGATCTCCACGGGAAGGAAGGAAGGTGATGGATTCTTGCCTTTTGGGCCTCGGTGAGGGAGGCCACATGCCCAGTAGCAAAGCCCGCCGGCTAGGAGCGTGCTATTAAGGGCGCGCCGCGAGATGAAGGGTGCGCCGTTAGGTTCAGGACTCGAGTCCCAACAAGGAGGAATGGGAGACTTGCATGCCTGAAGTGGAGCTCCGGCACGAGGTACAATCCCACTAAGCACAAAGCACTAGGCAGCACACTGTTCAAGATCACTCCACTCACCAAGTCGGACGCCACCTAGGTTAACTGAGGTCAAAGCAGAACCCAAGTCAGGTTAAGGGTGAAGACTATAAATACCTTAACCCCTCTTTACTTCAGGCTAATGCCATAGCATTTACATAACTTACATATATACTCATAACCGAACTCCAGCTAACTTAAGCATCGAAGGGGAACACAAAGAGCATCGCTCGGGATTTCCTTCTTGCAGGACGTCGGAGCGCCACGAGATATGAGTTTGGAGCACTCAGGAGACACCAGAATCCAACATTGGCGCCGTCTGTGGGAAGCTTAAGCACAACATTCATGGCTCCCCACCACAAGAGCAAGAAACAACGGAGGAGTAGAGGAGAGTGACTCGCTCCACGTCCTGCAGCAGCACCTAGGCGGTACAGCGGTTATACCTCCCCAAGAGGTTATCCATGTAGTGCCAACTTCTAAAGCAGCCAAACCCAAGCGCGCGATCCCAGCAACCATCCCAGCAGCCAACGACTTTAAGAGCTGAAACAGCCAAACTGACACACTCTCGGATCGCCTCTGCAGTAAGAGCGCCTCTGAGGGCTGCAGCAAGACCTGCAAATGCGTTGACGCTCGAGCTTCTCGCTGCTCTGGAAGACCTGCTTGACAGGCGAGAGCAGAGAGTCACGACTAAGGCCACTCGCCAGGTAGAGACTACAAAGGTTGAGGAGGCCACTTCTAAGACATTACTGTCAGTACGACAGTCTGATCCCCCCGCCAGCGGTGTTAGCTCGGTGTCGAACCTCGTAGGGGTCATGACAAAGGAGGAGCTACAACAAATGATAGCTCAGCAAGTGAAGGAGACAAAGGGTGGGCGGGTCATGCCCATGCTCCGCGATAGGGCGTCGCATCCGCTTATACCCGAGTTGGTGCATCTCACTGTTCCGCGTCGTTCACAACGAGGCGATCCTTAAAGATAAATTTCACTTTCTGATGCAGGGTATAAGACACTGCCCCTACGGCATGTATCCAAGGTCTTCCCAAAAGTAGATTGTAGACCCTCAGAATGTCCAAGACTATGAAAGATACGCTAAACATGCATGGACCAATCTCCAATGGTAATTCAATTTCTCTTTCGACCTCCCTTATATTGGCATCAAAGGTCCGAACAACGCTCTTGGTTGGACGGATGAGTGACGAATCTATCTTCATATGTTGGAGGGTGGACATCATACATACATATAAATATGAGTCGTTGTCAACCATTACCCTTGAGAGCACATATCCCTTGATCTTGCACATGATGTGGAGGACCTTGACATCTTGTTGTTCTTCAGAACCCAACTCTTCATCCCCGAAGGCGATTTGGCTAACAAAGACTGAACCGATGAGATTCTCCACTTAGCAGGTTTGAAAATCTAAGTGAAATTTTTTGTGATTTATTTGATATCTTGAACTAAATGTTTTAGTTAATTTATATAGTCCACTAAGACTTCTGTATA
Source organism: Chamaenerion angustifolium (assembly GCA_946814005.1). Lineage (NCBI taxonomy): Eukaryota > Viridiplantae > Streptophyta > Magnoliopsida > Myrtales > Onagraceae > Chamaenerion > Chamaenerion angustifolium. Next base: position 29,566,887 of record OX328267.1, on the reverse strand, counting down.
AAAGCGACTACACATAATATCCTCAAAATTTGAACCTGCGCACTTTGATACCAATATATTCTGACGAACACTAACCTCAATCTTTGACCGTCGCCTTAGTCAATACTGACCTTAATCTACTTGCTTTGATACCGACATTTTTCAACTTGAACCTTTTTTTCCAATACCGACCTCAATCTTAACCGTCGTCTTAGCCAATACCATGTATGATTTCAGATGTACGCCTTAACCAATTGTCTTTTAAATCTGAACTTGTGAGAAATGCATTCAGTATACATTTAAGATATCTTAGCACACTCACTACCATTTCTATGAAACAACTATTACAAATTTACTGCGGCAAAGTTAAGAAAATTTCAGTGATATTTGTTAAAAATAAAATGAAATTAGATATTTGATTAACTTATTATTCATATTTTACTTTTATATTTGGGAAAAGTATGAAATTGCACCCGGATGTTTGCCAGAATTGGTAACTGCACCCATGATGTTTGTTCTTACACCCATATGTTTACACTTGTTTGTAATTGAGCTTTTCCGTCCAATTCAGACAGTAACCGTTAAATATCAGGCATGTGCTGTCCATGTGCCATATATCTGACCTGATATACCGAAAATACCCCCAACTTCATCCAGTCCAATCCAATGGCCGAACCCAGTACAGAGAAGGGACCTCCAACTTCTTCGTCTTCCTCAAGTCCTCTCTTTATCTCCTCCGTCACTCTCTCTCCCTGAACGCTCTTCTCGCACCGTCTCTTCCTCGCTTCCCCTCTTTTACCATCTCAGCAATCTCTTCCATATATATTACCTCCAAAATTGTACCTTTGTCTCTTTGAAGCTCCCGTTTCATCTGTTACCTAATCCTACTAACTGCGTCTTTCTCCATGCAATCATCTAGAGGGTTTTAAGCACGTCAAACGTTGGTTGAATTAAGGTCTCTCATGGTCTGTTTCTTTTATTTATCATCCATTGGCAATTATTTCCCATCTGTGCTGCTTTACGACTTTAGTATGATCTGAGAGGGTTCAGTATAATGGGATACCTTACTCAGATGAAGTTGCGACGGAATTTGTGTATTGGACGAAATAATGTTGATTTATTTTTCAGCTTCTTCTCGTTTTAGGTTTAACTCAGGCACTCCCATTAGAACTGCTACTGGTATGTACCATTTAATAGTTCGTGGAAGAACAGGGATCGCCTACTTTACCCGCTCGACCCGACTTTTGAAGCTTTCCTACTGCAGTTCGTGGGATCAGTCAGCATTTGTCAAGACTTACGGAATGTATCTGGATCATAAGCTTGAGCTGATCGTGTTTGAGAGAAAGGGACGTGATGGAGGAGATTCGAGTGGAGGTGCTAATGGTAGTGCTCACGGTGATGATCGGTATGGAGCGAGGGATGATTTCCGATCACCGCCTCCTCGAGGAGGCTACGAATACAACGCTTCTTAGAGTGAAGACTATGGGAATTACAGTGGAGAAATGAGAAGGTCGAGGTCATTGGTGAAGTTCTTGTTGTCTTGCTAATTGATATCATTATGTATCAGGTGTGGGCATCCGGTTTTTCTGCTGCCTTTCTGAAAAAAGGCAGTGCAGCAACGAAAGAATTTTCACCCTCGAAAGAATCCGTTCTAGACACAAAACCTCCTGTCACCGAAGCAGCATTGCTTTTAGTTCTGGAAAAGTTCTTTGTTGTGGTCTTGAATCTTCCATCTGTCAACAGGTAAGTCCTAATCTCCATCCAATCCTACAGCAAATCAACTTTTTCTCCAAAAAATCAATCTTTGATTCATATTATTTGCAAAATGCAGGAGACTTTCCAACGTAATGGACTTACTGTCAGCTGGACAAGGGACAAGGTCATTCCTGCAAGGTCGCCAAAGGTCGGTTGAGGCATTCATGGAGGAGTAGCAAGGTCATTCCTGCAAGGTCGGTTGAGGCATTCATGGAGGAGCAGCAAAGGATAGGAGTCGAGGTTACAACTTGTAACTTTGTCTCTACTCCGCATGTCGACCATTTTAGGAACGATCCACAACTCTATACCTCACAACATGATTATACCTCATTACATGATGATGATTCTTTAGTGTTTCTGTACCGAACATGAGAATATACTACTGATGGGATAGTGTTGGAATTTCAAACTGGAATTGATTGAAGAGGTTTGATTTGATTCTCTTATTAACAGAAGGCAATTGCTTCTATGGCAATTTCTGTACCCAAACCCACGAAGCCACAAGTGATTGAGCCCTTAGTCGATTTGTTTGCAGGTCTGGGAGATGAACAAGGGAACCAACTCACATTAGCATTGTTTGCATGTCCGGGAGCAAATAATGGAAATGGCTCCTGGGAACAGTTCCCTAACTATGGTGTGCCCGAGGTGACATCAGCATGGCAAAACCCTGTTGGTGAAGCAGGCCAGGCAGATTGGAGGGGCAGAAACGTCTTTTGATTTGTAAACATTTCGAAATTAACGGTCTCACGTGTCTTTCACGTGACACTTAACAGGAAATTTTAACAGAAGGTGCAATTACAAACAAAATGAAACATATGGGTGCACTTAGTTGCGGCAAAAAACATTCGGGTGCAGTTACCAATTCTGGCAAACATCCGGGTGCATTTTCATACTTTTCCCTTTATATTTTCAAACTTACGGTGTGTTAAGTGTTATTTAGATTTTAATTTCATATATATTTGAAAAAAAAATACAATTTATTATTTATTTGAGTATTGATGTGCATGTGTATTACATAGATTTATTAACCTTCAAGTTATGAGATTAAATAATGAAATATTCATACACTCTTAATTTGATCAACCCTAAAAAATCATTAAATTCTGAAAAACAATAATTAATAACAAACTCTCAAAATTAAGTCTACTTCGTTTTTGATACCCATGAAAGAATGTACATATAAACTTGATTATTTTATATGTATTAATTATTTATTGCTTTACACATAATATATTGTTTAAAATGATAAATAATTAATACATACAAAATAATCAAGTTTGTATGTACATTCTTTTATGAGTATCAAAAAGTAAAGTAAGCTTATTTTTTAGAGTTTGCAATTTATTTTGTTATTTAATCCAAACCGTGAAATTAAAATTTTAGATAATCGTTGTCATAAAAATTTCATTTTATCAATACATTTACATAATATAAACTAAATTAGGATCAATCAACAACCCTAAAGAATCATTAAATTCCAACTAGATAATAAATAACAATTGTAGATAATCTATAAAAGTAATGGTATGGTGATACAAATTTAATTTTTGATTGGGAAAATATTTATCACAAAAAAGATTTTCACTTGAATAGTTAGAGCAATAAATATAAGTTAAGTCTATTAAAAAATATTTGAGTTTTACTGATCTAGTGGAATAATGTGTTATTATAATAGTGAAAGGTCTTAGGATTCAAAATTTTGTTGGAGTTGTTTTAAGAGATTGTCTATCCATAATTTGCATTTAAAAAAATGGTGGAGAGAGAAAATATAAATGATAAAAATAATCATGATATGTTTAAATTAATTAGATTACTAAGAGATATTTATGTAATATAAACGGTTACAAAAACAACTTCGTGTTTTATAAATAGTATAGATATATTGTTTAAAATGATAAATAATTAATACATACAAAATAATCAAGTTTGTATGTACATTATTTCATGAGTATCAAAAAGTAAAGTAAACTTATTTTTTAAGAGTTTGTTATTTATTTTATTATTTCATCCAAACCGTAAAATTAAAAACTTAGATCACCATCGTCATAAAAATCTCATTTTATCAATAAATTTAGAGAATTTAAATTTAATTATAGATAATAAATAACAATTGTAGAGAATCTATAAAAGTGATGGTATTGTGATAAAATATTATTGTATTGTTACAACTTTAATTTTTGTTTGGGACAAAATTTTATAACAAAAAAATATTTTCACTTAAGTAGTTAGAACAATAAATATAAGTTAAGTGTAGAGGTGTTAATTCGGGGGAACCCGCCGTGTTCGACCCGACCCGACGCACTGCACGGGTCAACCCGAACCTGACCCGGCGCACTGTGCAGGTCGACCCGAACCCGACCCGTCACGCTGTGCGGGGCAGGTTTTGTGACCCGAACCTGACCTGGCGGGTTGGCGGGTCGATCCGCCTAATCCGCCCAAACATGTGCACCCTCCACACTCCTTTTTGATGATGTTGATACGTCTACTTGCTTTCCTCCATTAATCCTCCCTTCATTTACGCTACGAACCTTTCATCATTACATTCACTTTTGTTGTATATAAACAACCATCAAAATCCATTATTCATTCGTGTGTTAGGGAGAATAATAGAATTCATTATATATAGAGAGACAATCTCAACCAATGAATCATCGCATCAAACTCTTTTGTGAGAGAATAATACATATATATAAACATATTTAACGATATCATCCTCTTGATTGCGGCTGTAACTAAACGAAATGAGTTTTTCAACATATATCGGTAAGTTGCCCCTCCCAAAATTAAACACTGTCAAACAACACAGTTGAAGATAGACCTGACAATTGTTTTTTATAATACACCACAATTTGAAGATACACCATAATTTACGGGTTTTTGATAATACACCACAATCTTTACGGTTGAAGATACACCACAATTTATAATTATTCTAATTTTAATTTAAGTCATATTTTTTTTAAAAATAAAAAAATATATAATTAAAAAAAATATTAATACGAACCTTTCTTCGTTTAATTTTTAACGGGTCGGGTTCGGGTCATACGGGTCAACCCAAACCCAACCCGTCTCTCGCGGTGGGTTAGACGGGTCAACCCAAACCCAACCCGTCTCTCGCGGTGGGTTAGACGGGTCAACCCGAAAATGACTTGCCGCGTTTTTTTTGTGACTCAGATCCGACCTGAACACGAGTCAATTCCGGGTCATTTTCGAGTCGGGTCATATTTTGACAGGTCTAGTTAAGTGTATTAAAATTATATTTGAGTTCTAATGATCTAGTGGAATAATATGTTATTGTAATAGTGAAATGTCTTGGGTTCAAAACTTTGTTGGAGTTTTTTTGTAAGAGATTTCTTATCCATAAATTGCATTTAAGAAAATGGTGCAGAGAGAAAATATACATGACCAAAATAATCATGATATGTTTAAATTAATTAGATTATTAAGACATATTTGTATAATATTGATAATGACCGTTACAAATACAACTTCGTGTTTTATAAACAATATAGATATAACAAAAGTCTGATTAAACTAGGGGTGATAAAAAAAAGACTGGTTGAATCGAATTCCCAACAAGATCGACCTGAATAGCGCGGTCCGAGCATAAGACCAAGGTCGGGCATACATTTTTTTCTTCAAGGTCGGGATCAGACTCGAATTTCCCCCCAAAAAGCCCGATTAGGGCTGGCCTGACCCAACTTCAATGAAAACCGTAGCTCTCTTCCTAAACCCTCCATGAGAGCACACCATTTGACGATCTTCTGGCTTCTGTCACTGTCATTTATCATCCTCTTAATTCTTCCTTAATCGGTTACAAATCAACACCGACACAGACGACATCGACAACCTCTTCGTAGGATCCTCCACGTTTTCTCAGAGTGCTCTGTACCGACTAATAACCCTCCGCCTTCGTCGAAGAGCCCGCCCTTCCCCGACCAGTCGTTCTTCCCAAAGGTCCCTAGCGGGATGACCAACCAGCAACAGGGCCAACAACCTTCGTTGGGAGTCTCCAACAATGGCACAACAGGGAGGCTCCAACCAATTGCCATGACTGCTCACTAAAAATTTCGGACCGAGACCGACCCGAGTCAAGTAAAACTGACTCAAACGTTTTTTTTTGTTGTTGAAGTTAGTCTCGGTCCTCCAGAAGTCAATACCAAAATTTTAGTATTGTTCTTGCCCAAAAGACCGGTTTGACCCGCTCAACGATCCCCTAAATTAAACCATAACGTTTACTTAGAAAAGAAAATCAGAAAATTGGACCCATTGGCGCGTTGGAAGCGTGCAAAATTGGTGGTGTCAATTCGGCCTGACACTTTGGATTTATCCAACCCGCTGGAAAGCCGGAGTTGACCCGAATTCGAATTTTATGGGTTATTCATGGTGATCGAACTCGGCATGGTTTTGGCCAAAAAAAAAAAACTCGGCATGGCTCTTGGCCAAAAAAATAACAAACTCGGCATGGCTATTGCCCCAAAAAAAAAAAAACTCGACAAGGCGGCGGGGTGGTGGGTTTTTTTTTTGGTCATCGGGTGGTGGGTTAACTAATCAACTTGTGTGGCCGACAACATTAAAAAATAAAATAAAAATATAACTTTAGATTGGGTACTCATTATATTTACCAAAATAAAAATACTCATTATCACTTTTAGTTTTAACTTTTAAGTATGACATTCTCGTACTTTAATAACTTTAGATTTGTTAAGATTAACAAATATCTAATATTATTTAAATAAATAAAGTTAAAAAAATATCTGTTTCTTGATATAGGATGTTTAACTTTAACCTAAGATAATTGGAGCATTCCTTAATATTTATAGACGTAATAACCTACAAATAATATATATATATATATATATTTTAGGGTTAAATACTAAATAACTACCCGAACTTTGGAAGTTTATTTTACAAATAGTTATCCGAACTTTGAATTTTTAATAACGACTACCTAAACTTTGGACGAATGTGCAAATAACTACCTTAACTTTGACACATGTGGCAAATCGCTACCTCCGTTAAATTTTCCGTTAAATATGAACGGAAAATGACGTGACACATAATTGGTCCATAATTTTAAAAACTATATTAATTTTTTGAAATATTAAAAAAAAATAAAAATTTTTAAAAAACTGGAAAATTAATAGGAAAAATAAGAGTTTGTAATATAATTTTTGTATTGCAAAATATGAAACAAAAAAATACTAATAATATATTTTTATTTCATAATTTTAATAAAACTCTTATATTTTTTATTAATTTTTCAGTTTTTTAAAGATTTTTTCTGATTTTTTTAGTATTTTTAAAAAATAATATAGTTTTTAAAATTATGGACCAATCATGTGTTGCTACGTCATTTTCCGTCCATATTTAACAGAAAATTTAACAGAGGTAGCTATTTGCCCCATATGTCAAAGTTTAGGTAGTCATTTTTGAAAATTCAAAGCTCAGGTAGCTATTTATAAAACGTCCAAAGTTCAGGTAATTATTTGGTATTTAACTCTATATTTTATACTCCGTCTTTAAATTTATTACCCCGAACCCAACCCGTTTAATTAGGTTCGTTGTTTTGAATTTTGATTCATGAAATAAATATTTGGGATGTGTATATGAAGATGTATAATTATGATTAATTAAATTAGAAAATGACAGCAACGAATTGATATTTATAAACTTTAAAATTAATTATAGAATTTTCAGATAAAAAAATTCTTTATTTTGTCAAGTAAAACTTTAAACATATTAGAAAAAAAATCAGTAATATATATATATATATATATATATATTACTTCTTCTTTTTTTGGCCATATATATTACTTCAATGTACATAAATATATGTACATATTTAGTTTTCTTTTCAATATTATATGATTATATAATTTACATATATTTTTATTTATAGTAATATTTTTTAATTTTAAGCATCCCAATCAAAAAGCCATAAGTTTTGTTTGCAATAATCTTATTTACAAAATATTTTTTAATTGTGAGAGTAGACGAGTTCTCTCATGAAACATGATATTATTTAATTTTAATAAACGGATATACTGTAATAAATAAATTTAAAATTATATACACTCCTATAATATATTAATTTAAAAAATAAGTTTATATGAAACGGATATCTGCAGTTTCCTCTCCTCCTCTCTGTCCTCTCCGTCGAGACGCGGAAACACAAATTCTCACGCGCCGTCGGCGTCAACGAATTATACAAGACAACTCTCTTTCACTTCAGAACCTTCGTCGGTTTCATCCTTTGACTTCCCCTTCTTCATCATTTTTATTACCTAATTTATAACATTTAATTAACTACGTGTGGACTCTGCATCCGCATGTCTGTATATATAAACCCATCTCCCTCCTCCCCATCCGTCAAATCCCATCCCTGCAAAACCTAGCTACATACATATGGGAAACTACGTGTCTTGCACGGTGTCTGGTCCAGCAGGCAAGCAGTCGTCAAGGTGTGCAAAGGTGATCTTTCCCGGTGGCGACGTACGCACCTTCTCAGCTCCTACCATGGCGGCCGAGCTCATGCTCGAGACCCCGAACTTCTTCCTCGTCAACTCCCGGTCCCTCAAAATCGGCCGGAAATTCTATGCACTCAGCGCCGACGAGGAACTAGATATAGGAAACGTCTACGTCATGTTCCCTATGCAGAGACTCAACACCGTGGTTGCAGCATCCGACATGGCCGCCATGTTTTTCGTCGCCAAGAGAGCTTCCGGGGGCAGTATGAGAAGAATCTTGCCGGAGATAGTTTGTGCCGATGAAGATAAGTTGAAGAATGTGGTGTGTGATGATTATGGAAGTAGTGTTCTTATAAAGTCTTCTGCTGATAAGTTGAAGCTCGATGAGATCGAAGGGTATTCCACGGTGGAGATTAATCACCGTCTGTCGATGACGAGGTCGAGGAAGCCCATGTTGGAGACGATAGCAGAAGAGACCGACCACCGGCGCCGTCTTGGACGGAGGATGAGTCTTCACCTGTAGTTTAAGCCAAATTCAATGGCGTTAATTATTTGTAATGGAAAAATATATCCATAGGTGATTTTTTTTAAACCATAAATCAATGCTTGCTTATTAGAAAGCGTGTTTATTTGTTTGAGATGGAGTAAATTTCTAGTGAATCACTGTAGTAAATTTGTGTACGTAAAAAGTTCTGTTGAAATCTTTCATAAACATCAAAATGATCCCCAAAGTTTTTGTACTTTATCAAAAACTAATCCGAAAGAGTTAGTTTTTTAACTTTATCAAAGGTTTCACTCAGTTTTTAACGAGTGTTATATGAACCGAACCGGTAGAGGAGTTCTCCTCTATTGATTTTACAAGGCATTTAGGCTAATTATTTTGCCAATTTTTTGCATAACATAGCAAGTGAAAAGGATGGATTGACAATCCTACCGCCTTAACTGTTTTTTTAGTATCGGTTCGGTTATTATAATACTGATTCTCAGTGTTATCGGAATCGGACCGACCCTCGAACCGGTGATGAGCTCGGTTTCCGGTTCATCCGGTCCAACCCGATCGGATCCGGTTCAATGTGTGGTTCACTGTTTATAAGGGGAAAAAAAAACTGAAATTAGTAATAAACATTAAGTTCGATTTATGATTGATTTGGTAATAAAATCATAATTCATAATGCTTCTTAGTGCTTGCTCCTCCATTTTGACTATGTTGTTGAGCAAATCTTTGAGAATGCTGATGAAAGGAGTTGCTCTGATTCCAAGTCCCACCAGCAACTAGGGTTGATCATGGGCGGGTTGATTACAAACATGATTGGAATCAAAATAACAAAATTACAAAGTACAAATCAAAGTAACTAACACACAAAATTCTAAACAAATTTCATTTTCTCTCATAGTTCTAAACATACATAATTGATTTTTAGGTTGTATAGTAACTTCGGGTCGGGCCGGTCCTAAACGGGCTTTCGGGGAAAAAAGACCAGGACTGAGACCGACCTTGAAGAAAAAAATCCACTCGCTCGGCCTCGGTCCTAGTCGGGTCGGTCTTGTCGAGAATTCAGTCCTACAGTCTTTTTTTATAGCAGCAGTAACACATCGTATATAAATAATATTGTGCAGGTGCAGTGGTGCACCATATGACCCATCTATCAAGAGCTTGGGAAGGCTCCAGTAATGGTATCAATCATATTTAATCAAAAAAAAGTATGAGAAAGTAATAAAGAAATGACTACTCATATTTTAAATCTGAAGGCAATTTGTGGAGGACATCAAGAAGGCTCATCTACCCTAATAAGCCCTCAACCTCCATCTTCCTTACGTCGTGGTAGCAGCCGATGTCCAGGCGCCCCTCCTATCTCCTCGTGAGGAACCCACACCTGGCGATGCCCTTACCTCTCCCGCGCGACCCGCCACGCTCGCCCGCCTCCGCCCTAGCCCAGCCCAGCCCTCTACCCCAGCCTCAACCCTCCACCTTTTGCCCTCCATCCCGCTCGACCTCACATCCCACCCTAGCCCTCCACCCCACCTTCCTCTCATCCCCCTCCCCTCCACCTCCCGCCCTTCACCCTTCATCTCCCCCCCAACCCCCCCTCTCCCCACAAACTACGGCTCTACGACGCCTCCACCTCCCGCCCATCCCCTCTCCCTCCCCCTTCACTCCTCTTCTCTTCTTTCTTTTGTTTATCTTCTCAACTCTTTGAAGTTTGAACCGATCGTTTTTTTGTAAAAAAAAAAAAAAAATCCCCCTTAAAAAAGTGAACCGGAAATCGGACGGTTTTTAGAAAATCAAATGGTTTTCCAAAAAACCATCCAGTTCAACCCGGTTCAAACAATGTTCATTTGTAAAATGGTCTTTTATCTGAACCAAATCAGACAGGGGTCCGGTTCCCGATCGGACCGACAGTCCGGTTCGGTTCTGAGAACACTGTCGATTCTAATCAGACCTCCAAAACCTCTTTTATAAAAACAAATGTTTTTTTAAGTAAACTTTGAGAATTATTTGTTATTTTTAGTGGAGAGGGTTAAAGGATGACAAATCCAATGTCTTTGCCTATTCACTTTTGGCAAACCACAAGTTTGATTCTCAAGACCATCATAAGTGGGATTCAGTGTGGAATATTCAGATTATTCCAAATGTCAAGTACTTCATTTGATTTATCCTTAAAAATAGATTTTCCACTTGCAAATTTTAAACCACAGATGATGCAATTTGAGCCACATTTGTAGAATCTGTCAGATGAATGATGATGATATAAATCATATATTGCGGGGTTGTGAACCAGCATAGTCTTTTTGGAACAATGCAAACATCACAACAAAAATGAGAAATATTGATCAACTTCCTTTAAATGGTTGGATCAAATATGGTTGTCAAATGACGGGGTGTACCATCTGTGGAATTGAATGGTGTCATTTCTACCCTTATGCAATTTGGAACATTTGGAAAAATAGAAACTCATATTTTTAGGAAAAAAGCTTTAACTAGCTCTGTGTTTGATTTTGCTCTATCACATGCTAATTTTTTTCACGCTTCAACCCTAACAAATGAAAGCTCTATGAACTTTATTACGGTGGAGGTTAAATGGTTACCACCGGAGCATGGATGGATCAAAGTCAATAACGATAGGGTTGCCAAGGGAAACACGGGAAAAGCAGGAGCGAGAGGGGTTATTAGAGACAGTATGGGTCGGTGGGTAGGGAGTTTCTAGAGATATCTGGGTACATCCAATAGTCTTACCGCAGAATGTTGAGTCATTCGTGATGGCCTATTTATGGCAAAACAATTAGAATTCAACTCAGTTTATCTAGAAATAAATGTCATTTCGGCCCACAAGCTTATCTCTGATAACAATCTTACTAATCTGAAACTAATGGTCATTATTTTAGATTGCAGGAAATTCATGCTACAGTTTGAACGGATAAAGTTTAGACACATTTATCGGGAAGCAAATGCGGTTGCTGATATTTTAGCGGGAATGGGGATCGATCAACAACAATCTTTCTTAGTCCACACTACCATTTCGACGGAAACTAGACAACTGCTCTCCAAAGATATTTCTGGATGCTCTCATTCGAGAGTTGTAAAAGTCAGTTAGTCTCTTTTTAATGTTTTGGCTGGGGTGCGAACATGTTCTCTAACGAGTATTATTTTTCTCTTTATTTTTACCAAAAAAATAGACAAATCTAAACTTTTCGGAAACTTAACTGTAAAGTGTAAACGAGGCAATAGTCTTTGTACTAATGCTAACATATGTATTTTGGGTTAATTATATAAAAAAAAAACTTTGGTCAAAAATCAAATAACAAACCATTTTTTTTATAAAATACAAAATGAAGTTCAGTAATTGAGCAATCAGGAAACCCAACTCAAATCTTCGTTAATTATGGACAGAATTTTGAATAGTGGATGAAGTTATGAAGTAAATTACCGTTATACCCTTCATTGCAAACACCAGTACCAACACTGGGTTGAGCTCTGTCTCGCTGAGCGCGGCGGGATTCAGCTTCTACGGTGGCGTTCACAGTCCTTCCAGTGCTTTGTTCTTCAACCGCCCCAAGGTGTTGCGTCCACTCGTGGTCATGCCGCAGACTGGTTCTCCTCTCACTCTATTCCAAAACGTGTGACTAAATTGGGAAACTTCTAGATCTCCGGCTTGAATAGAAAAAAGGGTTGTTGACAACAGAGACCTCGACGACGACCTGTCAGTGGGCAACTAACTGTGTAGAGAGAAGAACGATGGTGTTGGTGGGTTTGTGTCTAACAGTGGTGTCACAGCGGAAGAAGGGTATGACCTAAAGGGAAATAGGAAAGGGATGTCGGCAAATGGTATAACAGTAATATACTTCATAATTTCGTCATCTGTTCAAAATTTTGTCCATAATTAACGAAGATTTGAGTTGAGATTCCTGATTGTTTAATTACTGAACTTCAGTTTGTCTTTTGTAACAAAAAAAAAGGATTATGTTTGTTATTTGGTTTTCGATCAAAATTGAGTTTATTTTTTTGATAATTAACGTATGTATTTTTCCTTAGAATTGGTTAATGTATGACTAGGATACGTAGTACTTGAAAAATCATTTTTTTTATAAATAGGTATTTAAGTATTTTCTATATTTTTAATGTAAGGTATTTAAGATTTTCAAGTGCTATTCTGCCGAATGGAATGTGAAATGTAATTACTACATAAAAATAATAAGATAAACTATATATACCAATTTGTAACAGTAGGACAAAATTTATATATATATAAATTGTTTGCAATAGTAAAACAACGAACATTAATGTTACACACATTTTACCATTCTATCTAAAAGTGACAGATTAAAATACAGAACAACAATTTGATAACAATAATAAATTATTATTATAAATAATATTCTAAATACCACCAAAAGACTTTTATCTAAAAAATAAATATAATAGGTGGCAGAACAACAATGAATTATTATTATTCTTTCAAACAGAGTAATTAAATATTATTGAAAAATAAGTGGAAGCGCGTTATTTACATATTTTGCGGTAGAAGATTCAAACCATAAACGTTGTCCGTCATGCATTCCCGTCACAATTTTCCACATCAACGTAAAATTGTACACGTTTAAAATTTCATTAAAAACAATATTTTCAACTCAAACTGACGAGTTGGGATTAAGATTAACCTAAACCGTAAACCATTAAATATAAAATTATTAGATGTTTTGTGCAATATAATAATTATTAATATAATAATTATTTTAGTTTATAAATTAATAATATTTTTAAAATAGATATAAATATATATTTATAACATAATCATTAACATACTTTTAATTTAATTCAATTACTCAACATAAAAATAATTATATTTATGAAAAATGTTAACTTATTTTTATTTTTTATCATATTATACAATATATTACTGTTCAAAACACTATTTGGAAGTTTTTGTATCGTATATAGAGGTTTTTACGTATCGTATTATACAGTCAGTCTATAAGTAAAACATTAACGCATAATTAGCGTCATTTAATTCGTAATTAAATTATCTAAGCACCGTAATGTTTTTGATTTTTTTTGAGTAAGTACATAATTAAATTTATCACCTAATGCATTTAATTATTTCGGTCAAATTATAAAACGAACGATGTTAGGTTACAAAATCACTGTATTTCCAATCAAAAAAATTACCCTAGATACATAATTGAATTACGACATAAATGACGTTAACCGTGTTGAGTTTGGACTTACATGGTCTGAGTTATACTTTTTTAAGTAAAATTTTCATATCTCAACTTACAGCATGCCGTACAGTCAATCCGTAAATCCAAATTTACTATTTTTTCCATCATTTGAATCGCAATTAAAATATCTACTTACTATAATTTTGTTTAAATTTTTTTAATAGATACATAATTTTATTTTTAATTAAACATTGAGTCATCATTATCCAAAAAAATGATTTTAAAAAAACATAGTGCCCAGGTGCCACCCAGGGGTGCGCGTATGTCCAATACGCGCTACCCCTGGGTGCGCGTATACCTATTTTTCTAAAAAGAATTTTGTATACTTACTTTTCTAACTAAAAAAAAGTAAAATGCTTACTTTAAAAAAAAATAAAAATGTTAGTATTCAACTTTTCTAAAAATAACTTCAATAGATCTAACTGGGTACACACAACTTGTTGGTATCAACAAGTTTAAGGTAGTCTCGGTTTCAATACTAATTGTGTAGGCTTCGGGTAAGAAAATTAGGAATCGAATTATATTAATTAGTTTATGAGAATTCATAAATTTACATATATCCAATACCAATTATCCCTAGTTAACCACATGTGTCACATCATGTCGCTGAGAATACGATAACCCTAAACTTACTTGGAACTAATTGTTATTATTATATTATTAATTAGTTTTATATATTTAATTATAAATATAATTATAGGATGATGCTTTTATATGCCAGATTGATTAATATATATTCCCTTTAATTTAGTTTATATGTTGGTAGAAGTTTAAAATTATAATATTGTTTATAAACTTAATTTAAATCAAAATTTAACAATTTTATTCATGTAAATTTTTAATTTACTTATCTATTAAATCTATTTTTTTTAGAGATAATACAAAAAATTGATATTTCTAAAATTTTTAGAGTAATGTTTTTTCTAACTATCTATAAAATAAACAAAAAATAACATAAATAGATAAACAAACTAGAAATATAACATAAATAATTGTATTTATTTAAATAAAATAATAATAAAATGTATTAACTTAAATAATACAATTAACGACCGTCAAGAATTAACTTAAATCATAGTCCAACGGTTGCGGGTAGGAATTTTTGCTCTTATATGTGACTTCGTATTGTCGCGCTACATGTGAGTGTTATTTACATATATAAATTAACTTAATTTCTATTTGTAACGGTTAGTTAGAGATGATCATGGGCGGGCCGGTCATGGAGGCAAGATCGATACCGAAATTTCGGTCTTGACGTATGGAGGACTAAGACCGGCTTCGGGAAAAAAAACGTCTGAGTCAGTCTTGCCGGTCTCGGTCTTGGACCGAATTTTTTGGTCCAAAAAATAAAAAACTGAAACTGGCCAAACGTTTTCCCCCTTCTTAGCCCACCTCAAACTCTTCAATACTCAACGTGAAGAAAACATCATCAAAATGGATTGTAATATAGAGAAACGACTTTACACTATCTTCAATTTCACAAATAACCTAACTTGAACGAAGAACGTCTAGTGAGAGTAGGGGTGGGAAAACGGGTCATGGGTCGACCCATGGGTCGTGTCGGCCTTGGATCATATCAGAGACTCCTTGACCCAAACTGACCCGTGTAATAGTATCAGTCAATTTTTTAAACTCAAATCTGACCCTTCAGAAATGAAGGGTTGGGTCAGACTGACCCATTGGACCCCTATGACCCACGGGTCAGTCTGACCCGTTCGACCCATGCATACAAAAAAAAACATGTTATTTTAATATAATATAAAAATATCACGGGGCACGGGTTGACCCGTGGGTCAAACCTTCATACCCAAACCTAACCCGTGTATCACAAGTCATCTACGGGGTGGGTCAAAAACCCTAACCCAAACACGACCCGTGGGCGGGTCACCCACGGATTGAGTTAGGTTTTGCCACCCCTAAGTGAGAGCATCAACAAAGAGAACTCACCATGAATCGCTGGCTGAGGAATGCCACCGTTCTCGACTTACAAGAACAATGGATGCCTCGAAACTCCATTGCATTGGACAAAATCAATGAAGGATTTCTAAGTCAAAGATTTACCCCTTATGGCCACGTAACATACCAAGAAGACACCATTCTTAACTTCATGATACAACAGACAGAGAACTCCAAGAAATCTTCAGCCATCATCACTTCTCGTCACTCCCCCCAACAGAGACCTCCTCCAGTCGCTCATCTCTCGCCACACGACCTCACTCCAAGCTCTCGTTCTCCCTACCTCAGCTTCTCCTTCCTCCGATGACCACCGCTTGCTCTCCACGATCACCGCCATGCGTGACCACTCTCTAGAGAGTGGAGAGTGGAAGACGAGATGCAGAGAATGCAAAGTGCAGAGTGGAAGTGTGAAGACTATTGTTATTAGAACCGGATCGAACCTCGAACCGGCGAGAGGATCTGTTCCCGGTTCAACGTGCGGTTCACTATTCACAAGCAAAAAAAAATTGAAAATACAATTACAAACTATATAGTCTCACACATAATTACCTCAAACTATATAGTCGCGACGTGTCAGGTTTGGCTAAGTTTCCTGATTTCAGGCGCCCTTTCCCCTTTCCTTGCGATATGCAGGCAGTTTGGTGGTTTCATTACTTTAGCATGCATTTTGATCCGTTTCTCTGTTTCCTTGCTGAAATACAGGTATTCTGATAAAAGGGTCGGTTTTCCCCTGCATTTTGGGGTTCCAGTATGGAAGTACAAATATCTGGAAGACCAATTGAAACATTGTTGGAGAAGGTTCTATCCGTGAATATCCTCTCATCTGATTACTTCAAAGAGCTTTACCGGTTAAAGACTTACCACGAAGTAATTGATGAAATCTACAATCAAGTGGATCATGTGGAACCATGGATGACAGGAAACTGTCGTGGCCCTTCAACTGCATTTTGTCTTTTGTACAAGTTTTTTACCATGAAGCTTACTGTCAAACAAATGCATGGTCTCCTAAAGCACCCTGATTCTCCATACATAAGAGCAGTAAGTTAAACGGTTGGACACGGTTCGACGTGCGGTTCACTGTTCACAAGCAAAAAAAAAAAATTAAAAATACAATTACAAACTCTAGAGTCTCAAACACACACATAATTACCTCAAACATACACAAACTACATAGTCTAAAACATAAACATTACTCTCAAACACAACATAATTACCTCAAACTTTGAACGTACATAACACAATAGTCTCAAAATCAAACACAATAGGTCTAAACTTTAAACATAACTTTCTAAAACGAAAAGTTGCTCGGTCGAACCGAAAAAGTCGGTTTAAACCGAAGAGAACCACCCAAAAAATTTAACCCCCCAAACAAACTAGAACCGGAAACCGTCCGATTTAAGTAAAACCGAATGATTTTTTGAAACTCGACCGGTCCAACCCGACTCAAACACTGTTTGTATGCATTTTGGTCTTGTAGCTGAACCAAACCAGACAGGGTCCGATTCCCGGTCGGACCGCCGATCCTGTTTTGATAACTATGGTGAGGATAGAAGAATGGAAGAAGTGGGAGTAAGAGAGAAACTGATTGTGCAAAGAATGAAAGAAGGGGAGTGGGGACAGAAGAACAACGTGGAAAAGAACTAGGGTTATTTTAATTGAAGTTGGGTCGGTACGGTCCTAGTCAGTCTTTTAGAGAAAGAAAAAAACAAGTCCGAAACCGATTTTGAAGAAAAATAACTTACATACTCGGACTCAGTCCTAGTCGGGCCGGATTTGTCGGGAATTTTGTAGAAACATAATTTTTTTTATCTCCCCTTCAATCGCGCATAAGATTTAAGTTAATTTCTACTTGTTGGTTTGTATAGTGCAGGAAAATGATTTTTGGTGCTATTTGTTTTTAGTCGATGGTTAAAGGTTAAATACGTTTGTAAATGATGGTAAATGAACCTTCCGTCTACAAAACGTTTAATTATGTCGTTAAGTTGTCACGTTTTTGTCACGTGCCTTTACAAACCGTATTTTCGATTGAAAATCAAATTGGAAAATACCTATATGCCCTCTCCTTATTTGTTCCGTTGTTTTGTACTTGTTTTTCTTGGGTTTGTCAGTTGGTATTTTCTCCCAGTGCTGTGGTGGTTCGTCTCCCCTGGTTCCATCTCCCATTCTCGGCGATTTCCGTGCTTATTCTCCGGTGCTGGTTCGTCTCCGCTGCTTCCATCTCTGTGTCTCTGCGATTTTTGTGCTTCGTGTATCCTTGTCGGCTTGGGCTCCGTTCGGGTTGGTGGAACTTCCCGTTTGGAGAATTTTTTTGTCGATCAACTAGAGATTTCGCCGAGGGAAGTTCTTCAAAACATTAAGGTGAGTATCTTCTTGGTTATTATAGTCGAAAGTCTGGATTTTTATGTGTTTAGTGGTTGTGTAGGACCGAAATATGAGATTGTTCATTTTTATGTGTTTGGTTACTGATAATGCAGAAGAAGTGTTGATTTTGACTGGTTAAAATGGTTATGTACTGTCTGATTTAGGGTTGTTCTGTCTTGATTAGGGTTGTTCGGTTGTGTCTGCTTAGGGTTGTTTGGTTATGATGATTTTTGGTTCGGTTATGTCTGTTTAGTGTTGTTATGTTCTGTCTTTGTTCGGTTTTGTTGGATAGTAATGTCAAAAGACAAAGGCAAGAGACCAATGGAGGATGCTATTGCTGATGATAGAGTGGATGAGTCGGAACAAAAGACAGAGACAGATTTAGATTCCAATTCAGTTTCCGATCCAAACTGGAAGCCAATAAAAATGATACGAACGTAAGGAAACATGGTAAGGGAAAAGATAAACAACAACACAATGGTAGAAACGACTGCAACCAAATGTATGTGTTTTCCTTCAATTTTGATTTGAAACGTGATGAACAAGAAAACACTGATGCGATAGCATTTTCATTCACAGGCATGAGAAAAATGATTATATGATTGGAATGGATGGTGAGGAAAATTTTCCTTCTTTTCAAGCGGTGGATGCAAGTAACTTCAGCGAAGGGCAGTATTCGAGTGACACGTTAAGAACTCCACCACCCTCGGATGTTGAGGATGAAGTCACAAGTCATAAAAGACCTCATATAATTGACCAAGAAGTAGATGCTGAGAATAACTCAGGTAAGGCAAAGAAGGAGCTTAGACTCGGGATGCTATTTGTGGATGCGAAAGTATTCCGTGAGTACATGGTTGATCATAGCATCTAAGAGGGATATGAACCAGACTTCAGTCAGAAGAATTGTGCCACCCGGGTCATCGTCGGATGCAAGGTACAGAATTGTCCATTAAAGGTGGTGGGTGTTAAACTAAACAATGCGAAAACGTTTTAACTGTGGCACATCACAAAGGAACACGACTGTCCAAAGGCCTACATAAGTAGAAAGATTGGTGCCAAGTGGATTGCGAAGAACTATCTTGACCTAATAAGGAATGAACCAAAAAACAAAAGCAAGACAATTGCAGAGGAGATATCAAAGACATACAATTTCAACGTGAAGAAATGGAACATTCAAGAAGGAATACGAATTGCTAGAGAGAAACTTCGAGGTGACAGACTGTGGCAATTTGAAAGATCCTACGCAGCAACTGTGATGATGCACAACCCTGGAAGCTCAGTGTTCATCCAAGTTGACCAAATCCCAAACCCCCTAAGACCAAGATTTGAAAGATTATACATGTGTCTTAAGACATGTGTAGATGGGTGTAAGGCATGTAGACCATTCATTGGTCTAGATGGTTGTCACTTGAACAAGGGACGCACATAATAGAGTATTACCTTTAGCCTACGCATGGGTGGAGGCAAAAACTACTGAATCGTGGACATGGTTTCTTCAGCTGGTGAGAAGTGATATCGGAAATGACCGACAGATGGTGCTTATGTCTGACCGACAAAAGGTATGAATGATTTTCATTCAGTTACACAATTCACTGTTGTCAACATTTCCATGACTGTGAATGTATATTTCAGGGTTTGATCGCGGCTGTGGAGGAGGTCCTGCCAGGGTATGAGCGCCAGTTCTGTGCTCGACATATTCACCAGAATATGTTAATGCTCGGTCACACCAATGGAGGCATTAAGTCCAGATTTTGGGCAGCTGCATGTGCGTACAACTACCATCGCCATAAGTCCCACATGGAGTTCCTGAAGCAACACTTCAACAAAGCATGGTTGTATCTATCCGAGATTGACACCAAGACTTGGTGCAGGTATGAATTCCACCCAGACTAAAAAACTGATTTGGTGGTAAACAACTGTAGCGAGTCCTGGAATGCAAAGATTCTGGATGCCAGAGATAAGCCTCCTGTCACACTTATGGAGACTTTGAGGAGAACAATTATGAGGGATTTTCAGGAAAGGAGGAACGAGGCTGAAAAATATGAAGGGGCGCTGATGTCAAATGTGCTTGAGAAGATAAAGAAGAACAAAGCAACTGCAGAGGTATGAACATATTATATGCGGGCCAAGGTGAGTATGAGATCATAGTTGGAAGTACCTACCAATACAAAGTGGACATTAATTCCAAGACGTGTTCTTGTGTTGAGTGGGACCTATCTGGAATACCGTGTGCCCATGCTTGTGCTTGTTTAATGAATGCCCGAGTGGAGTTCGTAGAATACGTTGACCCTTGTTACCGTGTTGAGGCAATGAGGAAGATATATGAACCCATCATACACCCAATTCCGGGTAGTGATGACTGGGTCAGGGTAGACGCGTTGCCTATTGACCCTCCGGTGTTCAGAAAGCGTACTAGGAGACCTAAGAAAAAACGAACAAGAGCTGCCCATGAAAAGGTGAACAACGCAACTACGTCTCTAACAAAGCATGGGTTGCGTCAATATTGCTCAAGCTGTGGACAAACAGGACATAACAAACGAGGTTGTTTGGTCAAGGATGTATCATCTCAGAGTACCCACACAAACCCAACCACCCAAACATCTCAAACACAGCAGACGTCTCAAACATCTCAGGTATTTCCGGATTTTTCAACACAAATGTTAACTTTATACGAGAGAGAGAGAGAAAGGCCAAAGCGACTACTGGACCATCTTCAAGGAGTGCAGCTCCACCACAGCAGAAAAGGAGAACTTCGAAGTCAAGCGCCGGAGTCAGTTAGAACATACGCCCGAAGTTTTTTGCCGTCTCAACTGGAATTGCATGCGACAACAACCCACAGTGGCATAATCGGCAGTCATACTCGTGGAATGTCTTCGCCAGGGACTTCAGTTTGGAAGACGAAGACGTAGAGTACTTACCAAGAGGCATGAAGAACTTCAACAGCAATCTTCAAGCCAGGGGACTTCACAGTAGCACACCAACTTCTTTCTTCCCACGACACTCACGGGTGACGATTGCTTCGGCAACTACATTTGGGTGGGATACTAAATAGGATGATAATGACATAAATGGTATTTCAAAATTTAGTTTTTACAAACAGAGTCACGTGACATACCACGTGCTATATTAACGTACGTATTCAACAGAAGTTAGACGAAAGTAACAAAAACCATTTTTATTAAACATGTTATACCTAAAATCATTATATGTATTGGAAAACCATTTTGGTGAAATATGTTTTCCTATTTTCATATGTTTTGGTGTTTCGTTTGGAATGAATTATAGTTTTTCCCATAAAGAACGACCATCGCCACTACCGATACGGCCACTTTGGTATCCTCTGATCATCATCACCGTTCGCGTTCTGCGTCCCGCGTCCCGTTCCACCTTCCAACGTCGGATTCGCTACACTGTGTCCATCTTCCATGGCTTCTGAACCGCCAAAGGAAGCTCTAATTCTAGATTCCATTCACCTCTTCCTCAAAGCCTTAAAACCCGCCACCTCGGAAACCCCATCTCCTTTCCCGCAACTTCCCTCAGATATCATCCCCCCGTCCAAATTTATCCCCCAAACGCGTTTCCTGGTCGACGCCTTTCGCCACGCCGGAGGCTACTCAGTCTCCTACTTCCTCTCTCACTTCCACTCCGATCACTACACGGGCCTCGCTCCGAATTGGTCCAAAGGTATCATATTTTGCTCCGAGGTCACTCGCCGCCTCCTAATCGAAGTCCTCAATGTCTCTGCGTCCTTCATAGTGGCCTTACCGCTTAAAGAACCAATTTTGATCGATGGAGCTGAGGTTACGCTCATCGACGCCAATCACTGCCCTGGGGCGGTGCAGTTCCTCTTCAAAATTCCCACTGCTGATGGAGCAGGGTTCGAGAGGTATGTACACACTGGTGATTTCCGATTCTGCGATTCGATGAAATCGGAGCAATGCTTAGACCAATTCGTAGGCTGTGACGCTGTTTTCTTGGATACGACGTATTGTAATCCCAAATATGTGTTTCCTCCGCAAGAAGAATCGATCGATTATGTCGTGAGGACTATAGAACGTATCCGAAATGACCATGGAGTGGATGAGAATGTTTTGTTCCTTGTAGCTACTTATGTCATTGGGAAAGAGAGGATTTTGCTTGAAATTGCAGAAAAGTGTTCTTGCAAGGTGTATGTGGATTCTCGAAAAATGTCCATTTTGAAAACTCTGGGATACAAAAATAGCAGTTTGTTCACAGAAAATGTAAGTGAAAGCTCAGTACATGTTGTTGGATGGAATGTGTTAGGTGAAACTTGGCCATATTTTAGACCCAATTTTGTAAAGATGAAGGAGATCATGGTGGAGAGGGGATATAATAAGGTTGTCGGGTTCGTTCCCACTGGATGGACATACGAGTTGAAGCGAGAGAAGTTTGCTGTGAAAACTAAAGATTCGTTTGAGATTCATCTTGTTCCGTATAGTGAACACTCAAACTATGATGAACTTAGAGAATTTGTCAAGTTACTAAAACCGAAGCGCGTGGTTCCAACAGTCGGGTCAGACATTGAGAAGCTTGACAGTGATCATGTTCTTCGTGTGCAGAAGCATTTTTCTGGGTTGGTTGATGAAATGGCTAACAAGCGAGATTTTTTAATGAATTTTTGTAAAATTTCTGCTGGAAATGGTGAAATCAGCAAAGATCTCAATGAAAATGAGATAGAAAAACCTTCCAATGAAGAAGTCATTGAAAAATCTTCACCTAATTGGAACGAAGAGGAGATTTTGCTGGAACTTAATGATTGTATGCCATCATGGGTTACCAGAGATCAGAAGTTAGAATTAATTAGCTTCTACGGAGGTGATATTGTTCAAGTGGTTTCTAATTTCTATGAACATGAAACTGATTTTCATAGACATGCTTTTGCTTCTATGGCTTCTACCTCGGGTTCTCAGACCCACCTTCCTGTTGTATCTGTATTAATTTCAACACCAAGCCCTGTCAAGACTATGCCAATTAAAGATTACAACTTAAAGTCGCCGATGAAGTTGAGCAAGAGTCCCATGAAGTTGAGCAAGAGTCCCATAACGGGCAAGAAGAAGACGAAGAGCATTGTTGATAAACCCAAGAAAAGACAGAAGATTAATATGAGGAAGGAGGTTACTGGGCCTAAGCAAGCTCGGATAACTAACTTTTTTACTAAAGTTACTGCATCTGGAGGTGGTGAGAGTGCAAACGGGTCCAGTAAGTACTCAAAAGATGATACTTTGTTGCCAGGTTCATTCAGTGAGGTAATAGAGCAGTTCACTCAAATAACTAAAGGAGATGACTTGTCAAGAAGCCGTGCTGCAAGTATCTTGGAGAAGACAAAAGGAGATATCAACATGGCACTAGATTTATATTATTGTACTACAGAGTCTAACCCTGATGCCGTAGATAGTTTGGCAACACAAGGCCTCTTTAGTGCTGAAGATAAGCTAAGCCCTCAGCTGGACAAAATTTGGTCAAAGGATCTTGAAATTGGAGTTTCCAATACATTTGAGGAGGAATCAGTAAAGAGTGGAAAACATAATGTATCACTGCCATCTGATAAATATAAACCCGTTGAGCACGGTTTGTGATTTGAGCTTATTTTGTATACTTGACTCCATACTTGATATATCTATATTTTGGGATCTTTAGAGTGCCTATTGGTTCATTTTGGGAGATAATACGATTATGCAGCTTGCTGGAGCTATGGCCAACCTGTGCCTTACATTCACCTTGCACGTACCTTTGATTTGGTTGAGCAAGAAAAAGGGAGGATAAAGGCTACATCTATGCTGTGCAATATGTTCAGAAGGTTACTAAAAACCATTTGAATATTTTTACCTCTCGAATTTCCCCTCCTTTTTGGGTAAAGATAGTATCATTTTGAAAATTATTTTTTTGAGATATTTGTAAAATATAGTTGGTTCAAGAGTAACAATTGTTTTCCCTATTTCTACAGTTTGTTGGCATTGTCACCTGAGGATGTCTTATCTGCTGTATATCTGTGTACAAACAAGATTGCTGCTGACCACGAAAAAATGGTTAGTCTCTTTGCTTTGGAGTAAAATATCTTTCATTATTTAAATTAGAATTAATTATCAATTTGCTAGCTAAATTTTGTGGGTATGGACAATGTGCTAGCTGAACTTTTTTTCTGAACAAATTACTAGTTGACTTTACATAAAGTTACAATTTGTTATCTCTGTCTAATTTGCTGTTAAATGTTAACGAAGACATGCACGTGTTCATCATGTTTGCTAGCAAATTACAATTTTTTTTTTTAAAGTTCAACTAGTAAATTGTTCATACTTGCAAAATTCAGTTAGCAAATTGTAAATTTCTCAAAAGTTTCGCTAGTAAGTTGCACAAAAAACAGAGTACGATAAAAAAAACGAAACTTTCTTAAAGTCAATTAACAAATTGTAATTTTGTGTAAAGTCAGCTAGCAATTTGTTCATAAAAAAGTTTAGCTAGCAAATTATTAAATACTCAAAATTCATCTAGCAATTTGGTATTTAACCCTTTAAATTTACTCTAAAGCAAGACACTCTAAAGCAATTTGTATAATATGGACATTGTTTTGCCTTAATGGCTGGCTGCAGGAACTAAATATTGGTATGAGCTTGGTCGCCTCTGCTATGGAAGAGGCTTGTGGAGTGAGACGGTCTAAAATAAAGGATATGTATGATAAGCTAGGTGACCTTGGTAAGGTTAACGGGGTATTCTTGCTTGCATAGAGAAAATATTTCCCTTCAATTTTATTTTTTGGTAGATCCCATAGTTTTTATTTTATTACTCAGGTGATGTTGCCCAAGAATGCCGACAAACACAAAGTTTACTACGTCCACCTTCGCCACTTTTAGTGAAAGATGTGATTTCTGAATTACGTAAAATATGGTATGATATGAATATCAATCTTCTCTTGTTGATACATTAATAATTACTCAAATTACTCATTTTTTTATTTATAAATTTATTAGAAAAGAAGATATTTGTATTCTCTCTTATGAAGTTTGCAGTGTTCAAACAGGTATTGGGAGCAATGCTCGCAAAAAGGGCATCATTGTGAAGCTCATGCGTTCTTGTAGAGAGATGGAAATTAAATTTCTCGTCAGAATGTTGGTAAGAAGACTCTATTGAGAGCAATATTATGTACTTATTCTTAGAAGCTATCATTGACCATTTTATAGTAATTAATGACTTAAAATTGAGTATTGAATTACGATTAAGGTAGTTGCATATAAATATTTGTCCCTCAAAGTCAACCTTTTCAGGTCCGAAATCTTCGCATTGGAGCAATGATGAAAACTGTTCTGCCTGCATTTGCTCAAGCCGTGGCAATTAATTCACTTTCTAATCGGCAAGATGAAGATGCAACTGCAAAGTTGGAGAAAATTCAGGTTCGATGATACTTTTTGGTGCTCGATGATCCTAATTAGAGTCTGCTTTCACAATCTGTTGTGTTCTTCGTGAACTTAATTCTTTCTTCTATTTATTTACTTTATCTATCATTTTATATGTAGAGCCTCTCTGCTGCTGTCGCTGAAGCATATAATGTACTCCCGAGCTTGGTGAGTAAGAGATGTCAAAGTTATTGTTGCTTGCTAATGTACGTAAGTATTTATGGTGTTAATGTATCAAAACAGGATTTGGTTATACCAACTGTCATGAAAGAAGGGATCAAATTCTCTTCATCAACCTTATCAATGACTCCTGGAATTCCTATCAAGCCGATGCTTGCTAAGTAATGACAAACCTTTTTTTCCCACCATTTCAGTGGATTTCACAATAGTAATGTAGTAACTTAATGTTCCTTCATGTTTTTTTATTTGGGTAGAATTACTAATGGAGTTCCTTCAGTGGTCAAGCTCTTTCAGAACAGAGCTTTCACATGTGAATTTAAGTGAGTCATCTTTACCCAAAGTTTGCCGCCAAAAAAAAGAGGCGAAAAAAGAACTTTAGCCGAAGTGTTTCTTTTAATGTCTGTTACTTTTTCCATTCCATTAAATTATTTTTTTCCCTTTCTGAATATGTTTGTTTATATCTTGTTTATTTTTTTAAAATGTTAGATATGATGGTCAGCGAGCCCAAATTCACCGGTCAATGGATGGATCTATACGTGTTTTTTCACGAAATGGGGATGAAACAACCCCAAGATTTCCAGATCTTGTTGCTTCCATTAAGGAGGCATGCAAACCATCCACTTCAACATTTGTCCTGGATGCTGAGGTAATGCAAAATCAAAATTTTATGATTATATATATATATATACATATATATATATATTGTTAACACTTGCTCCTTTCTATTTCATGGTGTTAGGTAGTTGCAGTTGACAGGAATAATGGGTGCAAGATCATGTCTTTCCAAGAACTGTCATCACGAGAGAGGGGAAGTAGAGATTCTTTTGTCCCGCTGAATAACATCAAGGTTCGAAACTCATTGTTCATACAAATTACTATTTAATTTTTAATCAGAAAAAGAGCCATTTTTATTCTGAAAACTGCTTTTTTCCCTCCTTCAGGTTGACATCTGCATATTTGTCTTTGACATCATGTTTGCCAATGGAAAGCAGTAAGTAAATTCACTCTTTTACTTAATTTTCCGTTGTTCTAGATCCTAGATAATTATTAAATGCCACGGATTCAGAACATAAAATCTATCCCATTTTCAGGTTATTGAGCACCCCTCTTCGGGAAAGACGAAAATGTAAGCCTTTTTCCTTGACGAGTTTACCCAAGGGTCACCATTGTTTGCGGGTTTATTTATTTTAATCTTAACCCTATTTTTAAAAAACAATGACAGACATGAAAGAATTGTTTAATGATGTTAAGAAGGGTTACTTCGAGTATGCAACAGAAATAACTGTAAGTCCCTTATTCTTCTGGATTCGACTCATTCATGATCACTTTTATGGTCTCACACACAGCAACATATTGTAGATCGAAGCAGAGGATTCTGCTGACAGTGAAGCCACAGTAACTAAGATCAACTATTTTCTTGAAGATTCACTTCGCTCCTCTTGCGAAGGGGTCATGGTTAAATCTTTAGATGTTGATGCTGGTTATTCTCCATCTAAGCGTTCCGATACATGGCTAAAGGTTATTAGGACACTTTTTGTTTTTTTTTTTACATTTTTTGTTCTTGTGGATTAATATCATGTCTTGGAAATTTTAAAAAAAATGCAGGTAAAGCGAGACTATGTCGAAGGATTGAGTGACTCCCTTGATTTGGTCCCGATCGGTGCTTGGCACGGTAACGGGAGAAAAGCGGGATGGTAATTGTTCTTATTCTTTAGCTTTTGTTGGTATATTAATACCCAATTAAGGGAGTCACTTTTGTTCTTGTTGAGCTTATTGTTCAAAATTTCTCAATTCATTTTTATTTTTTGTGATTGGGTTAAATTATCCTTATTACGAAATTGTGAAGCTTTAGTGGAATTGCAAAAAGATTTTGGTAAAAATATAAAAGTACTCTTATTATAAAAAAAAACTTCATTTATTTATTTTTTTAGTTCTTAAAAATTAGGGAGCTTTGTATTTTTTTTCAACAAAATAAATCACATTTGATGGAGAAAGTGATGGAGTTATGGTAGTTGCAAATTTCCTTTGGTTTGTTATTTATTAAGAAAAATAGTTTAGTATGTCTTTTGCAATTTGTCCAAAGTTTAGTATTGCAATTCAGTTATATAATCCCTCAAAAAGAAAAACTGTAAAACATGCGTGTATAGTCATGTATTTTTGTGATACCATAATTGCAGGTACAGTCCATTTCTTATGGCATGTTACAACCCCGAAACCGAGGAATACCAAAGCGTATGCCGCGTCATGTCTGGTTTCTCCGATTCATTCTACATCGAGGTAAATAAATAAACTAACACTTTGTTGCTTACACAACAAGGAATTCAAATTACATGTTGTCAAGTAACCCAATTCGAGCCTGCAGATTGAGTTCTATACAGAGGAAGAAGGACAGAGTCCTATTGAAAAAGCATCCTATAATTTAACTAACACTATGTTGCTTAGACACCAAGTAATCCAAAGTACAATATAATTAAGTAACCTGATTCGAATCTGCAGATGAAGGAGTTCTTTACAGAGGACAGAGTTCTGTCGAAAAAGCCGCCTTACTACAAAACAGCAGAGGTTCCAGATATGTGGTTTGCTGCTGAGGTTGTCTGGGAAATTCGAGGAGCGGATTTTACTGTATCCCCTGTTCATCAGGCGGCTGTGGGTCTTGTTCATCCCTCAAAAGGCATCTCAATGAGGTTTCCAAGGTTTATTCGACGTCGTGATGATGATCGGAACCCTGAGGAGTGTAGCAGTGCTGCTGATGTGGCAGATTTGTTTCAGTCGCAGAGTAGGAAAATGGATGTGAATGATGGTAAGAATTGAAGATGATGCTTTTTGTTGCACCAACTGGTATGAGATGTACAGGTTTTGAAACAGTCATTATAGAATAGGGCTAAAAATGAACTGCTATCAAGGATTAATTTGTGGGTTCATTAGCAAATAACATACTAAATTTTCAGATTTTTAAAAATAACTAAAGAACACTTTTTTTATATATAAAAACATATTCAACTTTAAACTATTTAGCATAAATTTTAACAGTTTTCACAGTTAAATTTAACCATAAATTTTTACAGTTCATTTAAAGCATATTTTATATAGACATTAACAGTTTTTTTTTCAGCATCCTAGTAATTATTTTTTGTTAGTTAACCAGCCTTTGCAGTTTGCATCCTCTCTGTTTCAGTCCTCGTTGAATACGTCGAGGAATACCAGAACCATAGTGGCAAAGATAAATCTTAACAAATAAGGTATTACACAAATGCCATATCAGTTATATTCCTTAAACAACAAGAAATCTGAATCAATCTTCTAACAAATCAAATGTGATTTGCCACTCATGCTGAGGGCAATGCCGCTTCTTTTCCCTCTTTCTTCAAAAATTTATGCTCTGATGGCGGAGCCTGCCCAGGTCTTCTGCTATCAGTTTCATATACATCAGGAAGAAATGTCCTTGGCCGAATACTCGGTTCATAAAGCGGAGCAATTCGGCGCGTGCCAACATCTGCCAACGGTGCTATTTTTATTTCTTGTGCGAGGTCAAAATTCTGGAGGAATATATGCTCGGTTGGGCGATTCTCCTTCTTCTTTGCTTCTTTTCTGTTATCTTTAGTTTGCCATAGCTCTGAGATTCGAGTTATAGGTGGAGGACTGGCGTCTGCGAGTGGAGCAACGAGACCGGGCTTGCCATCGTCTATCACTTCATCGACTAAACCGTAATCTTTGGCTTCCCAAGCACTCATGAAGTTGTCACGGTCCGTGTCCATCTCTATCTGCATAATGAAAATGAAATCTTCTTCATTTCAAGAAGTAATTGGCTATCCTATTCAATCATTTTTTCCCAAAAAAAGTAGCATTTTTCAAATCAAGCTGAGTTTCACACTGCATACTAAACTTCTATACCTATTTAGTTTTGCATGCTAAACTTTGAGTAACGCTACACAGTGTAAAACTCTTTTTTTTTTAGTTTTTTTTTTTGTGTAAAAATCGAATCTTTTTAATTTCACAAAACTGTTGATCACACCACTCAGTTACTTATACCTGAAAAAGTAATTTTTTGACGAAGGCATGAGGCAGTAGCTGATGTACCAATGATGCACCAAGTGAAGTTTCTTAATATATGTGAAACTAAAGAGACATAAAAGTTGAGCATCACAATAGTGCATTAAGATATACTGCCCGCATACCTGATTTTCAGACTTCCCTGTGATCCTTGACATAATCTTGTTCAACTTAATTTTGTGGTACGACATTTCTCTTACAGCGATACTAAAAACCATTGCCTAGAAGGAGAAAGCACATTGTAATGATCATAGTTAGTAACAGGGAAATTATTGGTTCTTAAAAACTGTTCTTTTAAAAACTTACATTTCCTCCAGCTTGTCCATGGGGTTGATGAATCATGACCCTAGCATTAGGCATAATAAACCTCTTCCCTTTGGTACCCGCGCAAAGAATAAATGCACCCATTGAGGCAGCAAGCCCAAAACAAACTGTTGATATATCAGCTTTACATAGCTTCATTGTATCGTAGATTCCCATTCCTTCGCCATAGCAAAAAGCAAATGATTTAAGGGTTTAATCATGAACCTTCTGCAGTTTGATTACGTTTCTTTTCGATAGTTACTTCAAAGGAGAGAAGAGGTGTCACTAGACAAGTAAAATATTCCATGGAATAGAGAAATGTTTAAGCACCATCAGATTGCAAGGCATACATTTCTTAAAATCCTTATTGTTCCGATTTATGTTCAAATTCCCCCAATACTCAATTCCTAGGTTGATGATCTCGCACTCTATTAATCAAATATCTTCAGGGTTTTATCAGCTTTGCCTGATTATTTTTATGCCAACAAAATATGTAGATTCATTTACAGCACCAAGGAAGGGCAATCATATACAAAAAATTCACACAGCCTTGCCTAATTTCTTGAACTAAAACCCCATTCTTTGATAATTGTTCACCAATTTTTGCATCTTTACATTTATATATGAGCATTCACAGTGCCAGTAATACCAGTTGGAAAATAATTTGCTTAACCCTTTAATACAATTTTGAATTTGCTTAACCAGATTTAATATGTTGGTGCAGATAAGGTTCCTAACATGACAACCACAAACTAGAACCATCTAGCTTCCTTACCCAACACTTATTTTTTTAGTTTTGCCAAAAGACCCGACACTAGGAATTTCATTCTCTGGTGCACGAGTGAATAAAGATTTCGAATACTGGTCAATCCTACCACAAACAAAGACCTACCAGCGGTTATCGAGCCACCTGGTGAATTGATGAAGATCTTAATATCCTTGGTAGGATCCTCAGCATCAAGAAACAAGAGCTGACTTACCACAAGATCAGCTGATACATCATCCACCTGCCAATAAACAAAGAATTTTCACCTTAAAAAAAAGCCTCTACACTAAGCTGATATACTAACAAGAACAACATTCGGATACTTCTCCAGATGCAAATTCCATAAAAAAAAAATCCAGGATTTCCACAACTTTAAGCTGAAATATCAACCGAACTAGGTGAATTAAGTACCTCAGAGGCCAAAAAAACGATTCTTTGTCGGAGGAGCATGTCATTGGCGTCGAGTTCTTCGAATCGGGGGAGCCAAGAGACTGAAGGAGTAATGGAAGGCGCACTATTGCTACCGTGGACATCCCAACCGCTCGACAACGTGCGTCTTGAGCTATTGGACGCAGAGTTGCAGCTTATCGAGGCACTGACGGCGACATTTCTTGTTCTCGCTCTGGTTCCGCAGAAATTAGCGGTCGAAGAGGGATAGCTGCTAAATTTAGGGATTGGAATTTGAAGTCCGCCATGGCAGATTGTACACGCCTCCATCTTCGCCTTCTTCCTCCTCTCTGCGTCGTTTTTTTCTCTCTTCCCAAATGCTTCGATTATTGGGCCTTCAGTCCCATAAATCGGCATAAATATGCCGTACATGTAATCTTCTTTTTGTGGTGGGCTTGTCACTGGTGTTTACAATAATATGTGTAAAGTAGTTTTATAAAAAAAAGTAAGTGTTTTATAAAGATGTATGTAAAGTTTGAGTTTTGTTTTGTTTTTTTTTTCCTACTTATCCTTTTAAAATTTAGAAAAGGCTTATAATTTTCTTTTAATTTTATAAATTTTCATTTTCATTTACTTTTACTTTTATGTATTATTATTTTTTAAAATAATAATATAGTTTATATATATATATATATATATTATTGTACTTGTACACTAGAAATTGACATGTCTGACTTGGGGGTATTAATTTTGGTCCGGATATTTGGGTGATCCGCGGTTGACCCGTCCACGGGTGATATTTGTGTTCGAAATTTTTGACACACGGGTCATTTTGACACGCCCCGTTTGATCCATAAAAAAAACGGGATCGTGTTTGAGTCGTAACCTTCGACTCATGACTCAACTCATCGAATAATTTATTATATACCTTTGACTCACAGGCCAACTTATCGACTCGTTGAATAATTTATAATATATTATATAAAAATAAAATAAAGATATTATAACCGTAAACCTAGAAGCACACAGTTATTATATGTATATACAATGAACTACCTTAGTGTTAGTAGTTGGTTCAAACAACAAATTTAATGCGGGGCGTGTGAGTCGCACAGGTTGTGGGTTGACTCATACATTTACAATATGATTTTTTGATCACGTGTTTGCATGGGTTGACTCGTCGACCCGTGAGTCGTATTTTTTCACGAGAGTTGATCCGTGAAAACTAATGGATCGTGTTTGAGTTTAGCAAATTTTGACATGACATGTGAATGACACGACCTGTGGTTGATCCAACCCTAGCCCTAGTCAGACTTGATAAAAATAATAACTGTCCGAATAACAAATTTTTTAAATAAAATAAAATTAGAATAGCTTTTTATAAAAATAAATAACTTTCTAACAATTTTTTATTATTATTAACCCTACGATTTAGTTACATTAAATTGACTTAACCTATGTGACTACTGCCGGAAATTTGATTACATAAGCCATCAAATTAAATCATCCAACTTTGATAAATTGATCAAAAACTAAATATTAATCTTAGTATTCATAGTATCTACTATATCTAGCATGCAATCCATTACATTCTTTTCCACCCAATTACTTATCTTTTCTGCGCCTTTCTCCGTCTGGACTGCGTCTTCTGCCATTTCTTCCTCGACACGAGCTTACTCTTCGGCTTGAGCTTCATCTCCGGCGAGAACTTATAGTTCGGATCCCTCATCCGCTTCTGAATGTCCTTGAAGAACTGCATGTTCAACCTCTTGGGACCACCCTTCCTCAGCTCCTCGTACTCTGGTCCGGAAACAATGTTCTCGAATGCTCCGACCAGAATGTCCAAATCACTCATCACCTCCCACACATTGGTGTATCTCCCATCAGGACCTTTCTTCAGCTTCTTCAATGCGTTTTCAACTGCCAATTTCCGTGCTTGTTTGCCTGGGGTTAGTTCTTCGGGTTCTTCTTGCTCGGCTTTGAGCAGCTCTGAGATCGTTCGGTATTTCGGTTTCTCATCGAATTCGAATAACCTGTCAATGGTAAAAGTTGCAAATTAGTGTTAAGAAATGAGTTCAGACAAAAAAGCTGGGATTCTAAGACATTAAAAGGAGCATAATGCTTATTGAAATAACTAACCTGGGATTCTAACAGTTAGCTTAAGTGGAAGCAACTTAACTTGTCAATATACTTGTCGCTGCTTTCGTTAGGGTAAGCTTCGGTGGGGATGTCATTGTCATCATCCCCTTCACTGCCCGTCCAGAGTGTCTTCTCTTCATCGCTGTCCGACCAAATACTCCACAACTCATCACTATCATCGGCATTGATTTTGTCGGAGTGTTCTTTGGCTTTGAGCCTAGCCTTACGAATCTCCTCCTCCAGTCGGTTTTTACCTCTGCCCTTCTCATCATCACTGCTCTCATCCTCACTTCCTGTCCACAGAGTTTTATCTTCTTCCATCTCCGACTTCCAAGCTTTTCTGAAGTCCTCATCTCCCGGCGGCTTCTCTTTGCCAAATAGATCGTAGTGCTTGCGCTGGTCACGTGTGTAGAATCGCCATACTGCACCAAATAATTTGTCAGGATGAGTTTTTTTTAGCTAGATACTGCAAGATCATCACTAAACATAATATTTAAAAGATAAATAAACAGTAGTGAGCAAGGAAAACACCCTAAACCATAAATGAAATGGTAGAAAGATACAACATATGACATAACTGCTTGCAAACGTTATAATGGCACAGGAGACAAATTAAATGTGAATCAAAGTCTCAAAATTTCTTGAAATGGTGAATCTTTCACAGTTCACATATACGTAGAATGTGAAATTTGAGACACGAGCTGAGAAAATATGCACATGTTCTAAACTAATAATTGCATGCAATGCTCGAACAATATATGTTTCAAGTTTCAACCACATAGAGTATAAATGACTTATTATGTCCAGATCATGGGGCAAACACAGCATGAATAAAGTTAAGAATTTCTCTGAGGACATTTTACGAACACTGTGTGGGCAAGTCCGAAGTCCTACTCCTGTAAAGAAACTGAGTCTATAATTACCAACCTTGAACACTTGGATTGAAGCCGCCATCAAAGCGGTGTACCGAGCTTAGAGAAACTACCCCATCGATACGGTGCGACCTGAAAACAATCGAATGAAAAGACGATTCGTTACTGAGAACTTACCTAGTGCTAAATTGAATGTTGAGACCTTGGAAATGACGAACAGGGTTTGAAGATTCTGCAAAGAGAAGAAGAAAGGAGAGACAGGCGAGGCTGCAGCATGGAAACCGATTAGCAGAATGGAGTGTTACTTCAATAAAAATGAAAACTTTGTATTGAATTCAAGAACTCAAGAAGAGAGGAACATAACAGAAACAGTGTCGGAAGAGGTCGGGAGCGTGGTTGAAGAATTCGTATTTCCAACATCACCTTGAACTTTCTAAGATTATTTATTTACTCCCTAGAGTATCTCTCGTTGGTAAAATCATCCATGTACTTCACCTTTATGAGCCGTCCCCAATAAGTTGTTAATCATTTCATCCCAAAATGACAGAAATTTCAATGCTATACAAGACATATTTCACTAATGAGAGATTTAAATAAGAAAAAATCTTATTAAAAAAGGACCCACAGACATAAAAAATAGTGATGATTTTTTTTTGGTTATCCAAAAAATTGGTAAAGACAATTGTCGGACGTCGGATATCCGGCTTTTTTCGAGCCAAAATTAGGTGTTTACAACCGTATCGAAAATATATGATTCATTTTGCAAACGTTTTTTTAAGTTTAAATTGTACGAATTTAAAAGACCGTAAGGTCTGGTTCGATCGTTAATCCACATATAATTTTATATATTATATAATTAATCAATTAATACAAATTAATATTAATTTAGTTATTCTTTTTTTTGGCCATCTATTAATTTAGATATTCAATAGTTATTAAATCGATTTAGTAGAAAATTATGTAAATATTATTAAATTGAGTTATTTTTTTCCTTTATGATTTTTTGGTTGGACTTTTTTTTTTTTTTTTTTGAGAGAATTTGATCCAAAAATATAGACACACCACTAAAATATTAACAAACTCAGTCTTGTTGGACTCACTAAAAAAATATATTTTCTTTATTTGTATTGACTCTAAGTCTTACCCCAAACTTCAATCATCCCTATTTTATTTTGAGACAGCACAAACATACTTTGTTTTAACAGCTAAGATTTGAAGATATCTGCACTAACAAACAGGACCACCTTTGTTGTCCTCTCGCCCATTCTTCACTTCTAAACCCGAACTAAATCGAAAGACGAGTTTAACTACCGATTTTCACGACAAAAGATTGCCATGAGAGTCGTATACGATCTTCCCTGAGTAATCCAGAGGCCGGCACTTCTCACCCATCATGATCGTCCTTCTCCAAATGGCCTCATCATCGTAACTACTGTCGTGATCACTGCAGTCGCCACCAAACTGCTTCTCTCTTTCATTCACTTTCCTCCATGAAATCATCTTCAACAAAGCTTTGCTGCTCAGATGGTGTCTGCTAATTCTCAGTTTTGCTTTCAAACCATACCTGTGCTTGACTGTGGTCGATTTTCTTGCTCGGTTTGATGAGCAGCAGAAGTGCGCAAACGAAGAAAGGAGGATCGAGAGAACTGCCATGGATGTTTGAGGTCTCGTGTTTGGGAGAAGGTTTATAAAGAGTGGAGGAGTGCAGAAAGAAACGCAGTTGGAGTTGCAGAGGGAGTTTCAATGGGGATATATAAATAGGCTGCATAAATTACTATGCGGACTGTTGACTGAATAGAAGAGAATTAAATAGGAAAGAAAGGAAAAGAGGTGGAAGGAGAGGAAAGGAGATATAGAATGAAACCTTAACCACAACAATCAACATCAGGTGCGGAGGAGTAATGGAATGATAATGATAATGATAATAATAATAATAATGCTTACTCAATTTTATTTAATTTATTTATTAATACTCTCTTTGTGGAGAAAAATAGGATGATTAATGAGAGTTTTTTCATGAAATTAAGACAAAACAATTAAGATTTATTTTACGAATAAAAAAAGAATAAATAAAACTTTCAGCTCATCAAATTCGTAAACTTTTATAATATATAGATATAGATATGTGGATTCTTGACTCGGATCGAGAATTACAATTAATTGAAAAATGTTCAAATTAAACACAATCCGTGAGTAAGAACCACCTAAAGATAACCAGCCGTATTATAAGGTTAACGCTTCTCTTGTCAAAACTTTGAAAAAATAATTCAATTCAATTCTCTTCTTTAGCCCAAAGTGAAAGAAGGATTTTTTTCAAAAACGAAGTATAATATTTTTTTAGAAAAGTAAGTATAGAAAAAAAAAAATCAAAAAATAGGTATACGCGCACCCGGTAACGCATATTGACAATACGCGCACCCCAGGGTGGCGCCTATTCAAATGGGCGACACTTTCACCATCTTTTTATTTAAAAATTATTTCATAATGACGACTCGATATTTAATTAAGAATAAAATTATGTATCTATTAACAAAATTTAAAAAAATTATAGTAAGTAGATATTTTAATTGCGCTTCAAATGATGCAAAAAATATTAAATTTGGATTTACGGATTGCCTGTACGGTATGCCGTAAGTTGAGATATGAAAATTTGACTTAAAAAATTATAACTCAGACCATGTAAGTCCAAACTCAACACGGTTAACGTTATTTATGTCGTAAATCAATTATCTACGTAAGGTAATTTTTTTGATAAAAAATACAGTGATTTTGTAACCTAACATCGTTTATTTTATAATTTGATCGAAATAAGTAAATGCATTAGGTGAGAAATTTAATTATGTACTTACCGTAAATTAAATTATCTACGCACCGTAATTAAATTATCTACGCACCGTACTCAAAAAAAAATTTAAAAAATTTACGGTGCGTAGATAATTTAATTACGGTAAGTACATAATTAAATTTCTCACCTAATGCATTTACTTATTTCGGTCAAATTATAAAGTAAACGATGTTAGGTTACAAAATCACTGTATTTTTTATCAAAAAAATTACCCTACGTAGATAATTGATTTACGACATAAATAACGTTAACCGTGTTGAGTTTGGACTTACATGGTCTGAGTTATAATTTTTTAAGTCAAATTTTCATATCTCAACTTACGTCATGCCGTACAGGAAATTTGTAAATCCAAATTTAATATTTTTTGCATCATTTGAAGCGCAATTAAAATATCTACTTACTATAATTTTTTTTAAATTTTGTTAATAGATACATAATTTTATTCTTAATTAAATATCGAGTCGTCATTATGAAACAATTTTTAAATAAAAAGATGGTGAAAGTGTCGCCCATTTGAATAGGCGCCACTTGGGGTTGCGCGTATTGTCAATACGCGCCATCCCACCCGAAGGTGGGATGAGCGTATACCTATTTTTCGAATTTTTTTTTCTATACTTACTTTTCTAAAAAAAACTATTATACTTAGTTTTTGAAAAAATTCCCAAAGGAAATTAACTTCTTTAACGTCTTGAAAGTGGAAGATGACGAGGCGTGACCCCATCATCCGTCTTAATTACCACCGCGTTTCACCCGCTATACGTGAATGATGTATACGTGTATGATGGTGACTTTGACTTGGTCGTCCATTGACTTGGGTCGTCTCTAATTTTACACCTAGATAAGATACTTGTAAAATTTTAAACAGTTTGTTTAATTTATTTTTAAAAAACTGTTATTTAGACGGAAAGAGCAAATAAATGAAGGTGAGGTCACATTCCTTTCACTTTTTGCAAAACAAGGTAATCATTAATCCATTAAAGAAGGCAAGAGAAAGTAACGACAATTCGTTCATATTTGCATGCTATCGTACAATAAATTTATTATATGATACTTACTACACACGAACACGCACGATAAACTTATCGTGTCATATTACTCAATACGAACACGACACGAAATTTTTCGTGCGTGTTCATACCGTGTTATCGTGTTGTCTTAAGTTAGTCAAATATATCTTCACATGCGCATGTTATAAGGAAATATCAAAATAACGTATTGTTCTAATTGAAAATTAATAATTCAAACATCATATTTTACGAGATTTTAATATAGAATTGACAAACTTTAAAAATTAAATTTCTAAATAGACTTTTAAAAGCTATTAAAAGAGGTTTTCTTAAAAAAGTATTAAAAAAACAGTTTTTCAAGTCCAACTTTATCGTGTCATCGTACGTGTCGTGTTCTTATACTTAAATATGACACGAAAATACTTTCGTGTTATCGTGTTCGTGCTATCGTTTTGTCATATGCTTCCACATATACGATTTTTTCCGTATCGTGCTTCGTAGAAATTTGTCAGGAGAAAACGACCCTTAAATTAACGAAACTACAGACAGGCCAAGCAACTTGCAATTTGTTTTGTTTCAAATTGAATTCATCGTAACGGGTATGAAAAATACAATTCATTTTGATGACGTGGCATGGATGATCCACAAATTAAAACAGCGAGAAACTTCAGTTTCAGTTGTGCTAAAGAATCAGTTGTATTTCTTGATATGTATATATATGTTGATGCAACTGGGAGTTATAATGATTTGATTACCTGGCGATGCCATATACCAGTTTCTGGATCAAATCTGAGCTCCCATGTTGGCCAATAGTGCAGATCCTGTTTAAGAGAGAGAACTCGAGTCCTCCCGCTCAAAGTGACCGTCTTCAATCGATAAAATTGACCGTGCTCCAAATCCTGATCCAAGTTATAAGTTATCAACAAATGCATCGTTCAACCTTTTATTCATTACTTGCGTGACAAGAATACTTCCATTTTCATCCATATATGTACCTTAATCACATTAACAAATGCATCTAAATCAGGGGTAGGTTTTCCGTTGACCTCCACGATCCACTGAACAGCAACAAGACCGTATCTGCTGGCAGGGCTGCCATAATGACGTCTGGAAAAGGCAACATCAGCTTCGTTAAAAATCGACATAATCTGTATTTTCACTGTTGAAAATTACTATTTTCTTTTTGTCCGTGTAAAAAATAGTAACTTTGAGGACGTAAGTACTATGTGAGGTTGTTGTTTTGGTACTCTACCTACCTTGCAATATATACTCCATGACCTTCTTTAGGAAGAAACCCTAGAGAACGCACTGCAGAGTAAGGCTCTTGGATTATGCAACCGCACCAGTTTATCACACGTGATGTGCCACAGCCATCCCTGATGTCTGTCCCCACAACAAGATCGATTTCTTGTCCCTGGCAAACAAAATGTTTGGAATCAATCAAGAACCTCAAAACTCTAGATTCCGAAGAGAACTAAATCTGAATCAAGATCAATAAATCGGGTAAACTAATCCGAACTCTTAACTTCCTCTTTTGACGAAGTTCTTAATCAGATTGTTCAGTGTTTAGTTGGGTTGGGCCGTGCTTCGTGTTAATACAACACGGCCCTTGTGCCTAACGAAAGAAAGAAGTTAGAGAAACTAGATGATATAGAGCAGCTCACCTTCCGAAAGACAGTCATGTTCATATTTCCATCATTGCCATCACAATCGTCCAATGCCATACAAGCATTTTCTACATCACGGAAGCAAGTAACAAGCTCGTTATTGATTCTCAAGATCATATCATCTTGCTCCAATATTTTTTCCGCTTTTGAACCTCCAAAACAGCGCTTAACTCGTAGTACCTGCTTTCTGATGGGATCTTTTTTGAATAGTGCCTAAATTATTCAAGAGAAAAAGCAAAAGAAACCGTAAGCAAAAGAATGTACAGGAAGGATTCATGGACATGCCAAGGCATCTAAACTGTCATGAATATGCCTAAATCCCAATATGTACTCAATACTATACCAAAAATGTACAAGTCTAATCCAGTTTTCTATTAACATATCGACGTAGTGTCAATGCCATTGAAGGCTCTTCTATTCCGTTCGCTCTTCAAACAATCCAAAAGATTGAGAGTGAAATTATCCTAGTGCGTTTCTGCTTTTCTTTTGTCACCCTTATACCAAATCAGGTTCTAAACTACCAATAAATTGATTGATCTACAAGAGTCAAGTAAATAAGAAGGGAAGGAAACAATACTTGGATCCATTTGTCACTCAGTCCATAGCTCCTGGCCTTTGTTAGTGATCTGCATTTTAGCTCAACCTCCAACACTCGAACAACAGGAATTTGTCTGATTAGACCATTAACCAATAGAGGTTGTCCCTTGGTACCAGAAATAATTTTCTCAACAACCTGCTTGATCGTAGAAATTGGAATGCCCCTCGCACACGTGTATTTCTGTCACAAATACATGGTAAACATCAAACCACTTACAAAAAGACCTAACAGAAAAAACAAAAGGAACTAAGTGCAAAGATGAAGAACCTGAGAGGAAAAGCTTCCCCATAGAGCTTGAACTCTTCCGTGTTCATCAGACAAAACTCCAGAAAACAAACTCCCAAAATCTGAAACCATCATTTAGTATTTAGAACAGTATTCGTACATGAAGATTATTTATACATATAACTAGCACAGTTTATTCGCCAGTACCAGTTTCAAGCTCTATAAATTCAGCGTTCATTGCTCTGTATCTTGGAAAAACGCTTGATTGAATATTTAGCACCGAACATGTATTTGTGACAATGGATTTCCGTGACTTCAACTGAAGACTTTTAGTCAACCCAACAAGATAGACAGAATCCCCTCGACGCAACGCAAGCTCTGCATCAAAGTTTATCTCACAACCGAGACCGCAAATATAAACATTACACAAATGATCACTATATTTGCTCTTGAAATTCTGTGTTAACATTTTGAGTACTCAAGAGAGTTGAGTGTTATTAATATACCAGGAAGAAGTTGTGCAGCACGAACAGCTGAAGCACCATTGGCTCCCATTTTAGAAGGGTTATATGCAACAAGAGCAAAATTGTGTACAGGATGGAGGAAAACCACCTATTATGCAAGCTATAAACTGTAAGAGATCAAATCTCTAAACTGATCACAGAGGAAGTACTTCTATGCAGATAACTGAAATCAGCAGATTAATAAACTACCTGCCCCCTTATGGTGATTGGGAAAGCAGCAAAGGACAGTATTATGTCACAAACAGATACAGGTACTGTATTTCTGTCAACTGCGATGAGTCCAATATCTGTAGAATGATATACGATGACACCAGTCCCTGAGAAGTTCTGTAAATGCACACCATCTACCATACATGTTAATGGAATATAGACCTGCAACGATTTATATAGATAGGAAACATATTAATAAAAATCCATCAACAAAGAAAATGGAGATACAAATATCACTTCTACTTTGCCTTACCAATTATAACAAATGAGAACTCGCTCAATCATTATTAGTATTGTTAGAATCCCACATTGATTAGAAAAAGAGAGTAATTTATTTGGATATAATGTTTGGGTGGGGTGGGGTGGGGGGGTGTAGGGCAACCGCACATTGATCTAGGATAAATCAACTAATTCGGACCTTCCTTAGAGACTGACTACTTTAGTCAATATCTTACACTATAAGTATATTACCCCCTCTACTTAAATTCCTAGATTCGTCCCTGGATACAAGGATCAACAAATCGTACGTCCACTATCTAAATTTAACATAGTATCAGACCCACAACCTTTTAACATGGATCAGGCAAGGTGCGTCTAGGC
Source organism: Chamaenerion angustifolium (assembly GCA_946814005.1). Taxonomy (NCBI): domain Eukaryota; kingdom Viridiplantae; phylum Streptophyta; class Magnoliopsida; order Myrtales; family Onagraceae; genus Chamaenerion; species Chamaenerion angustifolium. The sequence continues at coordinate 29,524,866 of OX328267.1, read as the reverse complement.
AGGCCTGAAATCAGTCTATGATGCCATGTTAAATATAATAGTGGCCTTTATACGTGATCCAAACTCATATCTACCCCACGTTTTTAAGCTTTCAGACTATATATGAGGCCAAGGGGTACTATTTTCAAATTTATAAAGTCGGAAAAAATTGGTACCTGAAAGGTCACAAGAGTTGGTTCTATCACATGTTCAGCATACGAAGCATTTGCTGATATAGATAACGCTGTTTCATTTTCATAATCAGTGGTAGATCCAGTTTCCACCTTTTTGTCCTTCAACTGTATCCCTTCACTGCTATGCAAAGAGTTGTCAGCACAAGAATTTTCTTCAAGATTTATTTTCTTCTCCCCAATATCAGATAACTCTTGAGTCTTGACCTCCTCAGAAAAAACACCCCTATTTATTTTTAAATTTTCTACCCCATCAATCAAGTCTGGTTTTGTCTGATCCTCCCGCACATCCAGAGGAGTGGTTTTACAGGAATTGGGAGCGGTTTTATCTGCCACTTGATCTTTGTTAGGACACGATGGAAGTGATTGAGGCTTCGTTTGAAATTGGAAAGCTGACTTTGCTCTCCATAGACCAGTACTGTCATCACGAGTGTATATACAAGGAGGAGCATACCAATCGTGTTCATCCTTAACGATGAGGACAGACTGCAGGTAGAGTTAAAGAACTTATCACACCCACACATGTATGTATACATAGATCATAACATACTTTCTCTGGATACACATTTTTATTAACAGAAACAAACATTTTTCAACAACAATAATATATTTCATTTGGTTTTAATATCATTTCTGTAGGAATTAGATTTCTTTAGCACTAGAAAAAGGTACACTGCTATAAATTATTCATCAAATAAACTAGACGGACAACGGAATTTTTTGTGGAGGCGTTGGTATGCAGAAAAAAACACTAAAATACCAGCAAAAGATATGGACTACAAGTTACCTTTGTAAGGTGACGGTCCCCTTTGGTTATGTATTCCAAGGGTGCACGTTCTCCCCTACATAATTTAGCCAAAGCTGATATCAGATCCTCAATTACTGATATTTCTTCCCCAGCAAGTCTCTTAATGATGGCAAAACGAGGAACCCCAGCTCTGCAAAGCATGTATCTGCAAGTAATATGCTACCAATGATGTAAATATATGCTGAGATACAGTAACAATCTAATTGAATGAAAGTAATAAACTATAAATACCCTGGTTCTGCGACATAGACAAGACCACACGGGAATCTGAAGTTTCTTGCCTGTATAAAGTTTTAGGTTAGTTAGTCGAATAAATTGCTTTGCTAAAGTCTCAAATTGATTAGATATGGATCAAGCTCACTTGTTAATTAACATGATATTGGTTTACTGTCTAGTTTCACATGCACATGAAAAATATATATTTCTAAAAATCCATGTTGCATGTTTGAACTAATGTTAAAGTCCAACATTGGTCGAAGTAAAAGGAGTATAATTGGTGCTTAAGTTCTGAATTAAAACTTACAGTTTTTAAGAGTAAATGGATATACATATACCTTTTTGGACCCACCTGTTGATATGACAAAGGATGTATTATTCCACCGCTTACTTCTAAGAAATGATCAGGAGTTATAGAGTGCAAATCTTGAACCTGAAGCATAGCAGCATAAATAACAGAACACTTACATTGAGTTCATAGCTTAAAGATGCATAAGCATTTAGAAATAATGGAATAGCATTTGTGAGAATGATACATATCTTACCGTGAAGTTCATGGTAATTGGTTTGCCACCTCTCTCAATGAGCACTTCGATTTGTTGGTTGACACTATCGTCAAGTAAAGTTTCCATTTTCAAGAACCGAGTGGTCACCTTCAAGCAAATCAAAATTAAGTAATTATATGAAATGATTATTACCCAACACTATGCTCCAATATAAACTTAGTTTAGGAGAGTGGAAAACAATAAAAAAAAGAAGCATACTTACTTCCCCATTAATACGGATAAGCATATCACCTTGTTCTAAATGCTTATCTGCAGGGCCATCAGGCACCTGCAAAAAGTCCATGACATGCAAGTTGCTGAATATTTATATAAACGAACAAATTTACAGCAGAAAATACTGCCAAAAAGAAACGCGAAAAAGCCTTTCATTACTTATACTTACCACAGAATCAACAACAAGCATTCCAGTTTCCTCTGCTGCACATGCATTTCGTATCATCTAAACAATGCAATCCACCAGATAAATACTGTTATAGATGAAAATTCAAAAAGTAAAAATCAGGAGTGATGCCCCTTTCAATGTTACTGCTGGAGCTTGTAGGTTAATCTGTGTTTAAATACTAGCTTCAAAACATTCCCTCATGTTTTACCTGGTACTATATTAGGTTCATCACGTAACAATATAACTAAATAGTACATTTAAATGGAAGATTAAATTTGAGTGAAGATTTTATCCCAAAAGCTCGAGTTTGTGGATTAATGTGTGATTTGACCCCAAAAAAAACTCGAGTTTGTAGATTACTGGATGGTTTAAACTATCTTCATATTCAGATTATCCCTATATCCACTACACACATTGAAAAGTTAGTCCCTAAAGATTATTTACCTGCTCTGTCTCATGTTGAAGGCCTAGCCTACGCATCTCATCATACCCTTTATGAAGGAAAGTAACCTGCAAAAAGAGCAAATACATTGAAAAATTGCTAACTGCTAAGCATCTGGAGGAAAAATATAAACAGATCGGAAACATCTTGAGAATTGGATCCATGTGTACATGATCTTTCAAGCTATTAAATATTAAGACTATCTATTGACCTCCTAAGGGACATTCTTAACACTACCTGGAGGGTACCTCGAGGAATAGAAATAGCCTCCCAAGTATCTTTATAAGAATCTCTGCTTTTCTGTAAAAATTCCAATGCTGTAACAACCTGCAGGGAAAAAATGGATACTTGAAAATTGCATATTTACAAAATACAAATGAAAAACTAAAATTATAACCACTTGAATAAAAAAAAAAAACTCACTCGTTCTAAGGGTAAATAAAATGCGGTTGCAGTAGAAGTTTTGCTTCCAGCATTCATGGCTACTGCCCTGCCTAGGCAGTCAATTACAGGAGAACCACTTGAACCACCTCTTGTACCAGAAGATGCCTGAAATGTGTCGTAACAGTGTATTCAAAATTTTAATTTTTAAAATAATATTAATCAGCAGCTATCCCACATAATGTTGGGTTGATTATCTGACCAACTACTTTCCTTTTCTTCCCCTTTTCTGTTAACTGTTCTTGAAAAGTAACTCATACTTACTTGTATGTAAAATGTGTTGAAATCATTATAGCCATCACTGCAGGACAAGAAAGCTATAATTGTTAAAGCTTTTTTTATATACTCATGTGCTAAAAACAATTTCCTTGAAGCAACAACATACGTTCTGTAACGAGGAGCATCCCTATCCACGCGAGCAATAGTGCCTGCCAATATAGATATCTAATGATACATACAAATTGACAGCATGAGATCAAAGGATGCACAAATCACATCATTAACCAATTTAAACTGTAATGGCCAATACCTTCTCTCCACTGTCATTTCCAACAACCCTAATCTCCAGGCCAACAGAAGCAGCCTCAGGAGCAAGGGGAATCTCTTCATAATCAAGAAACTTCACAGAATCGGGGTTGAATCCAAAGAATCCAAAATCATGAACCTACAATTAGACGAATTATGGATCTTAAAAATAGCAATAAGAAAATTCAGGAGCAGTTTGTCAAATGAAAAACAGAAAAATAAGATTTTTTCAGCTATTTTCAATATCTTGATGAACAAGAAATGAGCAGAAATATCATAAAACAGAGAAACAATAACAATGATAAACTACTGACGAAATTTTGAGGCTACTTACTGGATCTCTGTATAAAGGATGCAGCAGAATCTCTTCACGATTAACAAAAATTGCCTCTGCTACTATTGGTCCTGCACTTGACCAAAAAAATCCACTGTAAACAATCCGATAAAACAGAATTTTTTTAAGCAGATTAAAAACGTGAATCCAAACATCAAGAACACTCGGTTGCAAGAAATTTCTCCAATTAAAGGAATTAAGACCAAATCAAATAGTTAGTAAGTTGTCTTGAGAGATTAGAGAAGACGAGATGGTTTCACAAAAAAGAACTGTTACAGTATTCTTGAAGCTTGAATGGCAATGTAATAGTAGAATGAGAGTAATAAATGATATTTGAGTGAGGCTGCACTTTTTTCAATCAATAGAGGTAAAAATCTGAACTGTTCATCGAATTCAAACCCAAGCCTGAACGGCTCGGTCCATTCTGCTCTGAAGAAATAAAACTAAAAGATCTGCATTGGAACTACAGAAATTTAATTCCTTATGCTTCTTCTGTCCGTTATTGTTGCTTGAACACATCAATCATAGTTGAAAAAAATAATAATCTAAACTTCATGGTTATTTGAACCAAAGAATGTAACCTAATTTCAAAGAAGAAAATTTTCCAAACAAAGAGAAAATCACAAGTACTGCAGAGAATAAACCTGAATTCACAGGGAAGTCAAGTCAATACCGGTCTTGATGACGTGGCGATTGGTGAGGATGATTCCCCGCCGCTTATCGATGACGAATCCGGTGGCAGAGCTGGTGCCGGCGGTGTCGGTGTCAAACGACCGACAAGCGGTAACTTTTAGTACAACCACGGCGGGGACCACCTTGCAGAGGGCTTTGCGCCAGTCCTCGGCTGTGGTAGCGTTCTTTGTGAACGGCACCACTCCGTCAATCTCCATGCAGAGCTCAGTTCCGTGCTCAGTGCCTGTGACTGTCGAGCTTGCCTCATCGAAGTCTGATACTGATCCCTCCTTTGAATCATCCATCAAAGCTTGGATGGATTTTCGTGGGAATAAATATGGTATGATGCAACTAGGATTGTATGCAATATGAAATGAAGAACGTTTTTGGCATTTGTAACCAATATGATTATTGTACTGTCCGTAGAGGTTCATCTTCTTCCATCTCCGCCTTCCATGCTTTTCTACATTCCTAAGCTCCTGGTGACTTCTCTTTACTAGACAGATACTACTTGTGTTCATCATGATGGTAGAATCGCCATACTGAAAAAAAAAAAGTGAACATGAGGATTTTGATGTCTATAAACTGCAAGATCATCACTGGACATGATTTAAAAAGATAAGTAGACAATAATAAACAATTAAAACTCCCACAACCATAATAGAAAAGGTTGAAAGATGCAACATTTGCTATAACTGCTAAAAAATATGATGGCATGGAACCAATTAAATGTGAATCACAGTCTCAAATTTGTTGCATTGGTTTGATCCTTCGCGCGCATATAGCATATGAATTCAAAACCCGGATTCCAAAAAAGTGTACATAATCTAACACTTACATTATTGTATGGAATGCTGTAGCAGTCTCTGTTTAAACTCCTTATTAGATACTTACTGTGTCAAGAATATGGGGCATCGAAAAGTTATACTTAAGTGAGAACATTTGACGAACACTTGGTAGGCATTCAAAAATTATAATTTTTTAAGAAGTAAACACGATTAAATCGAATCTTACCAACCTTGAGCCATTGGATTGTAGCCGCCATCGAAGCCGTGTACTGAGCTTAAATAAAAATCAATGAAGCCTATCCAAGGTGGATAAATAAGGAGTTAAGCGTTCAAGATGTCGTAGTTTCACCCATTGTGGTCAGGTGCCCAACTCGATTTGCCACCACCTCCGTCGTCAACACCACCGCCGCTACAATTGCCTGGAAATAGGATCACTTATTTCGACACTCTTACGCCTCCACCTCCCAGATTCAATTACGTGACAATTATTCCAAGGAACTTGTACCCTACTGATGACAACAGACGAGACTATATCTACTCCAGACCCATAACGAGATTGTGTTCAACGGTTTCAGTCTCCACGTGGCACCTTCTTGTGGTGCCATGTCACCTTTTCTTTTATTCTTTATTACACATTTTCTACAGTAAACCCTAAAAAGTTGTAAATCCAACCTAATCCATTCACAAAATATGTGAGTTTGCTTTCACTATTCTTCAGCTATATGCCACTTTCCTTGTCAAATCGGTGTTATCAGAACCGGACCGGTTATCAGAACCGGACCGGTTCTCAAACCGGTGAAGGGACCGATTCCCGTTGTCCGTTTTAACCCGGTCGGACCTGGTTCAGTATGCGGTTCACTCTTTATAAGTAAATCCTTGCAACTTTGCGGTCATTTCCTATAAATCCTCATGTGTCTCCTCCATTGATCTCGACTCCATCGACCTCTCCACTGATTTTCACTCTGTCGCCTCCTTCTTACTAAGTTTGGACTGCTTAGAATCCCTCTCGCTTAAATCAGCTAACCTCGCCGGAACCGTTGTCGTGACGACAGGATTCAGATGTGGAGCTCTGCTTTCCAGTTTAGATCTATCGAACTGATAACTTTCTAGTTCCCCTCTTTTTAGTTTTTTAGAACCAACAAATTCTATATGTAAGTAATTAAATAAGAGAACAATTCATTTAAACCATATCATAAATGAGCGGTGCAGACGAAGATACTTCCACACTACTTCAATTTCAAAATTCAATGAAAATTATTTTATTATTACTATATATACTAACTCTAAGCCTTGAACGGTTTTTACAGTGCCCACCCACTTTTAGGGATGCTGTAGATGTACCTCTGGTAGTGAGGAGATTACACAAATCGCGTGAAGAGGTTTGATACATAGAGTTCAACAGTCTAACCTCTCGTGACGTCGATGTATCGAGCTGGGACAAGCTAGCTCACTTTGACATTTCGTTAACAATTTCTCTACATGGCTATGGAGTTCTCGACCTCTTCACCAACCATTTCTACGGCGCGATTGAGAACGTATTCTTATCATGTTCGCAGCTCGACCTCTCCTTAAACCATCTCTTCGGCGATCTACATCCGGCACTGAGCGCGTGGACCGTGCTCCAGTCCATCGACATATCGAACAACAACTTTTCGGGCGAGCTGCCAGGTGAAGGACTTCTGCGGGCTGCGTCAAAATTGGAAATGAATGAATGAGCAATCGGTTTAGGTTTATGTAGAAAACTTAACCTAGTAGTCGGTTCGGTTTAACACTGCATAAAACCAATTGGTTTGTGCAGAACAAAACCAATCGGTTTAAACCGAAAAAACAATTGGTTTGTTAAAAAAATTAAAAATTGAACTGAAAACCGGTCGGTTTTCCAAAAACCACCCGGTTCAATCACTATTCATTTGTAAAACGGTCTTTTAACTGAACCAAATCGGAAAGAGGTCCGGTTCTGATAACTATGACTGAAAGAGACCCCTAAACCTATTTCTGAAGCTACATTGTATATATATAAGATCCCTACCGACGCCATTTCACAGTCTCTGGATCAAACCTGAGCTCTCATGTCGGCTAATTAGGGTAAATCATGTTTTAGACTCAAATTAAAGAGGATTCCAGTGTGATATCGAAGAAGATGTGTTTTGGTTCTTGTTGAAGTATTTTTCTTCTTCACACTGCTGGTGGATTTTTCTTCACACTGCTGGTGGATTTTTCTTCTTCTGCAAGTCGGTCTTTTGCATGAGTTGATCGACTGGTTGACTTCTGCGTCCTATACATACAGGCTACAACGGACTTCTGGTTTGCCTCATGCGACCTGTTGGATCACGCACTTCAGTAGGACTCCATTTTGAGTGTTCTGGATCGGTCTTCTTGCTGCTCCGGTGGCATGCACGGAAGGAAAGTCGCGGTGTTCCCGTGGTTTCCCCTCCGACGATCAAGTAAGTCGAAGATTCGTTTGAAGAAGTAAATGCAAGATAGTATAAGGGGTGAGAGTAATGAATGGTGCATTGAACTAAAAAATGAGGTGGCTGATGGAATTTATAACCTTCACCTCTAACCTGGTTCGGGTCAGCCTTGATCATGGTCATCTCAGGTGTTATATGGTTAAGTGACTATGGTTGGGTGCTCATTAATATACTGAGAGGATATGTGTGTTTGCCATACTGTCCTTTTTGTACTTTCGGTCAGACTTGTCTGTATTACCCTTAAATAGTCGTTTGTAGGTCAGGAGGCGCCGTATTGGGGGTTGTCAGCACTCGATTATCCTTCTGATATGCATTGTACCTTGTGTCATCTTGTCCACTATATGAAGGGAGCCAAGGATGGTAGAGCTCGCACTCATTAATGACGCGCCTCTATAAAGAGGTGCACCACACTGGTTATGGCCAGATGTGGTGTTCTGAATGCACCTAGAATTCCATCATGCCCTCATGTGCTTCGATCTTCACGTGTGGCGCGTCTATGTGGTGCTACAACATGTGGCGTGCTTAGATGTCCAAAGCATCGCTATGAACATGTCTTCATAGGGAAGGTCATTTTCCACATATTTGAGTCGCGTGCTCATATAGCGGCGCTACTGACTCCTCTGGGTCAAACCGGTTCTAGGTCGGGTCGCCGGAGAGATGGGGGTTAATACCCAACATCTTGCCCCCAAAGCCTAGGATGAGGGGCACTCATCATTGGCTTTGAAGGTTCTCTCGAGGGTGACGCTCCTCTATGTTCGGTGTCCACGGTTTCCTCATTTTGACGTTTTGATTTCAAATTGGTGCGCCCTACGGGGTGACGCCATCCTTTGCGGCTACTGGGTTGAATCTTGTGGTTCGTAAGTGGCACACCTTTCCTTATGTGTCTCACAATTCCTAGTTTGATCCATATTTTTGAATTGTCGTCCCGAGAATGGCGCGCCTTTTACTTTCTTTGGACTTGTGAAGTGTCCCTTCAGTTGTCCGTCTGTTTTGACTTCACCCTATTCAAGGTAATTATGATGTCTGACATCATGATTACCTTTTTTGAAATTTGAATTTTGCATGTTTTGATTTCAAATTGGTGCGCCCTACGGGGTGACACCATCTTTTGCGGCTACTGGGTTGAATCTTGTGGTTCGTAAGTGGCACGCCTTTCCTTATGTGTCTCGCAATGCCTAGTTTGATCCATATTTTCGAATTGTCGTCCCGAGAATGGCGCGCCTTTTACTCTCTTTGGACTTGTGTCCCTTCAGCTGTCCGTCTGTTTTGTCTTCACCCTGTTCAAGGTAATTATGATTTCTGACATCATGATTACCTTTTGTGAAATTTGAATTTTGCATGACTGACATTGTGCCACGTGGCAAAGATCTTTCCTTTTCCAGGGAAAACTTTCTATTTTCAAGTTGGTCCTAAGGGAATCGAACCACGATCATTCGAACAATCATTTTGTCTGAACCTAAGCCATTTGAACCGTCATTTTAATCGAACTGGGACCATTCGAACCGTTACTTCATCTTCTACAAATACCTGTTCTTTCTTCATTCCACCATTTTCGGACCCTTCACCAAAATTTCAAGCTTTCTCTCTCTACAAGTCCTCCTCTTTCTCTCTCTACAAGTCCTCCTCTTTCTCTCTCTACAAGTCATCCTCATTCTCTCTAAAAATTCGAACACTTTTGGTGGAGTTCCGACCCTTTGCTCTTTGAGACGCTCCTTCCAACGCGAACAACATAGCTCAGTGCACCTCATTCGACTGAATCCATCGACGCATCAAATGCTTGCATCGCATCATGTCAAACGAAGGGTTACAGACCTGAAACCCAACTTCATTTGCAAAGCCATTTTCAAAAACGCCGCCGAGGAATCGGGAATGGACGAGAGTTATTGCACTCGGTACCCCATTCCCGATGAGGCGGACCCCTAAAATCCTCATCCCATGAGCGTTCCTAAATCGAGCGAGGAAACCGTCTTCCCCCTTCAAATTAATACAGGGTTGCGATTTCCTTATTGCTCCGATTTGGTGAAAATGTACATGTATTATGGTATTTCCCCTACCCAACTCTCCCCAAAGGCTTTTCGTGTTTGGGTTGGTTTCAAAGTCTTCTGTCATCAATGTGAATACTCGTACCCCTTTACCCTTTTTCGTCATTTTTATCATCCCGATTCAAACCATTTCGGCGTTTTTCTTTTTCGTTTCTCGTAGTACCAATTCAAATAGTCGGTCATGGGACATTTCTCGTCCCATCGTCCAAACTTTTAAAATCCGGAATTTCAATTGGAAAGATCAGTATTTCTTTCTTCAAGGGGGGCGTCTCCTGGTGCCTTAACACTAAAGGTTGTGGCCTAAACATGGATTCCTCCACTCGGACTATGTCGGCTTGTCGGACCGCTCGGGCGGCTGCTCGTTGCTCCCTCCTCTCGAGGAACTCATCCAGCGCTGCCATGAAGGCAGGCGTCAAGATCATCTACGGGGTCACCCCACCTGGGGCGACTCCTTTCTCGAGGACGCTATGGTTGACTCAGTTGGTCTGGGCGCCTCGGGTTCTGGTCCATTCAAGTGCTTGGCTAAAGCAGCTGGTTGAGGCATGAGCGGCGCCTGGTACACTGGTGGCTGGGAGGTATGTCCATCTTGTTGTCTTCCTGGTGGAGGCAAATAGGCTGAGGCCCCTAGGTGCTGATTGAGGTGGTGGAGGGAGTCGTTTTCCGTGACTTCGAGATAACTACTCTTCGCTCTAGTGTTGGGGGGGGGGGGGGGGCATGGATGTTTTTTCTCAAGGTTCCCACAGACGACGTCATATGTTGGATCACGCTCTCCGGTAGGACTCTGATCGAAACGCTCCAGGTCGGTTTCCTAGCTGCTCCAACGACTTGCACGGGAGGAAAGCCCGGGAGTTCCCGTTGTTTCCCCTCCGACGAATAAGTAAGTCGAAAGGTTCATTTGAAGATAGTAAATGCAAGGGAGTAGGGAGGTTGATAGTAATGAAATGGTGGTTGATAGTATTGAAATGGCATTAAATTCAGAAATGGGGTAGGTGAGGGTATTTATAACCCTCACCCCTAACCTCATTCGGGTCAGCCCTAACCATGGTCATCCTAGGTGTCATCTGGTTAAGTGACCATGGTTGGGTGCTCATTAATATGTAGAGGGGACATGTGCTTTTGGCAGGCTGTCCTTTTGGTCAGACTTGTCTGTATTGATCATCCTTAAATGGTTGTTCGTAGGTCAGGGAGCGTCATGTCGGCGGTTGTAGGCACTCGATTATCCCTCTGACATGCATCATACCTTGCACCGTCTTGTCCCTTGTACGAAGGGGGGTCAATAGTGAAAGGTGTCTTGGTTAGTGGTGCGCCACTGAAGAGGAGCGCACCATTCTAGTTGGGAACGGCGCGCAGGTTGGGCTTACGGTGTCAAGTTGTCTTCATCCAGAGGTCTTTGACAACTCACGGGTATGGCGTGCGTCCAATCCACACGGCGTCGACATGAAGACGTCTTGCTGGGACATGGTTGACTAGGCCCGCTTTTAGGCCATGTTCATGTCTGGCACGCCCCTTAGGGTGTAGAGGCGTTATTATCACCCTCGGGTCAGATTGGTTCTCAGTTGAGTCACCCGAGAGATGAGAGTTAATACCCAACAATAGTGATTTGGTTATTAATCTCACGTAATATATATGCAAAATATAACCAGATATAATATATAAAATCAATTTTACTGCGACATGATTGTAGCTCAAATCAAGAAATCGATCATTTTCAAATCACATTTCAAAATTAGAAAGTAATCGATTGTACGTGTGAACAAAATACTTATTCGGAATTTAACTGACCAATAACCGGTTTATATGATGGAGTGAGGATAGGCATAGGATGTCTAGATGTAGAAATTATTGGTTCAAGTAATAGGTTTTCATAAGGAATAAAAATTGGAACTGAATATATTAAATAAGAACATGCATATATGATATTTTAGTTTTTTTTGTATGATTACTTTTATTTGTTGTTATTATATATTTTTTTATCATAAATTAAATAATCAAAAATTTTAATATTTATTTTGGAGACAACAAGACTCGATAGGATACCCTAAAGTGGTTAGTATAAATAGGTTATATGAGTAAGTTTTAATTTCATTACCAACAATATTTGGTCACGAAAATTCAGTAACTTACAACTTATGCGTAACTGTTCACTCCTCTTTGTAGTTCTTTTATAAATTTTATTTTTTAAAATAATGACCTCATATCTACACTTTGCAAAAGTGAAAAATATGAAAATATACTCAGATTTTTTTTTATAACTGTATCCGAATGTTTTTGTCACAATTAAATGCACTCATATGTTTTATTTTGTTTATAATTGTACTTTTCGTTAAAATTAAACGTTAAATATCACGTGAAAGTCGTTTCTACACCTCCCATCACTTTTGAAAGACTCCCCACTACAAATGTACGTACTTGAATTGCCTAATGAAGAAGAAAGTCGAGCGGGTCCATGCTGGTCGAATCACCGAGATTACATACAAACGGCAGCACAACCACGAGGCTCCTCAGAACAGTAAGCGCAGAAAAGTTTGCGGCAGTCTGGGTGGAGGAATGAGCTCTCAGGCTAAGGTCGCGGTTGTTCAGGAGTTAGCTCAGGTAGCAGCAACTGCACACACAAGTGGATTGACAGACAATGAGGATGCTGACGATGATGATGAGCTGAATCCAAAGAGACGACAAGTGTGCATATTGTCATATCATTTTTTTTTTTTTTGTACAGATAGATTTTAATAGGTTTTGTAGTAGTTTTCCAGGAATATGGAAGCTGGATCACCTCCTGAGGTTGTTTCATCACACAAAACAGTTACAGAGCCCAAGATAATTGTGCAGACGAGAAGCGAGGTCGATCTTTTGGATGACGGATACCGATGGAAGAAGTATAGACATACAGTGGCCAAAGGAAATCCGCATCCAAAGGTACGAATTTATCTTCTTTTTTTCCTCAGCAATGCCAGAATCTTCAAATCTATACCGATTACTGATGATCATATCATGATGGGGTATTAAAGGTTTTACTTTTGGGGGTCCTCAATTGTTCGACTTTTAGGTTGGCAATGTTAAAAATCCTACATTTTTTACCATGGCAATTTTAAAAATTAAATCATTTTATCTTGACAGTGCTAAAAATTCCAACCTTTTAGGCTAGCATGAGTCGGCACTTCTCAAGAATTACCGCCTACACCGTTGTTAGCTTCATTTCTGTAGAATCACTGGAGAGTCGAATTAAGATTGTATCCTTTGAACATAAAAACTCGCTCTTTTTTGCATAAAAAAACTTTGTTATTTTAGATCCATCTGCCGTTGTTTCCTGTGTTTATATTCGATGGCTAATCTGCAGGAGCTATTACAAATGCACCATTGCTGGTTGTTGATACAGAGTTGATACCAGAAACAGAGGATAATAGAGGAATTCATTCAATCATCACATAATAGAAGCATCCGATACATACTCTACTTATATAGATTGTTGTTATTCAAATCCCTAGACTTATTCTTAACCGAAGAACCTTCTACTCCAGCACAGCTCAGCATGGTGACTCTGCATGTGGAGAAGCTTCCAATTCAGTTATTCCTAATTCTGTTATTGATGAAGGATGGTGGGTTGATCACTTGGTGGTGGGCTGCTGACCAGGTGGCTATGCTTGGGCCGTATCAATGCCCCCCATGAAGAACCTTGTCCCCAAGCTCAAAGTCCGGAAAGCGTTGATGAAAATCATCTGCAAACTCCCACGTAGCATCAGCTGGAGACGCGTTTTCCCAATGGATGAGAAGTTGTAGTGCAGCACGGTTTCGGCGTTTGGAGGTTCGACTCTCCAGAATGGCGAGGGGTGTGGGCGTAGGTGAGTCGTCCGCCTCCGGTGGTAAGTCGATGATGGAATGATGATCTCCCCGAGATTTCTTCAACAGCGAAACATGAAATACAGGGTGAACTTTAGCATGTGGTGGCAAGTCGAGCTGATAAGCGACCTCACCGATACGCTTGGTAATGGCGAATGGGCCAAAATATTTGGGTTGTAACTTTTGGGCTCCCAGTGTGTTCATGGAAGTTCGACGATATGGATGGAGTTTGAGATAAACGAAGTCCCCGACCGTGAACTGGCGCTCCGTTCTGTGTTTATCGGCATGCTGCTTCATACGATTCTGAGCCCGTGTAATGTGGAACTTGAGCAGCTGTATCGAATCTTCGCGGTTCCTCAAAAGAAGATCGGCAGCCATAACAGAGTTATCTCTTGGAATGTAAGGGATGTGCAACGGAGCTGGGAATCCATAGAGAGCCTCAAAGGGAGTTGTTCGGATAACTGAATGTGATGTCGTGTTATACCACCACTCAGCTAACGGTAGCCATTTGCACCACGTAGTGGGGCGTTCACCTGCCATACAACGTAGATACGTTTCGAGACATCTGTTAACAACCTCCGTCTGTCCGTCGGTCTGTGGATGATAACCCGAGGATAGGCGCAACTCAACCCCCTGGTAAGAAAAAAGCTGTTTCCAAAACGCGCTGATGAAGACAGGATCGCGGTCACTCACTATGGTCTGTGGTAGGCCATGAAGACGGTAAATATTGTATAGAAAAAGCTGAGCGACAGTGGTGGCTGTATACGGGTGTGCGGGAGCCATGAAGTGGGCGTACTTCGTAAGTCGATCGACTACCACAAAAATGACGTTCTTACCCTGGGATCGAGGTAACCCTGATATGAAATCCATGGATATATCGGTAAAAATTCATGTTGGAAGAGGCAGTGGTTGTAGTAACCCTGGTGATGCCGTATTTTCCGTCTTATTGCGCTGACATGTCTCGCAGTCCCTGATGAATTGACGGACTTGCTTCTTAGCGCCCTTCCAATATACGAGTGATGCCAACCGTTGGGTTGTAGCATGGACCCCTGAGTGACCACCCACAACTGATGTATGAAAAAGCTCCAGTAATTCCGAACGTAACGTGTTGTCAGCCCCAATTACCAACTTGCCCTTGCGCCATAACTTATCATCCTTCCACGTAAAATTGGTAGAACCCGTACCCATTTTGAGAGCTGAAATCAACTGCTGACATGTCGGATCCCCCGTCCAACTAGCAGTAATCCTTGGCATGAAAATTGGTGGAATACCCGAAACCAAAACTGCAGCCACCGAACACTCACCAATTCACGATAAAGCATCAGCTGCAACGTTTTCTTTACCAGTTTTGTACTCAATTTCATAGTCAAACCCCAGGATCTTTGCCAACCACGTGTGCTGTAGCGGGGTGGAAACCTTCTGTTCCAGAAGAAATTTGAGGCTTTGTTGATCCGTGCGGATGATGAAGTGGCGATCGATTAGATAATAATGCCATTTTTTTACCGCGAAGAGAATAGCAAGTAACTCCTTCTCGTAAGCTGAAAGAGCTTGATGGCGAGCAGAAAGTGTCTTACTTATGAACGCGATCGGGTGTCCGCCTTGCATAAGAACTGCACCAATGCCAATAGCGGATGCATCCGTCTCCACCACAAACGGTTTGGAGAAATCTGGAAGAGCTAGCACCGGGGCTGTGCGAAGGGCGGTTTTGAGGTTGGTAAAGGCCGACTCTGCTGCAGGGTTCCAAATAATTTTCTCCCGTTTGAGGAGCTCCGTCAGTGGCTTACATAATGACCCATATCCTTTGATGAAACGCCGGTAATAGCCCGCCAAGCCTAGAAAGCCCCGAAGTTGCCGTATTGTCGTAGGAGTTGGCCACGTTGTAATTGCTTCAACTTTTGATGGGTCAGTTGAGACTCCCGATCCCGTAACAAAGTGCCCGAGATATTCGACTTTCGTACCGCCAAAAGAACATTTGCTCAACTTTGCAAACAGGGAATGCTCACACAACATTTGCAGAACCGCTCTTAAATGCTGTTCGTGGGACCTTAAATCTGAGTTGTAGATTAAGATATCATCGAAGAATACCAAAACAAAGTCTCGGAGGAATGGCTTGAAAATAGAGTTCATCAGGTTTTGGAAGGTAGCTGGCGCGTTTGTAAGCCCAAAAGGCATTACGAGGAACTCATAATGGCCCTCGCGTGTCCGGAAAGCCGTTTTATGAATATCTTCGTCCTTCATTCTGATCTGATGATAACCGGAGCGGAGGTCCAGTTTTGAAAAAATAGAAGCCCCGTGAAGCTCGTCGAGTAACTCTTCCACGAGTGGAATGGGAAATTTGTTCCGGATAGTAGCCGCATTGAGCTTGCGATAGTCAACGCAAAACCGCCAAGACCCGTCTTTCTTTTTGACAAGAACCAGGGGAGCTGCGAAAGCGCTTGTGCTCGGTTGAATGACCCCATTCTGCAACGTTGCCTCCTGCAGCTTGGCTAGGGAGAAAGCATCATACAGGGTCTTGGGTTGCAACATGCGAATGGGTCCTTGTAGCTCCGGTCGAAGGCCCCCGATGAAGTGGCTGAGGGCCTGCTTCTCTGTCAATGGGTCGCGAAGTTGGATGTGGTGAAACAGAGTCGAGAACTGGCGGTAATACTTTGTCACCGATTCTTCTTGCTGCAAGTTCCTCAGGTCGAGCATGGGATCGTCAAAGTCACTCAGCCCAAAACGAGCTTGTATTGCCGAAGAATAATCAGACCACGTGAGTGCCGAGCCTTTAAGTTCCTTCAACTTAACGAACGTCTGGTGCCAAAGCAGAGCATCACCTTCAACATGGATGGTGACGAGGTCAATCTTTCGCTCGTCCGGGACATTATCAACCTTGAAAAAGTGCTCACAACGGTAGAGCCATCCGACGACATCTTCACCGTGAAACTTAGGAAAGTCCATCCGTCCGAAGCGAGAGGGTCGATTCGCCTGACCACTCGACTGCGACGAGTTCTGCTGGGAGCTACCATCAATATCACCATCTGCACCAGGTACAATTCCCTTTAGACGATAATAGTCGAAATGCTTTAAAATACCGTTCATCGTTGCTTTGATTTCTCCAAGCATTGTGTCATGTCCTTCGACTGCTTGCTGTAGAGCAGCCAACGTCCGATCATTTTGTTGCCATCGTGTTTCCGTTGCCATGAGAATGTGAGGGGAGTAAAGGAACGAAGAAAAAAATTCAGACGCAAAGTGCACAGAGAAGAGGGGTGGCTTGGCTCTGGATACCAATGATACAGAGTTGATACCAGAAACAGAGGATAATAGATGAATTCATTCAATCATCACATAATAGAAGCATCCGATACATACTCTACTTATATAGATTGTTGTTATTCAAATCCCTAGGCTTATTCTTAACCGAAGAACCTTCCACTCCAGTACAGCTCAGCATGGTGACTCTGCATGTGGAGAAGCTTCCAATTCAGTTATTCCTAATTCTGTTATTGATGAAGGATGGTGGGCTGATCACTTGGTGGTGGGCTGCTGACCAGGTGGCTATGCTTGGGCCGTATCAGTTGCAATGTCCAAAAACTTGTCGAAAGGGATGCAGCTGACCCCAAGGTTGTCATAACAACATACGAGGGAAAACGAAAACACATTGTTCCAAGTGCAAGAAACAGCAGCCAACACCAACCAAAAACCCACGGAAGGCAAATGCAGATAATAATCAATTTCTCGACCATCTGCCTGTTGTTTTGCGTCTAAAAGAAGAGAGTAGCATCATAAGTTGATCTATGTCATTACTCATGATACCGAGTCGAGAAGTGATTATATTTGTACTTATAGTTCTTCTCCACACCACTGTACTTACCACTTTGTTGTTATTACCCGATAGAAGTTGTATCATTTGATTTTCACATACAGAAATAAATCCAATTTTCTGCAGTTCTCGGTACTAAAGATGAATGAATGAAATTTACTTTTGCCTTGAAATAATGGTGGACGTTGATGCAATTCTCGGTACTAAAGATGAAGTGCATGCTTCATTCATAATTCAGTGGTTATTTCCAGTAGGAAATACAACAGTAATAAGAGTTGTTATACAGTAATTAGAGTTGTTATATAGTAAAGAGCTGTTAGAAATAGTAATATAGCTGTTATAGAACTGTGTATAAATAGATTGTATGTAATTCAATTCAAAATAACTGAATATTCATTCCAATATTTATACATTGTATCATGGTATCAGAGCTGAGTTAGATCTAAGTATTTCGATCAATTAGGATCGAATACGAACCAGCCCCATCATCTACCAGTCACTTACCTGAAGGATGTCAGAAGGAAGTGTTCACTCCGGCCAAGAACCTGCCTCAACAAATATGTTGGCGGCTCAACTGGCGTCCATCCTTCAAATCCAATCACAACTGATATCCCTCAATGAAAAATTGGGGCAGAATAATTACTCCCTTTGGGCTCGTCTGATGAGAATGACCATCGAAGGCAGGGGAAAGCTGAGCCACATCACTGGGATACCGGCTGCACATGCACAAGGAACCAAAAAACACACACAATGGGAGTAGACAAACTTAATAGTTTGTTCATGGATGCTGGATAACATGGAGCGAGACTTAGTGACAAATTATTGTGAACACCCAACAGCAAGAGATATGTGACATGGTCTATCTGGTACATACAGTAAGAAACGAGATGGATTTCAAATATTCGATCTCACAGTAAAGACGAATAATATGAAGCGGGGATCAGATAGCGTGAAGCAGTATTTCAGTAATCTCCAACGAATTTGGAGGGAAATTGAAACACGCCAACCAAATCCAATGGAGTGCAACAAAAATATCGAAACCTACAACAAAATCATGTCAGAATCAAAGTTGTACCAGTTCCTCGCCGGAGTAGGGGACGAGTTTGATACTGAGAGACGCGACTTACTGAAAGGAGATCCAAAACCCACGTCGGAAGAAGGCTATGCAATGATTCGAACGGAACGGGACTGATGACTCGTAATGGGATCGGAGCATCAGCTCAGCGGGCCATCATCGACGATTGTCTCAGGAATCGAGGCGGGATTGAGTGTGAATCCACCAAGCAAGTTACCGGTGGTTGTCGACACCTCCAAGAACCCCACGGACGACAACGAGACAGCCTATGCCACCAAACCTCGCTCAGACACCGGAAGATGGCTGACTTCATCCTCGCGTGGCGGCGGCGACCGGAATAGACTAAAATGTACCTACTGCGGCAAAATCCGACATACAAGAGAGGAATGTTACCAACTCGTCGGATATCCCGACGGTTGGAGACCAAATCGGAGGTCGGGACCGCCTCAAGCACCAGCGGTCGCCGGAACCGACATCAATCGGAACCTAGGGTTTGGGGCACAAGCAGTGTTTCAAGATAATAACAACGAGAGGTAGAACAAAGAGTCGTACCAGAGGTCGAGACCAGGGGAGAAGCACTGAGCATCAGCAGCGGTGGCCGGAACCGAGACGAATCGGTTCCGATTTGAGGATCCAAGGAGAGACGCAGCACCGAGCACGTCCATGGAACCAAGAGGTGGAACCAAGAGCCATACCGGAGGTCGGGACCAGGGGAGGAGCACCGAGCAGTGATGGCCGGAACTGAGCCAAATTGGTTCCAATTCGATGAACCAAGGAGAGACGCGTCTGGAAGTGGTACTGCGGCTGGGAATGCTAAGGATGAAGGACCCCGATTAGGTATAGGTCTTTTGGTTCAAAAACCTAATATTTACAAAACTGGTCCTTCTATTTTTGACAGATATTCAAGTCGAATCAACAACTATGAAAACCAAGCAAATGAGTCTGAGGTATGCGTAGCCAATCGACCGAAAGGAAATAATACACAATGGATTTTGGATTCAGGGGCTACAGATACAATGACGTTTGATAAAAATGACTTGGGTGAATGGTCAAGTCCTACTCAGGCATCTATTCAAAGTGCCAATGGGGAACTATCAACGGTTTTGGAGCAGGGTCCATAGAAATCTCGCCAATATTCAAACTAAAAAACTGTCTCTATGTACCCAGATTGTTGTGCAAACTAATGTCTATAAATCATGTGACTAAGGAGTTAAACTGCATGGTGCTAATATATCCAGATTTCTGTCTATTATAAGATATTCAGTCGGGGAAGACGATCGGGTGTGGCACTAAGCGTGGGGGATTGTACACGAAGGACTTAAAAAATTGTTTAAAAACAACTTAAATACGACATTATCCCATAATGTTTGACCAAATTTTCAGTTTCTCCCTAAAGTTTAATCGTAAATTTTGTATCCTTCATGTTTGGCCAAAGTGCAAGTTTGCTCCATCCGTCAACTTTTCCATACAAATTTAACAGAATAAGTTTTGAAAATTGTAAAAATAACAAAAAACAACTTTCAAAAATGTCACAATTTAACCCTCCCAATCTTTTTCAAATGTTACAATCGAGTCTCAATTCGACCGAGACTTGATTGAAACTCAATCGAATTGGGGGGTTAGTTGGACCATAATCGATTGGAGCTTAATTGTAACATTTGAAAAAGTATAAAAGGGTTAAATTGTAATATTTTTAAAAGTTTTTTGTTATTTTTGCAATTTTCAAAATAAATTCAGTTAAATTTGAATGAAAAAATTGACGGATGGGACAAATTTGTATTGGTCAAACATGATAAAATAAAATTTTACAATTTAAACTTTGGGGGGAAATCAAAATTTAACAAAATATTATAGAGCAATATGATATTTACCCCAAAACGGACTTTTGATATATTTGTTTAATTAAAAATTCGTAATAAATAAATACTTTTTTCAATAAAAAAAAACTTGAAAATTCATGTTTTTTATTTCTTTATATTTTTACAAGAATATAATTTTACACTATGAATTAATTACGTGTTCTCCACAACTAAAATATAAGTTTTAAAAAATTAAAGTTCGACTAATTTTTAATAAAATTATCAAAATTCTAATTTAAAAAAACGATACATGTATACTGTATATACTATATAGTATAACATATATTGAATTTTTTTTTTTAAAGTAATCAATTTTTTTTTAGAAAAGTAAGTATACAAAAAACATATTTAAAAAAATAGGTATACGCGCACCCCGGGTAGCGCGTATTGGACATACGCTTGTTCCTCAATTTGTTTTTGTTTTTAAATTTTCAATAATGACGACTCGATGTTTAATTAAAAATAAAATTATGTATCTATTAAAAAATTTTAAAAAAATTATAGTAAGTAGATATTTTAATTGCGATTCAAATGATGCAAAAAGTATTAAATTTGGATTTACGGATTGACTGCACGGCATGCCGTAAGTTGAGATATGAAAATTTGACTTAAAACATTATAAGTCAGACCATGTAAGTCCAAACTTAACACGGTTAACGTCATTTATGTCGTAAATCAATTATATCTACCTAGGGCAATTTTTTTGATTAGAAATACAGTGATTTTGTAACCTAACATCATTTGTTTTATAATTTGACCGAAATAAGTAAATGCATTAGGTGAGAAATTTAATTATGTACTTACTCAAAAAAATCAAAAAAATTACGATGCGTAGATAATTTAATTACGAATTAAATGACGCTAACTATGCGTTAATTTTTTACTTTTAGACTGACTGTATAATACGATACGTAAAAAACTCTACATACGATACAAAACATTCCAAATAGTGTTTTGAACAGTAAATTTGTTGTGTAAATAGTGAAAATGACGTTAACCGTGTTGAGTTTGGACTTACATGGTCTGAGTTATAATTTTTTAAATTAAATTTTCATATCTCAACTTACGGTATGCCGTACAGTCGATCTGTAAATTCAAATTTAATACTTTTTGCATTATTTGAATCGCAATTAAAATATCTACTTACTATAAAAAAATTTAATAGATACATAATTTTATTTTTAATTAAATATCGAGTCGCCATTATTTAAAAAAAAAAATTAAAAAAATAGAGGCACTTGCGCCACTTCAAAGTGACGCCTATTTAATGACGATTATTGAATAGGCGTCACCCGGGGTGCGTGAATGTGCAATATGTGCTACCCGAGTTACCCGCGTTGTTGGCTATTCTCCGTGTAAAAGCCCTATATTTTCAAATATTTTTTTATACTTACTTCATATATTGAATACCAATGAA
The DNA here is from genome assembly GCA_946814005.1 of Chamaenerion angustifolium. Classification (NCBI taxonomy): domain Eukaryota; kingdom Viridiplantae; phylum Streptophyta; class Magnoliopsida; order Myrtales; family Onagraceae; genus Chamaenerion; species Chamaenerion angustifolium. The sequence continues at coordinate 29,503,022 of OX328267.1, read as the reverse complement.
CAAGTGAATCCGTCTGGAAGATCTGCCCACTTTAAGACGACGTACCCTAGGTCCCTAATCATTACCCCAACAGTTACCAAATTAGGAAATTTAATGTCGGGCTCCACAACAACTACCCAGTCAATATATACGAATTTTTTCAAAAACTGTTTAGTTTAGAAAAAATATTTGAAAAAGTGTATATCGAAATTTTTTTTTTAGAAAAGTATGCATACGCGCGACGCGCCTATTCAATAGGCGCATCCCAGGGGTGCGCCTACTGCGTAAATGTTTTTTTTTTTCGCAAAAACACCGGTCTATCAGAAACCACGTTGATTTTAAGTCTGCTTATGGTTTTCCTCCTAAATAGAAATTGAGAGATAGTCTCACGCGTATTCATAGGTCCAAACTACAAATTTTCCAACTTGTTCTGAACAACAATGAAACAAAGTTGTTTATTCACAAGTTTCTGAATGAGACTTTTCTTCAGATACACTAGGTAGTTTGACATTATCAGGCATTACTCCTGCAAAAGAGCTCTTTGGGGTTACTTTAGGTTCCTGTCCTAAATTTTCCAACTTGTTCTGAACAACAATGAAACAAAGTTGTTTATTCACGAGATTCTGAATCTTCCGAATATCTTCTGTCGTACGGTGAGGACAGAAGAAAACTGATCCCCTTCCAATGGTTAGGAAGGGTCTTGGATCAAGAGGACAGAAGATCAATTTGTTAACAAAAGGGTCTTGGATCAAGAGGACAGAAAATCAATTTGTTAACAAACCACCGAGATGATTGTCTCACGCGTTGCTTTATCCCAGTATTCACAAGTCCAAATTCCTCTACGCGCACCAAATTCCTCCATGTATGCTTTTTTTCCTACTATATGCTTACTTTTTGAAAAACATCTGATTTTGAGCCTGTTTATACGGTTTTCCTCCTACATAGAAATTGAGAGATAGTCTCTCCAATTAAGAAGAAAGGAAGTTCTCAGAAGTTAAATACTTTAGGTTCCTGCCCTAGATTTTCCAACTTGTTCTGAACAACATCCGCGAGGTAAAACATTGAAACAAAGTTGTTCATTCACAAGTTTCTGAATGAGACTTTTCTTCAAATACACTAGCCAGTTTGACATTTTCAGGAGAAAACCCATTTCTTCTTAGAACTTCCTTTCTTCTTTACTGGAGAGAGTATCTCTCAATTTCTATTTAGGATGAAAACCATAAGCAGGCTTGAACTCAGATAAAAAGCTATAGTCATTGGAGAAGCTTTACAAGATATTCAGAAGATTCAGAATCTTGTGAATAAACAACTTTGTTTCATTGTTGTTCAGAACAAGTTGGAAAATTTAGGACAGGAACCTAAAGTAACCCCAAAGAGCTCTTTTGCAATTATCTTCGTGACAGTTCAATGTGACGGAATTTAACCTCATTCACAACCAAAAAGGAAGTACCAATCAAGAAAAATGGAATTTGTTAGATGGGGATCGAGTAATCTCATCGAGTTTCTCAAATCGGTTGGTGTAGAGACGCATGATTAGATCTCTCAGCAAGATGTTGGAGCAATTATAGCGCGGTATATCAATGACAACAAACTGAATCACCCTACGAAGAAGAGAGTAGTTTGTGATGAAAGACTTCAATTTCTATTTAGGAGGAAAACCATAAGCAGACTTAAAATCAACGAGTACACTATGCAGAAAATCAAGAGTCTTCAGATGCCGAAGAAAAAGGCAGTGGAAACCCCAAAGAGCTCTTTTGCAGGAGTAATTCCTGAAAATGTCAAACTAGCTAGTGTATCTGAAGAAAAGTCTAATTCAGAAACTTGTGAATAAACAACTTTGTTTCATTGTTGTTCAGAACAAGTTGGAAAATTTGGAGGAAACCCTGTGAATACTGAGATAAAGCAACGCGTGAGCATCTGAAGAAAAGTCTCATTCAGAAACTTGTGAATAAACAACTTTGTTTCATTGTTGTTCAGAACAAGTTGGAAAATTTGTAGTTTGGACCTATGAATACGCGTGAGACTATCTCTCAATTTCTATTTAGGAGGAAAACCATAAGCAGACTTAAAATCAACGTGGTTTCTGATAGACCGGTGTTTTTGCGAAAAAAAAAAAATTTACGCAGTAGGCGCACCCCTGGCGTGCGCCTATTGCAGTAGGCGCATCCCTAGGACGCGCCTACTGAATAGGCGCATCCCTAGGACGCGCCTACTGAATAGGCGCGTCCTAGGGATGCGCCTACTCAATAGGCGCGTCGCGCGTATGCATACTTTTCTAAAAAAAAAATTTCGATATACACTTTTTCAAATATTTTTTGAAAAGTGAATAGTTTATGAAAAAGTTCAATATATACAGCAGAAATAAGTAATAACCTTCCAGAAATTAATTTAATTGATTTAATAATAATGAATCCCACACACATAAAACAAATATGTAAACAAGTGGTTTAAAATGTTTGTAAATTAAACCCCTTGCAGATAGTCTGCTACAAAATTACAATCAATTTTTAACTTTGCGTAAATTTAATCTTATTAAAATATGTATTTATTTTTAATTTAGCTCTTTAAATTATTATATTTATCCCCTAATTTTTTTAATTGTTTACCCTTACATTAATTCTTACACACTTAACTAAATTCCTAATTTCGTACTTGTATTTGACTACTGTAGTCTCAGTGATTTTGTCGTTAATAAGTGTAGCATCAAAATTGAACTTAATCCAAGGAAGTTGTGCTTTTCTCCGAGTAACATAGCGAGCGTCTAGTATATGGTTTTGTTTGAATTTCTTTTCAGTAATAGTGAACATCATTTTAAAGCGAAAAAATTAAAGTATGTTTAAAATAATATTAACTTTTTTACTAACAAAATTCAAATTTATATATAAAAAAAGACCAGCAAACCAATGTTTTCCGATAAATTATTTACATTACATATGAAACACATAAATTAATAACAATCTAAATGCACAACTCTTATTATTATTATTATAAATATAATTATTTTAATATGACCTTATTTGCTTCATAATAAATATATAAGGCATTAGGGCCTATCTTACATATTATATTTAAAGGCATGACCGTTACTTAACCTTGAACGTACGGACAAACAACATGTTTATTTTTGTTCCAATCAAGGCACTGAAAACATCAGATTTATTGCAAAAGTAAGTGTGTGGATGATAGTAAGACACGAAGCAGCTTGTGGATCTCATGAAAGGGAAGGGTCGATGGTATTCAACTTTTAGACAGCAAGCAAGAGATAGCTTGTCCTCTTTGGAAGCTAGCTTGTAAGGAAATACAATATACTATATGCTCGTTATAGCAAGGTTACAGAACTATATATATAGAGAGAGACGTACATGTAATGTTTCAAAAGAGAGTAAGAATGAAGGGAGAAGGGTTAAGAAAGGGTGCATGGACTGAAGAAGAAGATGTACTTCTCAAGAAATGCATTCAAACTTATGGAGAAGGAAAATGGTATCAAATTCCGACCAGAGCAGGTCGTTTGTTTATTACTATGTTTCTTTATGTACACACACAGTACATGTCTGTTAATATGTTCATAACTTCATACATATACATACATATATATATATATATATATATATGCATGACTGCTTAAACTTATGTATCTGAGTCAGCTCTGCAGGACTGAATAGGTGCAGAAAGAGTTGCAGGTTGAGATGGTTGAACTATCTGAGGCCAAACATAAAGCGAGGAGATCTACAGGAAGATGAGGTGGACATGATCCTTAGACTTCACAAGCTTCTTGGCAACAGGTAAGTCTATGCATGAAAAAATAGACTCACTTCATAACACGTTTTACCACTTGGTTAAACTAACATATATATTTACATATTCTGTTTTCGTTGTATTAAAAATTAACAGTGCAAAAATGATGAAATTAACTAACTATGTCATACTTTAATGCAGTGATGACTACAAACTCAAAACAATCGATGGATTTACTTTGAAAAGATAGTTTGCACAATTATTTATTTGCATGCACTTTTTTGTGAAAGTGATATTCATTTTTATTAATATGATGGGGGGGGGGGGGGGGGGGGGGGGTCAAGTTAAATTTTATACTTCATATCATAATTTCTTAATACTAAAAATTTAATACAATTTCAGATTTATTATTAAAAAAATGATTGAGACACACGTCGTAAATCACTAATAGTATCAAAACGCATAGATTCGAACTATGTGGACTTACATAAAAGTGGAAAAACTCGTTCATCAAATGTCGAGAAGATCAGATTGAAATACATATGGTATATGAATCTGAGTAAAAAATATAATGTAAGAGAAAGTTGTAAATATGTTTAAGTCTTTTTTTTTGTAAACAATAGTTTAATGAATCGAAAATATAACAAGTAATTTGGAATTGTAGCACAAATACTATAATAGAATTACTTATATATATATATATATATATATATATATGTATATGTATATGCAGATGGTCCCTTATTGCAGGGAGAATCCCGGGAAGAACAGCGAACGATGTAAAGAACTACTGGAACACCCATCTTGCCAAACACTTCAAATCTTCTGTAACTCCAAAGTTACCCGAAAAACACAACCATGTAGTCAAAGTCAGTGCCATAAGACCTCGCCCACGGACCTTCAAGAACCTATACTCAGTAAGGACCTTCTATCCACAGTTCAACGTCGATGAGGGCGGATCTCTGCTTCCACCACCAACATCGCTGCCTCCACCACCACCGCCACCTCAGAGTAACGATATGAGATGGTTGGAGACTTTTCTGGACGATAGTAATTATACCGGTGAAGGAGGAGGAAGTGGTGGCTGTGCCACCTCAGAAAGCCCTAGCTCGGCCTACCCTCAAGGAGTCTCTCTGTGGTCAGAAAATGAGCAGGAGTTGTATTTTGATGATACTCAACTGTGGGATCTTCTCACTGTTAATGAAAAGTTTACTGTTTAGTTAAATTAAATGCTAGCTATTTAGGGTATGATTAGATATCGATCTTCTCTAATTTGGCTAGTAGAGTGAGTTGGTGCATTATATTTATGGAATATTCTAAGGAATTATATATATTAATAATAAATGTATTTTCCAGTCTTACCACAAAATGAATCATCAAACAAAGTTGACCCTACAAAAAATTTAATGTGGCAAATTTGTTGGGATGAATTTATCAGTGTTATTATAACCCGGACCAGACCGACGATTTGACTTGGTCTGACCGGAAAGCGAACCCCTATCCAGTTTGGTTCAACTAAAAGACCGAATAACATATTAACGATGTTTGAACCGGTGTGAACCGGTCGTTTGGGCGAAAATCGACTGTTTTTTTTTTGAACGGACCAGTTTTCGGTTCGTTTTTTGGGATGATTTTTTTTAACAGACCAATCGTTTTTTCGGTTCAAACCGATTGATTTTTTTAAAAAAAATGATTTGTGTGTGTTTGAGATAAGTATGTATGTATTTAAGACTATGTAGTTTGTAACTTTGTATTTTCAGTTTTTTTTTTTAAAAATTATGAACATTGAACCGGGTACGACCGGGTTGGACCGGACGAACCGGGAACCGGCCCCCTCGCCGGTCGAGAGTCGGTCCGGTTCTGATAACATTGGAATTTATAGACAGACCCGACCAACCAGTCAACCACGCTACGCTTCCTCCAGTTACGTAATTTGATATTTAAATTTATAATTTTTATTATGAGTAATTTATTATTTTGAGATTTTTTAAAAAAATCTTATATGTGAAAGTAATTAACTTAACACTACATGATGACACAACATGAACACATAAAAAATTGTGTGTTGTGTTTGTGTTGAGAAATCTGACACGGTAAACTTATTGTTCGTGCTCGGTAAGTGTCACTTGATAAACGTATTGATACACACAATAAAACGTACGTACACATGATTTGTCACCCCACTCGGATGGATCCTCGCCAACAGAAAAAAAAAATCAGTAAGTTTAATAATGATGAACTAGAAGATACATAAGACCAAGTACTGAATTTATTGGAAGTAATTCGTGAAATTATACACCTTTTACTTTGTCCTAATTATAATAAAAATAGTGCAACCGGTTGGATCCACCTATTCTCAAAACAAACAACTTGCATACACTCCAGCTACACTCTAGTTCACCAAAAATGAGTTTACTTTCCGACAACATAGAAACGATAAAGGTAGGACCTTCGAACACTACGTGAGACGAGTTTCTGCCCCATACAACTCAGACTGTATTTGGGGATAGGGCTGGCAATCGTGTCGTGTCGTGTCTAAATATGTCTCGTGTCTAAATGGATAAATTTTAAACGTGTCTAAACATGTATCGTGTCTAAACGTATAAGCCGTTTAATCGTGTCTAAACGTATAGAGTTGTTTAGACACGGGTTTCGTTAATGTCAAACTCATATACGCTTTAAAGCAGATATATACACAAATACATATATACACAAATTCAAATATACAAAGTAAGGTTTTCAAAGTTCAATATTAAAAAGTAAGTGAGTATTTTAATACTTTTTTATTATTATTATACTTAAATGTGTCTAAACGTGTCACATGTATACACAACACGATTAGACACGAATAGTTAATCGTGTTTATACAGATATCCGCAGATCTGGGTTGTTTAGACACGATTAATAATCGTGTCTAAACGTATAAGAGTTGTTTAGACACGGGATCCATTAAGGTCAAACTCATATACGCTTTAAAGCAGGCCGTGTCGTGTCAGAAATTGTCAGCCCTATTTGGGGAGGTGTTTTGGAATTTCTCTTCAATGGTTAAGTAAGTATTCGTTAAATAAGTGATGCAAGATTAGAAATGAAATTTTGGCTGAAATATACATCAACATAAAAATAAATACCAAAATATTCTTATATATTTAAAAAAAATATCAAAGTATATTTACTTGCGAATGAAATTTTGAAAAAAAAAATCATAACGTGGATTTTTATGTAATTCAAATATTTGACTGGAGTAACTTAATTATAATTCTCTTATGCAACATAATAAATACCCTAGACTTGCAACGATTAGCCAAGTATAGCAATCAACTTTACAAGATGTTTCAACTATATCCTGATATTTAATATAAAAGAATATTCCATTCACAAACGCCCACAAAATATTTAGCCTAAGTATTGTCCAAGTGATCACATTTATTTTGGAAATTACGAAATTCCAGATATCATACAATTTCGGGGAGGCCATGGGGATGAGGATGGGAGGCCAGGGGGCCGGGATGGGAGGAGAGTGATTACGGGGACAATTTCGTCAATTCCCACATAAGAAAGGATTCATTCGAAATAAACGGATAGTTGACGGTAAGGGGAAAACTTTAATCGTGTCCAAACATTATGACTAAAATTTCAAATTTTAAACATTAAGGGAAATATTAAATTTGACTCAAACTTTAGGGGAGAAACTCGTATTTTACCCTTTAAAAAATTATAATAGATAAACAATTAATTACATTTCTAATAATAAAAATGGACATTAAGAATACCTCACATTTATGGTGGTAAACAAATTATTAGTTTATTACTAATTATTGTCTTATTAGTTATTACAGAATCTTACTAATTAATTACTATTTTTCACGTATTTATCTTAATGATATGAAATTGTTAAACTAAAAGAAAGATATTATTTATTCATTTTCAAGCTGATTTTTTTAAAAAAGGTTATCTTTAAATACTTCTTTTTTTACATCCTCAAATTCTCGTCTCACAAAAAATCATGTTTTTCCCATTTTTTAAAAATGATATATTTTCAATTTTGATAAAAACAAACAAATAATACCTAACTTTTGTCTTTAGTTGAAATTAGGCTTCCATCCAAAATTGATGGGACTTAAGTGCTAATGAAGGGTTCGATTTTTTTTATAAAATAGACATTAATATATAGCAAAATACAGTTGAAGTCCTATTAAATAATGATAAAGATAGGTTTCAATATCAATCCAATTTATAAAATATTCATCAGGGTAATTATTAGTAAATTCTCTGTAGATAGGAAATCTAAAATGAATCACTCATTTAAAAAAAAAAAATCATATATACCAAGGGTTATCATTATTTTAAACATATATGTGTATATATATATAATTTTGATATAAAAGAAATGATTTTTTTAACGCATATGCTTACAGTAGTCCCTTTATCCACCACATAGGGCCATAGGGGTCAGTAGTCCCTTTATCTACCATCCGAAACTATATTTAATGTCAGGTCCACTTCCAATACCAACTTTATAACGCAAAACTCTCTCTTTTTTTTCCTATAAAATATACTGGATTTAAAAATTAAATATTAAAACAATCAATTTTAAAAATTATTTATCAAATTATACTAATTCGTAATTGTTGGTCGCGAATATGTTTAAAAAAAATAATATATTTGATTGACAGACGCGAGTAATAACTTTTACTCTTATCTGTGATTGAGAGTCACAAGTAGGATAATCACGGGTGAAAATGAAATTAAATGAAACATAAAACTTTCTCCCTCCGACTCGCATAACAACTTGCCCACCCATACTGTCGTGCTTGTGCTTGTTATCGTGTCTGTTATCGTGTTCGTGCATGTTGTCATACTGAGTAAGATCATTTTATTCCGTTTGTTAAATTGAGTGTAATTATGTATAAATAGTATTTGAAATGCCTAAATGTTGGAAAATGATTATTTTTTGTGTAATTTGGTTGAATTAAAATTTCTTTGATTTGTCCTAAAATCCTACTTTTGTGGATTTGGGAGGTAATTGTTAAATGAGTATAATTAGTAGAATGCCTAAATGTTAGAAATTGCTCAAATTTGTTGTGTTTAGGTTTAATTAAAATGCCTTACTTATGATTAGCCTTGTTTTTTTTTTTTTGATTTGGAGGTAACTGTAAAATTGAGTATAATTAATTTTAGAATGTCTAAATTTTGGAACTTGGTCAATTTTAGTGTGTATTTTTTGAATTAAAATGTCATATTTGAATAATTAAAGTCTAATTCTTTTTAATTTGGATGTTAATTATTAAACTGAGTATAATTAGGTATAATTATTATTTAGAATACCTAAATGTTAGAAATTGATCAAATTTGTTGTGTTTTTGTTTATTTGATTAGTCGTGAAATCATATTTTTTTGAATTTGGGGTAGATGTTAAATTCAGTGTAATTAAACAATATTTAAAATGCTTAAATGTTGAAAATTGATCAATTATTTGAGTACTAACAATGGATCGTGCTTAGTGACTCGCGCATATAGTCATTTAATTCAAAGAAGAAACCGATCAATTTTTTTTTATAGTCAACCCTACCATATACGAAAATCTAATATAATTATTAGAAAAATACTTACTTAAATAAAATATAATAACTTGGCCCCCAAAAAATAAACTTTAATAAGATTAGCGATACATAACTTTCAGCCAAATACTTAAAAAAACCGTGATACTTAACGAATTTGACGCATTTAATATCATCATCAAACTTCTAGCTGCATGTGAAAGAAAAGAACAAACACATGTGAAAGAACATGTATTACACAAATACATATTGTATATATTTACAAAAGGTAAATAGTCAAAATACATGTTGGACTATTATTATTAATTTTACTAACATATTTAAAAGTGTTATTTTATGCACTAAGACGTTTGTCTGTTGTCGTTAAATGCATTATCATTAGTGTTCCGTTAAATATTATTATTTTTCGATTAAAATGACAATTTTGTCATTCAATTCATCTTCATCTCATTTTCAACACAAACCACAAATTAAATAATAATAATAAAACAAATTTGAGTATGATTTTAAACCATTTATGGTTCCCAAATCAACCCAGAGTAACATTTTTGGTTTGATTTTGAACCCACAAATGTTGTCCTAGGTTGATTTCTAGATTTTGAACTCAAAATAGCATTTTTGGATTGATTTCAAACAAAAAAAAAATATTGTTTTAGGTTAATTTCGAACTCAGAATAACATTTTTGGGTTCGAAATTGGATTGATTTCGAAATTAAATCTTCATTTTGAGTTTAATTTAGTGTTAGGGATGATATGAATATAAACAAGAAGGCAAAATCGTTATTTTGACAGATTTAACAGAAAAAATGACTGAATTATAACAGTGGTACAAATAACAACACTCTAAAGCATTCAAGAGCACAAAATAATATAGGTGATGCATTTAATAACATGACCAAATATTATTTTATTTGATCTAAAGCCTTTGATAGTATAACCATTTTTTAGGGGCAATAATTAATTTATTTGATCTCTTCGTTGCAAAATTACTCTATGTGTTTGGTTGGTATAATACAGAATAAGAAATAGAAAATATGGAATAAGAAATATGAGATAATAATGTGAGATTGTTTGGTTAATGGGTTGAAATGGAATGAAATATGAAATTCCAATGTTTGGTTGGTGGAATTATATATGGAAATTGAATGAAATAAGGTAAAATGACATATATACACTTGCGTCAATATGTATAATATATAATACATTATCTTATAAAATATTATACTAATTAATTTGGGAAGATTAATTAAATTTTAAATATATTTTATTAAAAACTTTAATTAATTAAAAATTATATTAATTAAAATAAAATATAAAAAATCATTAAATTAAAATGTAAATAATTAATTTAATTCAAATATAAATAAATAATTATATTTAATTAAAATATAAAATAATTCATTTATATTAAAAGATAATTAATTAAATTTTAAACAAATATAATTAATTAATTTAATTAATTTAATTAATTAAAAATTAAAATATAATTAATTAAATTAAATTAAAATATAATTAATATTTTTAATTTAATTAAAGTATAATAAATAATTAACTGTGAATGACATTTTCGGTAATTGATCATCAATTCTTTATTCCTAGCTCTCTAGGAATTCTGATTCCGTGGAATTCTGATTCCGTGGAATTCCAATTCCACGCGAAACAAACATCGGAATACGAAATTCGTACTCCCTATTTCTTACCAATTTTGCGAACCAACCATGCTATTTATTTTTGTAATGCATACATGAGTATTTACTATGTACATGTATTTTTATCAATTGTTTCAATTTACATATTTTATTATAATTATGCATACTTTTTAAACTGTTACATTAGAAAATTAATGAGAATGAAATATATAAATAATATTCATATTGCGCAGTATTAATGTTAATATTGCTGATATTCATTTTAAAATATTTAAGTATCTTGTGTTATTTAAGTATCTTATTTAATGTACATGCAAATGAGAATAGTAAATGTAAATAATTTGTTTTTAATAAAGTTCGTAATAATTATTTAGAAAATAAAAATAAATCCATAATATTAGCGTTAATATTAAATTATTAGAAATTACGTGATTTAAATGTTATGAGTTATTATGAAAAAAAATATACTTACTGTTTAATACCATTATGAGTTTAAATGATAATACAAAAAATGAAAATGAAAATAATAAATATTGAAATGAAAGTATAAGTTTTTTTGGGTCAATAATGAAAGTGCGAGTAAATGTGATGTATTTATCTAATTTTAAAGCTTTTTTTAACAAATGGAGGGAATAATAACTTTAACATGATTATTAACTCGTAAAAAATTGATACAATTATTTTAACATAAAATAACTTAATTAGAAAAATTAAAAAAAAATGACATTTGCACATGTTTTTACATTTCCAAAAAATAATATCTACATAAAATAGATAACAATATATATTTGAAATACATATTAAATACATATAGTATTTTTTAATTATTTAAAATTTGTTCAAGGCAAGTTTGATTTAATTATAAAACTATACAATATATAAAAAATGTAAATCTAATAAAATTTAAACATTTTTAGTAATATCTTTTTATTAAATAATAATAATAAACGAGGAGGAGGTGAAAAAAGATTAAAACATACTATGAGAATCACTTAGAAGGTTCGTAATAGAATTTTATAAGTTTTGGAGGCATATACCGTAAGTTCACATGTGGCTACAAATTAATTATCACCTAATGAAAATGTGAATACGACATTATCCTATAGTGAAAAGTATGAAAAAGATGTAACATGTTTGATTAAAGTGGTAAAAGCGACACAATGTTTGTCTTTGATGCAATATGTTTGGTCCTGTTGGATTTTGATGAATTCCGTTTGTATCCGTTAACACCGCAAATGTCTTCCACGTGACTTTTTTTTTGCTGTGAAATTTCTCAAAAGTCCTTCACTTCTTCACTGATATTATATTATTAACACCATAATCACCGGCAACAATTCCCACTAAACCAACTAATTTCTCACTCCGAGCCTTCATAAAAGGTAATCCTCGTACGCTCGGACACCCTTAATTATAGTCATTCTGCCATGTTCCCGATGAAGAAACAAAAGCTAAAATTACAGCCACCACCTTTACCTCACTCATGGCGGACATGCGTCTGCTGCTATCATCCACCTTCATAGTAATTTATTGTCTCCACTACTGCAACCTTAGTGTTATCGTGATTCTCGATCCTAACGATTTCTTGGCGCTTCAATTGATTCGTAAGTTGCTGCAGGACTTGCCGGGATCGAACTTCTTCTCGTCGTGGGACTTAACCTCCGACCCCTGCAACTTCGCGGGAGTTTACTGTTCCGTCGAGAAGGTGGTTTCACTTAACCTCGGCGATCCGAGGGCGGGTTCTCCGGGGCTAACTGGTCGGATCAGTCCGGCGATAGGGAAGCTGTCAGCGATGTTGGAGCTCACCGTCGTGTCGCAGGGGAAGGGCGTGTCGATTTGGTTTCAGCTGGGAAGAACTGAATTGCACCAGCACCTATGCAGCAGCAGTCCGTTCAAGGAGCTCCAAGCGCCGCAACAAGGTGAGGATTAGGGTTCTGAAACCAGGTATTCTTCGAGAGAGAAGGATTTCACCGATGATGGGTTTTTAGGGAAGAGAGATCAGTTCGGTTATTTGGTGGATGGAGAGGTTGAAAGGAGGAGATAGAGGGACATCAGTTCAGATATTTAAGGGAAAATAGAACGAGGGTAGTTTCGTTATTTTCATTTCTTGTTTTTTTTTAACGTTAAAAAACAAGAGTACGTGAGTTGCACATTTCCAATTTAAACGGATAAATTGACGTAAAAACAAACGTTTCTTCAAAAACCAACATAATGAAACATAATACATCAAAAACTCGCGGTCCAAAACAAGTTACATCAGTTACCAATTTTGTTAAACATGTTACATTTTTTCATACTTTTCCCTTATCTCATATTATTTGACAAAAATTCGAGTTTTTTCAAGTGTAAAATGTAAAATTTCATTCCTTCATGTTTGATCAAAGTTCAAGTTTGCCCCATGCATTAACGTTTTCTTCCAAAATTTAACATAATAGAGTTTAAAGTTGCAAAATAACATAAATTTTAAAAAATGTCATAATTTAACTATTTCAATATTTTTTAAATATTACAATTGAGTCTAAATTCGATTGAGTTTCGATCGAATTGGGGTCTGCTTCAGCAATATATACACATATTGTCGAACGAGACCCCAATATATATATATACATATATCGATTGAGTTTCGATCTAATTGGGGTATGGTTGAACAATATATATATATATTGTCGAACCATACCCCATTATATATATATATATATTAATTTGACTAGATTATATGCAATTGTGACAGGTAAGGTTTTTGATGTATTTTTTTACTCTTAATGTCAAATTAATAAATTCTTATTAGTCATGTCAAACATAAAATTCTCATACCTATGTGGCATGTCATGTAATTCACTTTAAAATCCTCCAAACATTCTCATTCTTTATCCACATAAGTTACAAAAATTCAATGATATATTCCTCTTTTACATGTGCATTTATTATTTTTATTAATAATTTATTCAAATACTAAATTTTATAATATTATACTTTATAAAAATCAAGTAAGTTAACATATTAAATTTTGTTCTTAATTTTTATTTCTAAGACTAAATTATAATTAATTTTATGTATTACATATATTTTTTAAATTTAATAGTTGCATGTCTAATATTATGTACCCAGTTATAATTATGTATGCAATATAAATTTTAACACATATATAAAAGATATTAATATAATAAGTGTAAACACCTGATTTTTGGCTCGGGATCAAAATAACGTACGCGAGAAACCAAACCGAGAAAAATCGAGACAGAAAAACAAAAACAAAAAAAAATTATATATATATATATATGAGAAATACACACACACACACATATATATATATATATATATATATATATATATATATCAGCCATTATAAAAAAATATATATATATAATAATAAAAACTTTACCTTTCCCATTGTCTGTTACCCATCCTATATATATATATATATAGTATTCTATAAATAAAAAGAAAAACAAATTACCATTTGCTTTGCCAATGTCTTATCTATCTATTAAAATAATACCATATATAAGAGGAAGTTCACAGCTTCACAAATGGGGAGGGGGAGCTTCGGTTTAGGAGAGGAAGGCCGAGAGCTTTGGTGAGGTGAGTAATGAAGAGAGTTTTTTTTTGTGAAAGGAAGAGAGATTGAGTGGAAAAAAAAAAGAAAAAGAAAAAAGAAAGAGTGAGTAAAAAAAATATCGGTGATTATCAGTCTCGGTTTCTCATACGGTATTTTAAATTCCCATGAGTTATGTATATTACTCTCATATTCAATATCATATTTGTATTTTCTAAATGTGAAATAAAATTGAGAGTTTATACACATATATTATATATTTATGTATAATATACTTGTTAATATATATATATATATAATATATTTATATTATGTCTATATAATACTATATATGTATAATATATATATATATATATTATGTATATGTATAATATATATATATATATATATATTATGTATATGTATAATATATGTATATTATGTATATGTGGAAAAATATTTTCAAAAATGACTTTGGTCATTCCCAAACTTTGATGAAGATTACAACTCGATCCTTGGACTCTTGGGTCATTCTGGGACTTTATCGAGTGTTATAAACCAAACCCGAAAAGTTTGAGGCTATTTGTTCAATTTTTGAATTTTTTTTCTTAATTCAGCTCGTTTTTAAAAAAAAATAAATTTATTTCTAAAATTTTCTAGACATTCCATGATTTCTCATAATGTTACAAATAAGTCTAGAATAATATTTGAGTTATTTTTGGAATTTTACCAAGTGTTACAAATAAATCTACAATAGTTTAGGGACAATTCTGTAATTTAAAAAATAATATTTCCAGTTCACTTATAATATTTTCGAAAATTACATTTTTGATTCCTAATTTTTTCTGGATATTCCATGTTTTCTTAAAATGTTACAAATAAGTCCAGAATAGTTTAGAGTCAGTTCTACAATTTTCGAAATATTTTTCCATTTCAGCTCAAATTTTAATAAATTGCATTTTGGTCCCTATATTTTTTTTGGACATCCTCTAACTTCTAAATAATGTGACAAATTAGTTCAACGAGCTTAATATCTTAAAAATTCATTCGTGCATGTTTTGACACGTTTAGAATGACTCAAGAGTTAAACCTTTTTTTTTCAAACACGATTAATTTTAGTTCTTTCTTGTTTATTTGAAATTATCTCATAAAAAAAATGTTTGTACATGATTTGTTTAATTTAAAGAAAATGCATGTAGTCTTTTTGGGCCAAGCATGATCAAAACGGGTAATTCAGGTAAATTGAAAAAAAATATCAAAAGCAAACTACAGTACCGAAAATGCGAATTATGAGCTCGCGAGCTTTTAAGACGTAATCAAACCCCCAAACTCGATTCTATGGACGTAGACCTTTCCAAGACCTAGGATGTTAACTCCATGTACCCTAGACAATTTTAGGATTCTGATTAGCTTTTAATTAATCGGTGGCGACTCTTTCCATTTTTTTCGGTCTGATTGATGACCCCGCTCGACCAGACCCGTCGCTCGTGTTTAGTCTTTACCAGTTTTGTGTGTATTTTCATTTTTGGCCCAACTGATGTAAATGTGAATTCATGAAGAAGATTCGGCCCAACTGTTGGGAATTAGAAATCATCCCAATAACTCTAGATGGAAGTTCGACCCATTATGTAAATGTGTTTTGGCCCTAGATCATGACATGTATAGGATTGAGTCTTTTGTATTATATATTCCAGACTGTTGTAATTGTAATACGAGTCTTACTAATGAAGTTAAGTTCTCGCACTTGCATTGCATTTTTCAAAAAAAAAAATGAAAGTTCCGTTCATTCAATCTCTTATCGTTAGGACGTTTGACGCACCATCTTTGGTAAGGATGAAAAAAAAAATCATTACCCTCACATTAAGGCCATACATCCCCCTACAGTCGAAATTGCCCGAATATGAAAAACCATGACAAAAGAAAATCGGAAATACGTGAACAAGAAGATTGGCGAGGTTTACGGGCTCGTAAACTACAAAGTCAATTGGGCTCTTCTTGACGCCTTGTCTAACTTCTACAATGTGGAAAGTGTCGTCTTCATGATTAATAACAACAGAATACATTCACAAGTTCCATTCGGCAACTTCAAGTCTGTCTTTCAACCCGGAAGAGATAATCGGGGATAGACCCTAACAACCACCGTCATTCTAGCAATGTGGGGGCACCTTGGAAAAATGTGGGGGTAACGTAGCTGAGTTGAATGACACTCTTGAATAATCTAGACCTTCCTTCGAACCAAGGACGAGGTGAATAAAAAGATTTTCAAAATACGTGTCCTCGGCCTTCTTTCGAAACAAGCAACAAATGCACCCAATGAGCTACGTCATCGTGTGAAACGTCTTAAGAACTAGACACCGATTGGACAAATCCTTTTAAAGTATTTTTGAAAAAAAAATTGTCATACACGCAATCAAAGTCTACGAATGGAATGAATGGAACATGCATAATTTTCGAAACCAATCATGCATGATCAAATTGGTATTCATCTTTCTAACTATGGTATTTTGAATTTAGGTTTCCGGGAACCCATGCAAAATTCGATGACTCCAGCACCTCAAAAACACGAGGAGAAAATCATCCAGCTAGAGCAAACCATGCACGCCATGAGTTCCCGCATAGTGCCGTCAATCATTGACATGACCTCCCAGGCCAAGCAGATTTTGCTCTTTTAAGTTCCAGGCAGCCGTGACTACCACAGTATCCTCGACCTCGTCTTCAGGAGCAACACTCCCGTCCGTAAGCACCTCATCAATTCATGTCGGGTACTTTTGCCATCTTGACCAAGATCCACCTCCCACATATGACCATCACACACCCGGAAGATCCAAGAAAGAACAAAGGCACTTTTGGGACAGGATTACCGTCCTAATTTCAAAGATGACGAAGTCGCACGGAGAAAACATTTAGTCGAAAGTTCAGGGACATTGTTGTTTCCCCCTTCACAATTTCACCCCAAGTCCACCACAAGTGATCCAACCCGATGACGTTGATGCTCACAAGGGTTTGTCAGGTTAATTTTCAACCGGTATCACTAGTGGAGCTCTGCTCGATGAAGCTCCCTCATGCCTTTTCATCCGTCCACTCACTAATGGGGGCACCCTTGCCGAATCTGACTCTATACATTACAACGAATGATCTGTTGGCTCAGACGACATTGCAATTTGGAACACAAAATCAATCTGATACCAAATTGTATCAAGTCTTGAATGTAGTGAGTGAGGAGTATGATCAGGAAAAACGAGATCTACTCCGAGAAAAACCTGTTACCTAATGAAGAATCGACTTATGCAACTATCCGATCAAGGAAGGGACCAAAGACAAATAATGGGTACCGCAGCAAGGAGGGACGTCAAGGTTCTTATCACCATAATTGAGTCTGTCTTCTATGTTACACCTCTCTCAGATGAAGTGGTAATCAGAGTCAAACTGACCCACACCACTAGACCACATTCGACCACCGGAAAAGGGAAGGTTGTTTTACAAAGTAAATGAGATAAGAAAAACAACTCCTTGTCGTTTGATCGAGATGAAGCATAGACAACTTAAATAGAGATGAAGCAACGCCATTGTTGACTCAGGGGAGACACATTGTTGACACGGGGCAGGCGCCGTTGGTGACTCATGCAGAGGAGACACCATTGTTAACACGGGACAGACGCCGTTGTTGACTCCTCCAGAGGAGAGCCATTGTTGACACGGGAAGACGTCGTTGTTAACAACAGGAGAGACATCGTTGTCAATGCATAGAGACGCCGTTATTAGCGGTGTCGATCGGAAATGCATGAAATGTAGCTATTACGGAAAGTTTCGTCACAGCAAGGCTAAGTACTTCTAACTGATCGTATTCCTCGAAGGGTGGAGAAACCCATGGAGGGACAACAACATCGACGCAACAACGTTGTCACCACAGGGATGAAAGCTGCGACGAAGAGAAGCAGGCCAACGATCACCTTGTGTTCTTATTTGCATCCTTGCATAAAATAAAATTGGCAAAGCTCGCACCCATGAGTAAAATTTCTCAGGGAAACCAAAAACTGCCAATGAAGATCAAAATCAAAGAGGTTTCAGCCTATTGTTGCACAATCAAAGAATCAGACGGTCAACCATGACTCACTGATATAAAAACGATACATGGCGTACGGAGTTCCCAGAGAACGACACGAGAAAATGTATGATTGGTCATGCGAGGAATGACTTGCAATTAATTTCCCAGTGACCCGACTATACCCATTTGAGATGTGTGAATGCTAAAGAAGCTGAACATCTAATGGAAGAAATTCATGAAGGTTGTTGCAACCCACACATGAACGTGCAAGACTTGGGTACTTTTTGTTCACCATGACGTCTGACTGTATAAAACATGCCCAACAATATCACATCTGTCAAGTGTACGTGGACCAAATTCACGCGCCACCACACGAGCTCTATCCCATGACTTCCCCGTGGCCTTTCTCAATGTGGGGCATCTATGTAATCGGTATGATCTCTCCAAATGCGTCTAATGGTCATCGATTCATATTGATTGCAATCGATTATTTAACCAAGTGGATAGAGGCTATCAACCTAGCGTCAGTAACGGCAAAAGTGGTCGAGCCTTTCATTAGGCAGGATATCATCGCGCGTTATGGGGTGTCGGAGTCAATCATCATAGATAATGTCAAAAATCTGAATAATTAATTGGTTGATGGGTTTTGGACCAATTTAAGATCAAGCATAGAAATTTGTCTTCATATCGCCCACAAATGAATGACGTAGTGGAAGCAGCAAATAAGAATATCAAGAAGATCATAGAGAAAATGATTGTCAATTATAAGGACTGGCAGGATAAGCTGTCTTGGGCACTCATGGCATACATGACCTCAATATAAGCACCAACAGGAGCAACCCCATTCTCCTTTGTTTACGGGATCGAAGCCGTGTTGCTAATTGAAGTAGAATTCCCGTCAGCTAGGATCCTCTCCGAGGCAGAGAAGGACGAGTCACATTAGGCAAAATGTAGATACGTGCAATTGAACCTCATGACAAAAGGCGGCTCATCGTGCACTGCCACGAGAATTTGTACCAGAAACACATGACTCGTGCATTTAACAGAAAAGTCAGTCCATGAGAATTACAAGCAGACAATATAATTCTCAGGAAAAAAAATTGAGTCAATCCAGACTCTCGGGGCAACTTTGTGCTTAAATATGAAGGGTCTTATGACGCCAAAGAGACTTTCAGCAGATGAGCCATGATCGTCACCGACATGGACGACCAAGAACTCCCCAGTCCAATAAATATGGAAGCAGTTAGAAAATACTATCCTTAAAGAGTTCGTAACCATAAAGAGAACCTCCAAAAGTGAGAGAAAATTCCCGCTAAATCGAAAACCCGAAAGGGCGGTTTAGGCAAAATTTAGGGAAGATGGGCATGATTGAAAATCCCCAAAAGGACAATCATGGCAAAAGGAGAGGAATCAAATCCCTGCTAGGTTGAAACCCCGAAAGAGCAACCTAGGCAAAAATTAAAGGAACCGAGAGGTGCGGTAAAAAAAATACCGTAGCAAAAATATACAAAAGCGAGAGATTTAAAAAAAACTTCAAGTCAATCCAAACTCTCGGGGCAAGTTTGTACCAAAATATGAAGGGATTTATGTCATCAAAGAGATTTTCAGCGGGGAAGCCATGATCATCAACTGACATGGAATGGACAACAGAGAACTCCCCAATCCAATCAATGTGGATGCAGCAAAAAAAACTCATAATCAGCAAGCAGCCTCCAAAAATTAAAGAAATTCCCGCTAAATCAAAAACTCAAAAGGGAAGTTTAGGCAAAATTTAAGGAAGAAGGGCATGATTAAAAATCCCTAAAAAGGGCGATCATGGCAAAAGGAAAGGAATCAAATCCCTGATAGGTGGAAAACCCAAAAGGACAACCCTAGGCAAAAAAATAAGGGAACTGAGAGGTGCGGTAAAAAGAGAAAACACTGTAGCAAAAGGAAATAAAATCAAGAGATAAAAAAAATAAAAAAATGCTCAAAAGTGGACGACTTTGTTTCCCACAGTAGCAATATAAAGAAGTTATGATCGACATTAATTTGAGTTGCCTCGACAACTTGCATGGATACACCTTGTGAACATAGCATGAATGACTTTAGGGAATTCCATCAAAAAGGACTACAAAGTCGATTAATGAGAAAACAGGTTGAGAAGTCCGCACAAGTAGTCATACATCTCGAGAAGGGTTTTTACATCCAAAGTGAATTACAAGCTAATGAGCGGGGTATTTAGGTGCTCAACCTCCGCGAGTCATCATCAGCAATCGGGACTTGTAGATATCCAACTTTCGAAAGTTACAATCCGACAAACGGGGCATTTAGGTGCTCAGACTCCGCAAGTCATCCCCAACGATCAGAACCTGCAGATGTCCAACTTATGAAAGTTACAAGCCGACGAACGGGGCCTTGAGGTGCTCAACCCTCGCAAATCATCCTCAACGATGCTTCTGGTCAGAAAAATCCTCAACTTCCAGCTCGTTGATAGCAAAAAAAAAAACGACAAGCAAAGCCTTTAGGTGTTCAACTTTCGCAAATCATCCTCGACGACCAAGACCTGTAGTTATCCAGTTTCTGGGAATAAAAAGTATAAAAAACGACGAGCAGAGCCTTTAGGTGTTCACCCTTCGCAAGTCATCCTCGACGACCAGGACCTGTAGTTATCCAGCTTCTGGAAAAAGGAAACAAAAACGACGAGCGAAGCCTTTAGGTGTTCAGCCTTCGCAAGTCATCCTCGATGACCAGGACATGTAGTTATCCAGCTTCTGAAAAAAAAAACAATAACGAGCGAAGCCTTTAGGTGTTCAGCCTCCGCAAGTCATCCCCAACGAGTCACAAGCCGACAAACGGAGTCTTTAGGTTTTCAACCTTTGCAAGTCATCCTCGACGACCAGGACCTATAGGTGTCCAGCTTCTGGGAGTCACAAGTTGATGAGCGTTTAGGCGCTCATTCTCCACAAATCATCGTCAACGATCGGGTCCTATAGGTGTCAAGTTTCTTAAAGTTGTGTGATGATGTTTGTCTACTATGTAAATAATGAATAAAGAGAAGCCAAAAACAGTTGTTTGTCTTTGAACACACACTCATGAGATCACTTCCATGAGTGTGTGTTCAAAGAGGGGCAACTGTAAACACCTGATTTTGGCTCGGGGTCAAAATACCGTACGCGAGAAACCAAATCGAAAAAAATCGAGACAGAAAAACAAAACAAAAATAATATATATATATATTATATATATATATATATATCAACCATTATAATGTATAATAATAATAATAATAATAATAATAAATTTACCTTTCCCATTGTCTCTCACCCATCATATATATATATATAGTATTCTATAAATAAAAGAAAACAAATTATCAAGATGCCCTACAACCTTTCCCTACGCCAATCCCTTAAGCTCACCCATATATTTGCTTTGCCCATGTCTTATCTATCCATTAAAATAATACCCTATATAAGAGGAAGTTCACAACTTCACAAAATGGGAGGAGGAGCTTCGGTTTAGGAGAGGAAGGCCGAGAGCTTCGGTGAGGTGAGTAAAGAAGATAGTTTTTTTTGGTCAAAGGAAGAGAGATTGAGTGGAAAAAAAAGAAGAAGAAAGAGTGAGTGCGTAAAAAAAATATCGGTGATTATCAGTCTCGGTTTCTCGTACGGTATTTTAAATTTCCATGAGTTAGGTATAGTTCTCTCATATTCAATATCATATTTGCATTTTCTAAATGTGAAATAAAATTGAAAGTTTATATACATATATTATATATTTATGTATAATATACTTGTTAATATATATATATATATATATATATATATATAATATACATGTGATATTATATCTATATGTATAATATATTTATTATGTATATGTAATATTATATATATGTATAATATATATATCTATTTATCTATATGTATAATATATATATATATATATATATATATATATATATATATATAAATATATAGGGTTAATAGGTCCAATGGTACCATATGTTTGGGTCACGTAATCGGATGGTACCCCTATGTTGTTTTATGGTACCATATGTTTCGCAATGTTGTTATTTGGTCCAAATTACTGTTGTCGTCAAGGTTAACTAACGGAATGCTGACGTGACATTGATGTGGCGGATGGAAAATAAAAATAAATAAAAAACTTAATAAAAATCAGAAAAAAATATTTAAAATTTTATATATTAATAAAATTTATTTTAAAAAAAAATATATAAAATCGAAAAAAAAAACTAGGGTTGGATCCTGGGGTCCAATTGACCCAGCCAAGGGTCGAACCTTGGGCTGGGTTGGACCCACACCAGGTCGCCTAACTTGGGTGGCCAGGTCTGGGTCTGACCCAGCCTTGGGTTCGACCCTGGCTGGGTCAATTGGACCCCAAGGGTCCAGGTTAGGCGACCTGGTGGGGGTCCAACCCAACCCAGGGATCGACCCTTGGCTGGGTCAATTGGACCCCAAGGGTCCAACCCTATTTTTTTTTTTTCAATTTTCGATTTTTTTTAAAATAAATTTATAAAAAATATTTTTTATTAATATATAAAAAATATTTTTTATTAATATATAAAGTTTAAAATATTGTTTAAAACATTTTTATAATTTTTCCTATTTTTTAAATTTTTCCTATTTATTTTTATTTTTTAAATTAAATATTATATTATATATCTACGTGTCGCTGGCGTGGTATTGACATGGACTATTTAACAGAAAATCTAACGGTTGACTAACAGAGTACCATAGGACAACATGCTCCAAACATAACGGACCATTTGACGACATCAAAAATCATACGGTACCATCCGATCACATGACTCAAACATAAGGTACCATTGGAGCTATTAACCCATATATATATTATGTATATGTATAATATATGTATATGCGGAAAAATATTTTCAAAAATGACTTAGGTCATTCTCTAAATTTGATGAAGGTTACAACTCGATCCTTGGACTCTCGGGTTATTCTGGGACTTTATCAAGTGTTATAAACCAAACTCGAAAGTTTTTGGGCCATTTGTGCAATTTTTGAATTTTTTTCTTAATTAAACTCGTTTTTTAAAAAAAATACATTTTTATTTCTAATCTTTTCTAGACATTCCATGATTTCTCAAAATGTTACAAATAAGTCTAGAATAATATTTGGATTATTTTGGGAATTTTACCAAGTGTTACAAATAAATCTAGAATGGTTTAGGGTCAATTCTGTAATTTAAAAAATAATATTTTCAGTTCAGTTATAATATTTTTGAAAATTACATTTTTGATTCCTAAATTTTTCTGGATATTCCATGATTTCTTAAAATGTTACGAATAAGTCCAGAATAGTTTAGGGTCAGTTCTGCAATTTTCGAAATATTTTTCCATTTCAGCTCAAATTTTAATAAATTGCATTTTGGTCCCTAGATTTTTTTTGGACATCTTATAACTTCTAAATAATGTGACAAATTAGTTCAACGAGCTTAATATCTTAAAAATTCATTTGTGCATGTTTTGACACGTTTAGAATGACTCAAAAGTTAAACCATTTTTTTTTCAAACACGATTAATTTTAGTTCTTTCTTGTTTATTTGAAATTATCTCATTAAAAAAAATGTTTGTACATGGTTTGTTTAATTTAAAGAAAATGCATGTAGTCTTTTTGGGCCAAGCATGATCAAAATAGGCAATTCGGGTAAATTGAAAAAAAAATCAAAATCAAACTAAAGTACCAAAAGGGCGGATTATGAGCTTGCAAACTTTTATTACGTAGACATTTCCAAGACCTAGGATGTTAACTCCATGTACCCTAGGCAATTTTAGGATTATGATTAGCCTTTAATTAATCGGTGGCGACTCTTTCAATTTTTTCGGTCTGATTGATGACCCCGCTCGATCGGACCCGTCACTCGCCAAGACCCGACATTTTAAAATGAAATTAAAAATATTTTTCAAAATTGGTCGGGAAAGTCGGATTCGACATCCGGCAATAAGTATAGTTTCTTAAAAAGATATAGTCATGTGGAACTTTTTTTATACATAATATCACCTTACTTCACATGTGAATTTATTATTTTTTTATTAAAATACTAAACTTTATAATATTATAGTTTATAAAAATAAATTCAGTGAACATATTAAAATTTCTTACTAAAAATAAATCATAAATAATTTTTTGTATTATATATATATATTTGATAAATTAATATTTCGATATCTAATATTATGTACTTTATTATAATTATGCAAGACAATATAAAATTTAACACATGAAAAACAAATACTAATATTATCATTATACTATATTAATATCCTTTTTAGTTTCGTACAGCTTCATTTTTTTTTATATTTATAGACACAACTTATTTTATGAAATAGATAAATATTGAACGCAAGTGACAATTACTATTACTAAAATAAACATATTTCACTAATACTTTCAACATTATAACTATGTGAAAAAATTAAATTAAAAGTATTAATTAGAAATATTTCCATAATTATAATATTTATCTTTATTACTGACTTATACAAATTTTACTTACTTTTATTAAAAATATACTTATTCTTTATATTTAATAATAACATAATTCGTATAATTGAAATACTAGTCCAGTTATTGCAATTTAAATTTTAGATTAATTAAGGATGATATCTTACAGCATAATATTTCTAAAATCATGTTTAAAATCAATATCCAATTATAATTATGTATGCAATCTAAAGTTTAACACATTAACAAAAGAAATGCTAATATATTTTGTTAATACTTAAGTTTTATGGAACTTTATATTTAAATGTTGTACATTTAACTTAATTTATGGATTAATAAATTTTATTTAATAAGAATCTATAATATATTAAATAACTGATATACAATAATCATTTTTTTACTAGTATATGTTTTTATTAAATATATATATATATATGTATATTACTTATAAGTAATTATATTTAAAAAAATCACATATCACGCGCAAGCGTGGAACATATTTCTAGTGTATATCACGGGTAGGGGTTTCATTCGCAGGTGAGTATATAAGTCGTACCCGCGATTTCATTCACGGGTGGGTATACATTTAAACTCCACTCGCGAATGAGATTTGCGGGTGGATGATGTTTACTTCATTCGATGCTTGCATCGAAAAAGTAAAAGTTGATTGCAGAGAGAGAAAAACAAAAAAAAACTTTAGCTTTCCGGCCGCGAATGACATTCACGTCTGAAACAAAAGTATTCGCGGATGATACTTTTTATACTCACCCACAAATCTTATTCGCGGGTTGGTATACTTTAGTTTTTTTTTTCAAAATTGAGGATATTTCGGTATTTGCTTTTATTTTGAGGTATATTTCGAAAAAAAAAAATCACATTTGGACTTAGACTTCGAATCCTTTCCTTGGAAATTAATTGAGTTCTCACTGAGGAAATAGTCTCTAGGTCTCCGCTTATTAACTCATCACTCTTGAGCGACATGATAAGAAAACCTAGTTTTAGGATCAGGAACACCATGGTTGAGTAGGGGTGAGCTTGGGCGGGCCAGACCGGTCTTTTTGGAAAGACCGAGCCCGAAATTTCGGTATTCACATTTGGAAGATCGAGACTGATTTTGGTCTAAAAAGTCCACTCGAGTCGGTCTTGCTTGACTCGGGTCGGTCTCGGTCTTCTGCCGAAATTTTCAGTAAAAAACAATTGTCTGAAATTTGTTGTAAAAAAAAAAATTTGTCTGAATGAAATGAAGACAAGCAGAGCTACAGAGGAGAGGGTGCTCATGAATATTGTTGGTGGTTGTTGGGGTTGAA
This sequence comes from Chamaenerion angustifolium, assembly GCA_946814005.1. Classification (NCBI taxonomy): domain Eukaryota; kingdom Viridiplantae; phylum Streptophyta; class Magnoliopsida; order Myrtales; family Onagraceae; genus Chamaenerion; species Chamaenerion angustifolium. Next base: position 29,476,744 of record OX328267.1, on the reverse strand, counting down.
CGTGAAAAAAAGACCAACGTAAATTATTAAATGTTAAGTTTTTTTGAAATTTAGTTTGGGTCGGTCCTAATCGGACTTTTTGAGAAAAAGACCGAGCCTAAAACCAAGTCCGACCTTAGAGGAAAAAATCCACCCGTTCGGTCTCGGCTCTAGTCAGTCTCAATCTTAGTCGGGACGGTTTTGTCGGGATTTCGGTCCAGGCAGTCTTTTTTTGCTCACCCTTATGGTTGAGTTTCAATCAAGACTCACGGGGCGTTTCTTTCACTGAATTCGGAATAAGGAATACGGAATAGAGAATAGGAATAAGGAATACGGAATAAGGGATAAGAATATGAAGTTGTTTCTTTGGTGGAATGAAATAGAATGGAATAAGGAATTCTGTTGTTTTTTTGGTGGAATTGTATATGGAAATGGAATGAAATGTGGTAAATTGACATATTTGCCCCTTCTTATATATGTATGGTATATAATACATATAATTGGTATTAATTAATTTTAAAAATAAATAATAATAATAACTTAAATATAATTAACTAATAATTAAAAAAAACTTTTTAAATAATTTATTTAATTATTTAATTTAATTAATCAATTTCTGGTCATGCAAAGACCGTACGTGATATCTCCATTCTATGAAGTCCGTCTGCATCTATGGAGAACCTTGCTTAGTTCTTGCATTGAGAAAAGAGATGATCAGTTTGGTATTCATGCAGCAGAGCAAGTTCTTGATTTAGATGCAGAGGACACAGCAACTCTTGTATTGGTTGCAAAAATCTCCTCTGGCGATCAATCACTCCCCTATATTGATCAATCCCAGACCGAAATTCATAGGCTACACCAGAACATGATAGGATTCATAGGCTACACCAGAACACATACTATATGATGCAGCAGCACATACTAACATAAACTTGTTTATTTCACATGAATGAAATAAACAAGTATTGCAGACAAACAAACACAAATTTTTGAATGAAATAAACAAACACAAACACAAGTATTCCATTCACTTCTTCAGTAACTTAGAACAGTAGAATTTATTTAACAAATGAAGCAGAAAAACTAGATCAAGCCACATACAAGCTCAGACCAATGTTATGCAGACTGGTGGGGCCTGATGTCCAAGAGAAGAGCACCTGATCAAGTTATGCAGTGTGTCCATGTTCAAATATTCCTCCTGTGTTAACACAAGATAGTTACTAACACAATAGATAGTATCACAATCACCCACGATTAAATATTCCTCATAAAACAAGAAAACTGAGCAGAACCTTCGACAACCTCACCACCTTGCTGCAACTTTTCTGTAACCAACTCTACCATAGTACTTCATGCATCACAAATACAAGCAGGAAAAAAAAAGTTCATATATACTAAATGGCTAGCAAAATAAGCTAGTGCACATCATTCACTGTGAATAAAGCTATAATATATACATACATAAGGTTCTTAGAAAACAAGCTTTTACAATGTGCAACGCAGTTCACCAATCAATTTGACATGGTGGTGAAGTTGGCTTTATCTGTGAGTAAACTAGTAAAAACCAAATTGTGACGCATGATACATTGTGAAGGTCAACCTCTATCAAAACATGATCTCTGTTCTTCTTTAAGCATATATGAAGTAGCTAAACAAATAAAATAAGTAGTACATGTTGGAAATCACAATCGATCAGAGAGCTACCAGACTAACATAGGGATGATGCAAAATACGAAGTAATACAACAGAGTTTCTTACGGACATTATAAATACGACATTAGCACTGCTGAGGTTTCCTAAATGACATTAATTGAGTAAATAGTCAGGAATTCAACAGAAACGATCAGGTTTTGTAATTATATATCGATAAGACAATAAATTGGAAAAAGAATCTGCAGGAGTCAAAGAGCAATCCAAACGAAGTCATCCATCCAAAGGTAAAGAAAAGATTGAAATAAAAAGAACCTGCAAAACGCTATTACAGAAGCAAGTATTGCCGAAATTCTCGAGGCCAAAGTATCGCTCGCCTTCGGGAAATTGGTCACCGAGCGCCTTCTCAAGTTTAGAACCGGCAGCACCCATCGGAGCACGAAGCGAAGTTGTAGATTGAACTGGAAGAAAGATTAGTGAGTCAGATCTTTGGGGGGCACCGATTCAGCTCAGAGATTCCTGTTCCTTTACAGAACAAGTAGAGGATCAGCAAAATTCTCTGGGAGTGATTGATTCTCGGTTGAAATGAAGAAGGAAGACGCAATGACGAAGGAGAAGCAGGTCATGGTTGAAATGAAGGGGAGAGGGGCAGTTTTGGCAATACGAAAATTACATAAGGGTAATTTCGTCTTATGACCCTCTATTCCGTATTCCTAGCCCGCAAGGAATACGAATTCCGACCTTTTTGCTCGGAAACTCTAACACTACCCCTCTAGGAATCCGTAAGCCAAATTTTTGCAATTCCGTGAAAAGAACAACTTCATACGGAATCCGTATTACCTATTCCATTCCTATTCCGTGAAAAGAACATGCCATCAAAGTCTAGAATCACTTTTATATACTTACAAGTTCTAATGAGCTTAATTATAATACTAGATATCTAATCCGTATTTTGCGCATTTAGTTAAATATATTATTCTCTATTTAGTTTAATTTATATTTTGTAATAATGAAAATATTAAATTTAAAAAATGCATAAAATAATTATATTAGTTATGAAATATCAAATATAGATATTTTTACGTATGATTTCTTTTTATTAATAACAAATATATAATTTTATCTTAGCGATTAATGTGTTTGAGCTTGAAACTTTTAACACTAACATAACAATTTATTAATGGAGAAAAATTATTGAAAAATATTGAAATATATATATTAAATAAATATATTTTTATGTTAAAGGTAATTGAAGTTATTTTAAATTAAAATTTCACACACTAACACACACAAATATATAAAATTTCATTTTATATTAAAAAAATAAATATATAAATATTGTTGATGACAAATATATATATAGGTATTTATTATGTATTTATCTATTAAATGCTCTCTAATTGTTTAAATTTAAATCATTTTTTTATTATATATATATATATATATATTAAAAATTGTATAAAATATTACTAATATGACATTAATGCAAACTTATTTTTTATGTTATTTATTATTATCATATTTTTTTCATGAATATTAAATTTAATATACTATTTTAATAATTGTAACTACTCTTTACTTTTATAGTAACTTTTGTTTTTGGCCAATAAACTTCATATATCATTCACTAAACGAAACATAGTTCGGGTACATAATATTATCCGCTACGATATAACGAAATAAAGAGGTTGGTGGTGATAACACCCAATCCGAAGGACACAACCCCGCTAATGCATTCTTCGCTATCCAATCCGCACAAGAGTTGGCGGATCTTGGAACATGTTCCCATGCAATTTCCCTAATCGAAGATGAAAGGGTTACCGCATTTGACAAAATGGGATCAATTCTCCAAGCGAAGTCCCGCCTTTGAATGTGATTGACAATATTCAAGGCGTCCGTCTCTATGATGACCCTAGGCCACCCCTTGTCGATAGCTAACTGAACCGCCGAGTAGACCGCATGAGCCTCGATCTCATCGACCGATCCCGCAAGCCGCACTCCACAATCGCCTCCACGTACCACGCCTGCGTCATCCCTAGCGATTACACCCAAACCCCCCGAAGGGTATCACAAGACCAAGCACCGTCGCAGTTGATCTTGATCACCCCCGGAGGAGGTCCGACCCACGCTCGGAAGTGTTCCCGGTCATCGACCGAGTGCTGCCCCAGTTCCAGCTTCTGACGGTCCATGTATGGTTGCCAAACCTGTTTCACCCAAGGACACGCAAATAACATATGTTCACGAGACTCAGTTACAAGACAAGTAGGGCATAGTGGATCAATGATGATTCCTCGTCTCATAAGCGTTCCCCTGGTCGGTAGTACATCGTTTGCCAACTTCCAAATGAAGGCCTTGATCTTTGGCCATACGTTGGTCGACCATATGGCTCGCCACACAGATGGTTTGTCAATGCTCGGTGTTCGGTTTGTGTTCAGGTCGAGCTCCTGCTGGCGCCGAAGGTGAGCTGCATGGATTGTGTGATAAGCTGACTTGACCGATATGTTCCCTGACCTGGCGTGGGGCCATCGATGCCGATCCGAGCTGCTGTTGATCGGGATAGGGACTTGAAGGACTGTCGAGACGTCCTCCCCATGCACAGCTGCGCGAATGGCCGTCTCGTCCCAAGATGTCGACAGGGGCCGAATCCAGTTGGCCACCCTTGGAGAGGGCGGCTGGTTGTCGTTGTGTCTCGGGCGAATGCGAAGGTTGTGCACGGTCGGCACCCATGCATCATCGAAGGGTCTGATAGAAAGGCCGTCCCCGAGTGACCAAACCCCCTCCGCTCTAATAACGTCACGTCCCTCGAGGAGGCTCGACCAAGCCCAAGAAGCTCTGCTCCCCGAAGAGGTCTGCAAGAATGAGCTAGTCGGGAAATAAAGACCCTTCAAAAATCTTACCCAAAGCGCATCTGGTTCGGCCATGACCCGGGCTGCCATGTTCGCAAGAATGGTGCGGTTGAAGTGTGCCATGTCTCTGAATCCATAGCCTCCACTCGACTTCGAAGTGGTCATGGATGGCCACTTCTTCCAGTGTATCTTCATGTTACCTTCCCTGGATCCCCACCAGAACCGGGCAATGAGGCTGTTGATCTCATTGCACCAAGTCGTTGGTAGCTTAAACACGTGCAAGACATATGTCGGGATGGCACTTAGAACGACTTTGATGAGTATCTCTTTTCCGGCATGGTTCAAGAGCTTATTCCGCCAGCACTGGATCTTATCCTGAACTCTCTCCTTGAGGTAGCCTAGTGCCTCCCGTTTCGATCTCCCCCATACTGTCGGAAGCCCTAGATAGAAGCCCAGGTCTGATGATTGTGCCACCCCGAACAGAGAGGATATGCTGGATTTGTAGCTCTCATGGGCCCCTGCGACTTGGAGAAATTGATCTTCTGTCCTGATGATGCGCAGTAATCTCCAAGCGTATTCTTAAGATTCATTGCCAGGGCCAATGAACCTTTCAGAAAGAAAATAGAGTCATCCGCGAAGAAGAGGTGTTGTATCTCGGGACATGACCTCTTTGGGCGGATTCCCCTAATGTTACCCTTAGAGACCAGGTCGTCAAGCAATCTAGAAAGGACATCAGCGACCAATATAAAAAGGTAAGGTGAGAGAGGATCACCCTGTCTTATTCCCCTGGACGGACGTATATGGTTGGACTGTTTCCCGTTGACCAAGACTTTGTAAGTAACCGTGGATATGCAAGCTTTGATCCACATCGTCCATTTGTCGCTAAACCCCCTCTTGCGCATGCTCTCAAGAAGGAAGTCCCACTTGACCCTATCGTAGGCCTTCTGCATGTCTATCTTGAGAGCGCATTCCGATCTTCCTGAACTAGTTCTTGGCTTGCCTCTTGTCTTTAGGAAGTGGAACATCTCGTGCGCTATAATAATGCTATCTTGTATGCGTCTCCCTGAAATAAACGCACTTTGGAACGGGGTGACCAGTTCTGGCAAATAGGTTTTTAGCCTATTCGCCAGAACCTTAGAAATGATTTTATAGGCAAAGTTGCATAGGCTAATCAGTCTAAAATCGGATGCACATAACAGGTTAGATATCTTAGGAATCAAGGTAATATGTGTGTGGTTTAGAAAGGATGGCATGATACCTGTCGAGAGGAATGCGTTGACTGATGTGAGCAAGTCTGGTCCGATCGGTGCATTATAGTAACTATTATCTATGTTGTTTACTAAATAAACATATAAAAAAGATGTATCTTTAAAAATAATTTACGATAAATATAGTTTTGGTTCATATGATAATTTTTATATTTAAAACATACTCATAATTAGATATATAATGACGCTAACAACATATTATGAACAATTTATAATTACTTTATTTTTTATATATAAATCTAAATAATTAGGTGCATGATGATAAGATGAGAGCATTATCTTTAGAGAAATTATTTATCTTAGATCTTCTTATATTGATTTAATCTAAAGAGCTAATATGCGCTTTTGTGCGGATATCTAATTTCTTTTACATGATTTTTTAAATTATATATTGGTTTTTTTAATTTATAAAAATAATTTTAATTAAATAATAATTTGACTAAATATTATACAATAAAATAATTAAATCTATTAATAAAATAATGATAAACATACTAGTAGTCTTTTTTTATAATATTAAATATTTCACCTGTTTCAATATAAGTATTATGAATTATATTATGGAATATAAAGATTATGAATTATATTAAGTGTTTATTCATAAAATTAACTAAAATTTCTTGAGTCAATAATAAATATTAATATTAGAAATTATTAATACAATGTATATTAATACTTTTAAAACACTTTTTTTATATATAGTTTTGTGACTGATATTAGTGTATATGTTTATAAAAATAATATTAAAATCATTAGTTTTTTGTAATAGTAATAATATCTTAATTTATAAATATTATTTTATTAATTCAAAAGATATACCGAGACCGAGACTATAAGGATATAACAAATATTTTTCAGAAAGTTATAAAAAAAATATTGTAATGTTCACATAATAGTTTTTTACTTTTGTTTATAACTTCTATTAATGTCATATAAAAATGTTAGAAGTATTAGTATTTTTTATTTTATATTAACAACAGTAAACAACTCTTATATTTTAGCTATACTTATGCACTTGGCCAAAATAAACTATACATATAATATTTTATGTATTTTGTTAATTAAAAATTTGACTCTCTCTCTATACATAACATCTATTTTCCTAAAGTTGTTAAAATTTATCTTGATAGTTGATATTATTATAATAAGGTAAGTGAGGCTGATATGTGACTTTTTTTACAAGAGTATTCTTTTGATTGACTTAATTAATCTTAAAATTAATTACTACGAATAAATTTTAATATATACATACTTGAGATTTATAAAATATATTATTATATATATTAGTAATGTATAAATTTCACCGCTTAAAATATATTTAAGACAAAATCGTAAATATACATGTGAAATCAAGAGAAATGATTAATGTTTTTAACATATCTTGAGAATGAATGAGATAATTTAGAGCATTTTAAAACGACTTATATGTCATGCCCACATGAGAAAAACAATTGTATTATTGACATGAGGCAATTGAAATAGATTTAATTTAACTTTAAAAGTGAGAAAATACAATAAAAAGTTTACTTATCAACATTCTAAGTGATATATTTATACATGTTATTTTTTAATTCTAAAGTTGTTGGAATTTGGGATGTCATTAGTTCTTCCTTAAAAACTAACTAATATATTGTTATATTTCTATACTTAAGTTGGTGATAATTTATGAGAAAGTTAAAATGTTATATATATATATGAGTATTCACAAACATTTATCTATGAAATGTTTTCATTGTATCAATTTATTTTTCTTTTATTATAATTAATTAATTATACATACTTTTAAAAATTTAATATTAAAAAATTCATGAGAATAAAATATTTCAATAATACATATATTGCGTAGCTAATTATTTTTAATTAAAAAGTTTAATATATTGAAATCAATAAAACCGTAATGAATCAATTCAAAATTACAACCCTAAACCCTACAAATATAGGTTTGTGAATAAACATATTAAAAATCCATAATTATTAATAGATATTTTTAATACAAAAACGTAGAAGACTAAACTTGAAAAAAAAAATAGAAATATTGACTAACTGGTTTGTAATAAATGTGATAAAATGAAACATTTTTTAAGATTTAATGTGGTGCTTTTGACCAATTTTAAAGTGTTCACATATACAAAATATGATGTTACATATGCAATTGTAACATACAATATAGGTGAACCAATATAATTAATTAAAAAATTTCATTTTGCTTGCTTGTCAAATATTATATACGTACATTTTAGTCAAATTAATATATATATATATATATATATATATAATGATATTTTTACAAGTATTCTAATATTTTTGAAAAAAAAAATAAAGTATATTTAGCTAACATTTAATCATATTAGTAGTAAGATGTTTGCATAAATTTTCACTATATAAAGAAACGATTTGTAAAAATCACCATTTGACTGTAACAGTAAAATTTAAAATAAAAATTTCAGTTGATAATCGAAAACATATCTATGTATATTTTTTAAAAATATTTCTAGTGTTGTGGATCATTGATTAATCTTATATCCTCTTAATACTCTTGTAATTAATTCTTACAAACTCAACCCTTAGCTCACTCAACTCGATTGAGGTTAAACCGACTCCTAATTCGATTGGGATTAAGCGAACATCAACTCGATCGGTTGAGGCACGATTTAGTGAGATCGAAATAGTCATTTTATCCATATATCTCTATATCTATATCTATATCTATATTAATTTGACTAAGTATCCTATAATTTGGACAAGTAAGCTTCTAACATAATTTTCTCTATCATAGTGTCATAATAATTTAATTTGATTGACCCATGTAAAAAAGCAAAAGTTACATCCATATCACCATTCTCTCACATCTACATGAATATTCTAAAATTAATCAAAAGTTCCACATTCATTTTCAAAAGATGTTACATTTATAAGTATGTCAAAATAAATTTTACCTTCAAACAATAGTCAATTGCAAGTTTTGTACATAACAAATTACTTTGGAAAATTCCACAAAAATTAAGAGTGAAAAAAAATAAGAATGAAAATGAAACATTTCTTTTTAACACAAATTTGTAAAATAATTTGAAATAAATAAATGATAAACAAGACTTATGATATATAAATTATATTTAATATTATTTAAGCCTAATTCATAATTATAGTTTAGCTTAATTAACTTCAAAAATGAATTAAGTGTTGAAAGTACATAATATTTATAATGGAAAAAAAAGATAAACAATAGTAACTAAGATAATTAAAAATTGAACTAAATAGATTGTAAATGTATATTTTGTTTGCCAAGAATTCAAATATATAACTATTTATTTGATTTCTAAATTTAAAACAAAAAATGGTAAAAATAAATTAAATTTTAAGCAAAAGTTCTAAATGTGTAACATAATCATGTTTGTCGAGAAATATGTTTGAAAAGAAAATTATAGTACAATAATATTAAAGTTTTTAAAATTAAGTATATAAATACACATGTTAGATTTACATTTATGTATTTATAATTATAAAATTAAATTAAAATGATACTTTTCATAAAACATTGTAAAATAATTATTTAATATCCCTATTTAGAAATTATTATTATATTTGAAGTAAATTGTTTTATATATAAAAAATAAAACTAATAGTATTCTAAATAATGTATATGCATATATAATTTATTAAGTTATGTTTGTGTATATAATTTTCACATATTTTTAACTACGAAAATAAATAAATAAATAATAAGAAACAATTAAATATTACTAAATAAAATGTTTATAAGTATTTTTTTTATAGTTCTATTACTAAATGAATTTAACATATATGTAATGAATATACTATAAAAAATAAACGTTACGCAAAAGAGTAATACGAATAATATTATATTAATAACAAAAATAAAAATATTTTCATTTTGTAAGTTTAGTTAATCATATCATTATAATAATATAATTAAAAAGTAATTTATTTTGATTTATTTTTATTGATTAATATAATAATTTAAATTGTATATTAAACTATATTTATATAAGATTAACTCAAATATTTTTTTACATTCTGCGCAAATTACATGTTACTTTTGTATATATATACCTATATTAAATTATAGGCATGGATACAAAATTCATATAAATAATATACATAACATATATTGCTTCATTAATTATTGTTTTTTTAATTACATAACAATAGAAACTCCTTGAAAAATTGCTCAATAAATCAAACATAATAACATGACACATTATAAGAACTCCATATCTTCATTATTCCTCTTGCAGCGCTGCCTTCTAAAGCTTATTGAGGAGAAACCTTCTTCATCCCTAAAACCTGAACTTACCAACACCATACTTATTATGCCCTAGATTGTTACTGCAGTCCAAATAGCTTGGCCATGCCCTCCAGTGCAGTAGGGTTTGCAGCCACAAAATCAGTGAACTCCTTGAAGGAGATAAACCCATCACCATCTGTATCAATGGCTTCCATTCGACTCTTAATTTCTTCTTCTGTGACATTGCCGTTGGTTTTCATTGCATCCCCTACCTCTGATGAAGAGATCTTGCCGTCGCCATTGGTGTCGAACCGCTTGAAGACTTGCTCGAGGAGGGCGGCGCTGTCTGCCATGGTTGTGTGGAGGTGGAGGAGAGGATGTCTGTTTGAAGGGGGAGGGAGCGATGATGAGTGATTAGGTTGGGAAGAGGATGGAAGATAATAAAGGGTGGGATATGCTATTTTGGGAGCGATGTTGGGGATGAATTGGACTGATTTTAAGCAGATTTAAACACGTGCGAAAATAATAATAATTAAAAAACTATCCTTGAGATAGTAATTTAAAATTATCCCGAGTTTCATTTTTATATATATATAAATTTTTGATACATGTGGTATTGTAATAAGTTATTTCTATTTATTTTTCATTTAATTTGGACAGAAAGTGACACTATGTGATTAATTTAAAGTGTAAATATATTATTTTAAAATAATACATAAACATTGAAAATTAAGGAGAAAAATGAGTTTTAATATGATATATTATTGAAAAATATGCAGAAAAAACTTTGTTACTTATTTCATATTTTTAATAAAAAAATTATATTAAAAATGCATATATTTTTTTTGTGATATTTTAAAATAATATTGATTTTTTCACTGCAAATCAGTCATTTGTTGTCATGTCAATTTTAATGTAAATGAAAAAAAATTGATGGAGTGATTAGTTACATTATGAAACGTAAGTAATATTTAATAGTACAAAAAAGCAACATGATGATATAAATATAAGTGATAAAAAAAAATGTAATAACCATATACATAAACATTTTTAAAATTAGGGAAATAAAATATCTCATTTTACATACTACATCGATCATTTACTGAATAATGAACTACTAAAGAACTGACATGCACTTTGCGCAGAGTATAAAAAATATTTGAGTTTTCATTATATAAATATAGTTTAATATAAAATTTAAATTATTATATTAATTAACAAAAATAAATCAAATTACTTTTTAATTATATTATTATATTGATATATATGATTAACTAAACTTACAAAATAAAATTCTTTTTATTTTTGCTATTAATATAATATTATTCAATTTACTTTTTTGTATAACGTTTATTACTTATAGTATATTCATTACATATATATTAAATTCATTTAGTAATAGAACTATAAAAAAGGTTATTTATAAACATTTTATTTAGTAATAGTTAATTGATTCTTATTTTTTTTATTAGTTAAAAATATGTGAAAATTATATACTCAAACATAACTTAATAAATTATATATGCATATACACTATTTAGAATACTATTAGTTTTATTTTTTATATATATAAAAATTTACTTCGAATATAATAATAATGGCTAAATATGAATATTAAATAATTCATTTACAAAATTTTATGAAAAGTATCATTTTAATTTAATTTTATAATTATAAATACATAAATGAAAATCTAACATGTGTATTTATATTTTATATACTTAATTTTAAAAAAATTAGCATTATTGTTTATAATTTTCTTTTCAATTTTTATTCTCAACAAACATGATTGTGTACACATTTAGAACCTTTGTTTAAAATCTGATTTCTTTTTACTTGTTTTTTTTTAAAATTTAGAAATAAAATTAATAGTTATATATTTTAATTATTGGCGAAAAAATATACGTTTACTATCTATTTAGTTTAATTTTTAATCAACTTAGTTACTATTGTGTATCATTTTTTCCATTATAAACATTATGTACTTTCAACACTTAATTCATTTTTAAAGTTATTTACCTAAACTATAATTTTAAATTAGGCTTAAATATATATTAAATATAATTTATGTATCATAAGTCTTGTTTGTCATTTATTTACTTCAAATTATTGTATAATTTTTGTTAAAAATGTTGTGTTTTCATTCTTATTTATTTATTTCACTCTTAATTTTTGTGTAATTTTCCAAAGTAAATTGTTAGGTGCAAAACTTACAATTTACTATTGTTTGAAGGTAAAATTTAATTTGACATACTTATAAATGTAACATATTTTGAAATTGAATGTGGAACTTTTGATTAATTTTAGAGTGTCTGTGTGGATGTTAGAGAATGATGACATGGATGTAACTTAATTTTGTTTTTGACATGGACCAATCAAATTAAATGACACTATGATAGAGAAAATTGTGTCAAAAGTTTACTTGTCAAAATTATTGGATACTTAGTCAAATTAATACATATATAGATATAGATACCCTTATTTATTATGCAATTAGTGAGGTAAGTTAAAATCATTTTTAACAATTGACTTGAACGCATGTAACTAGAATTTTTTACCAAAATATACCCCAATTAATAATCAAATACCAAAATGTTCTCAGATTACAAACAAATACAAATTTATACTTACCCGTGAATGGGAGTTGCGAGTGTATACTTTTAAATGTGTCGTTAGTTACACTCGCGATTCTCATTCACGGGTGACACTTTACCGTTATTTCCACCCGCTATTCCCAGTCGGGTATAGATTTGCTTGAAAATCATACATGTTTTGCTTGAAAAATTCGAAATCAGAGCACACATCATCATCACCTTTTCTTTTCATTCTCTCTCACATCATCATCACAAATCATCCCGGGATACAAAATAACTATTTTTCCTTAATATTTATATTATAGAAAAGAGGACCGTAGTAGGGAGCTCAATATCTTTGAAAAAATTTGGTAATTTATATAATAGTAATAATAAATTAATAGAACTTTTTCAAAAACTATTCACTTTTCAAAAAATATTTGAAAAAGTGTATATCGAAATTTTTTTTTTAGAAAAGTATGCATACGCGCGACGCGCCTACTGAATAGGCGCATCCCAGGGGTGCGCCTACTGCAATAGGCGCATCCCAGGGGTGCGCCTACTGCCTAAATTTTTTTGTTTTCGCAAAAACACCGGTCTATCAGAAACCACGTTGATTTTAAGTCTGCTTATGGTTTTCCTCCTAAATAGAAATTGAGAGATAGTCTCACGCGTATTCATAGGTCCAAACTACAAATTTTCCAACTTGTTCTGAACAACAATGAAACAAAGTTGTTTATTCACAAGTTTCTGAATGAGACTTTTCTTCAGATACACTAGCTAGTTTGACATTTTCAGGAATTACTCCTGCAAAAGAGCTCTTTGGGGTTTCCACTGCCTTTTTCTTCGGCATCTGAAGACTCTTGATTTTCTGCATAGTGTACTCGTTGATTTTAAGTCTGCTTATGGTTTTCCTCCTAAATAGAAATTGAAGTCTTTCATCACAAACTACTCTCTTCTTCGTAGGGTGATTCAGTTTGTTGTCATTGATATACCGCGCTATAATTGCTCCAACATCTTGCTGAGAGATCTAATCATGCGTCTCTACACCAACCGATTTGAGAAACTCGATGAGATTACTCGATCCCCATCTAACAAATTCCATTTTTCTTGATTGGTACTTCCTTTTTCTGAACAACTTGTTCTGAACAACAATGAAACAAAGTTCATGTTGTTGGTAGATGATGTGTATTTATGTTGCTCCAAATATAAGCTCCGGAGCACGGTTATAACACGAAAAAATGTATGGTATGTTTGCCTCACACTTGACCTGAACATTCAACAAGAAAAATCGAACAGGGTATATGCTAACTAACAGCTGCAACACATTAGAGGCAGGCATGCTAGAAAGGTCCTGCAGCTGCAATCTTCCGAATATCTTGTAAAGCTTCTCCAATGACTATAGCTTTTTATCTGAGTTCAAGCCTGCTTATGGTTTTCCTCCTAAATAGAAATTGAGAGATACTCTCTCCAGTAAAGAAGAAAGGAAGTTCTAAGAAGAAATGGTTTTCCTCCTGAAAATGTCAAACTGGCTAGTGTATTTGAAGAAAAGTCTCATTCAGAAACTTGTGAATAAACAACTTTGTTTCAATGTTTGACCTCGCGGATGTTGTTCAGAACAAGTTGGAAAATTTAGGGCAGGAACCTAAAGGATTTAACTTCTGATAACTTCCTTTCTTCTTTATTGGAGAGACTATCTCTCAATTTCTATGTAGGAGGAAAACCGTATAAGCAGGCTCAAAATCAGATGTTTTTCAAAAAGTAAGCATATAGTAGGAAAAAAGCATACATGGAGGAATTTGGTGCGCGTAGAGGAATTTGGACTTGTGAATACAGGGATAAAGCAACGCGTGAGACAATCATCTCGGTGGTTTGTTAACAAATTGATTTTCTGTCCTCTTGATCCAAGACCCTTTTGTTAACAAATTGATCTTCTGTCCTCTTGATTCAAGACCCTTCCTAACCATTGGAAGGGGATCAGTTTTCTTCTGTCCTCACCGTACGACAGAAGATATTCGGAAGATTCAGAATCTTGTGAATAAACAACTTTGCTTCATTGTTGTTCAGAACAAGTTGGAAAATTTAGGACAGAAACCTAAAGTAACCCCAAAGAGCTCTTTTGCAGGAGTAATTCCTGAAAATGTCAAACTAGCTAGTGTATCTGAAGAAAAGTCTCATTCAGAAACTTGTGAATAAACAACTTTGTTTCATTGTTGTTCAGAACAAGTTGGAAAATTTGGAGGAAAACCTGTGAATACTGAGATAAAGCAACGCGTGAGACTATCTCTCAATTTCTATTTAGGAGGAAAACCATAAGCAGACTTAAAATCAACGTGGTTTCTGATAGACCGGTGTTTTTGCGAAAAAAAAAAAAATTTAGGCAGTAGGCGCACCCCTGGGATGCGCCTATTGCAATAGGCGCACCCCTGGGATGCGCCTATTCAATAGGCGCGTCGCGCGTATGCATACTTTTCTAAAAAAAAAATTCGATATACACTTTTTCAAATATTTTTTGAAAAGTGAATATTTTTTGAAAAAGATCAAATTAATAATGTTTTTTTGGCCATCATAATAAATTAATAATTACTACTAATGTAGTTGTGTTTCTCAACAAATTACGTAACTCCAAAAAAGACAACTTTTTTATTAATTTAATATTAAGAATTATAATAAAATATGAATATTTGTATATAGTTAGTCGATAAAGTTGTGGTTAATAATTGATGTTATAAATATGATATGAAAAATTATATTCATAATAATTTATTATATCGGCATATCATTCTTACTCAGGTTTTTCTCCTTAACTTTATGGGTGATGATGATCCGAGAGAGAATGGAAAGAAAAGGTGATGATGTGTGCTCCGAGGTCGTAGCCCCACAATGATGATGGCGCGCCACACGTCGTAGCACCACATTGGCGCTACACATGAAGATTGAAGCACATGAAGGCATGATGGAATTCTAGGTCCATTCGGAACACCACATTTGGCCATAGCCAGTGTGGTGCACCTTTCTATAGGGGCACACCATTAATCAGTACGACCTCTGTTATCCTTGGCTCCTTTCGTACAGTGGACAAAATGACACAAAATATAATACATGTCATAGGGATACTTGAGTGTCGACAACCCCCAATATGATGCCCCCTGACCTATGAACGACCATTTAAGGATGATACAAACTGACCGAAAGTACAGAAAAGACAGTATGCCCAAAGCATCTGTCCACTCAGCACATTAATGAACACCCAACCATGATCACTTAACCAGATGACATCTGGGATAACCATGATTAGGGCTAACCCGAACCAGGTTAGAGGTGAATGTTATAAATACACTCACTCACCCACCTCATTTCTGAGTTTAATTAATGCACCATTCATTACTCTTACCCCTATACTCTCTTGCATTTACTCCTTTCAAACGAACATTCAACTTACTTTATCGTCGGAGTGGAAACAACGGGAACACCTTGAGCTTTCTTTTAGTGCAAGTCATTGAAGCAGCAAGAGGACCGACCTGAAACACTCTGAATCGAGTCCTACCAAAGTACCTAATCCAACATCTGACGCCGTATGTGGGAACTTTGAGCAAAACCATCCATGTCTCCCCCTAACACTCGAGCGAAGAGTAGTCACCTTGAAGCCACATAAAACAACTTCCTCCTCAACACCTGGGGGCTTCAACATATTTGCCGCCACCAGCAAGGCAACCGAAGGGACAGACCTCCCAGCTACCTACGCACCAAGCACCGCCTAGGCACCAACAGACAACTTCAGCCGAACCTGAAGCACCCAGACCAGTTGAATCATCCATAGTGTCTTCAGGTAAGGCGTCATCCCGGGTGGAGGTAGCCCCAGAGGTGATCTTGACGCCTGCCCTCATGGCAACGTTAGACGAGCTCATTGAAAGAAGGGAGTAGAGATCAGCTACCCGCGCAACCCGACATATCGACAACATCCGGGTGGAGGACGCAACATCTCGACCCCAGCCTCATCAGGCGCCATCCATACCAGCCTATCTCCCCGTGAACATCGCCATACCCTCAACATGGACGACAATGGCTCTTCTCCTAGTTCGATGACCAAGGAGGAAATCGAGGAGCTTGTCGCCCTGAAGGTCAAAGAGCAGAAGAGTGGAGTCATGCCTCGTCTTGGGGAGACCTGAAAGAAAAATGCATCGTGCAATACATGGGAGGAAGACAACTGCTGAAGAACGTGGGTACATTAGACCACTTCAAGCAAACGAATGACGAGAGCCTGAGTGACGTTTACACCAAGTTCAACAAATAGTTAGCGGGAATTGATCAAGTCATCACGGGAGGTGAGACCATACGCGCATTCGTAAGGACGCTCGGCCCGCGGGGCTCGACTTTGTACGACAGTCTAAGCATTATCCCGGTTAACACCGTGGAGGAATTAATGGAGCGCGTAAAGTCGTACGTCGATTTGGAGATAGTGAAGTGTTAGAGTATTATGTAGTCTAGTCTAGATTAATCAAGAATAGTCTTTATCTTTAGTTTATCTATATTAATTAGTTTATCATTTTATATTTAGTTTATTATATATATAGTTAGATAGATAGTATGAGTATCTTTATAGATAGAATCAATATATATATATAGTTATCTCTATACTATATATATGTAGTTCTCTATGTACAAAATAATAATTTATCAATAATGGAGTCAGATGTTTGTCGCGCTTCTGTTCCGGAATAATAGTAAAGGCATGAGTGAGGCACGCAAAATCTTGCTCTGCAAAAGAAAAAGGAAAAAAGTTATTACACGACGTAGTGGAAAGGGGCAGCGTTTTACGGATGAAATGTCGGCGCGCCTTAAATCTTCCTCGGTCGTCGCCTTGGAGATATAAACTACGTCGCCATGTTCAGCTCGATGATTATTTTGGAGAGTGTCTCTACGTCTGATTCAGACAACACCTCCGTAGAGGGAATCGGGTCGCGTAGGGCTTTCGCGTTAAGACACCAAGAGACGCTCCCTTAAAGAAAAATTACCAGTTTTTCCAATTGGAATTACAGGTTTTAAAACCTTGGGCGATGAGACGAGAAGTGTCCCGTGACCAACTATTTACATCTGAACTACCGAAAGCATATAGGAAAACACTGAAATGGTTGGAATGAGGATGATAAAAATGGCGAAAAAGGTAAGAGAATACGGGTATTCACGTTGATGACAAAATATTTTGAAACCGACCCAAACGTGAAGAGCGTTTGGGGAGAGTTGGGTAGGGGAAACTCCGTAATTTGTACATATTTCCACAAACTCGGGACTGTCGAACGTCAGATCCGACTTTCCCCGACCCCGTTTTGGAAAATATCTTTTAGTTCGCTCGAAAATGTCGGGTCTTGGCGAGCGATGGGTCTAATTGAGCGGGGTCATCAACCAGACCGAAAAATGAAAGAGTCGCCACTGATTAATTAAAGGTTAATCAGAATTCTAAAATTTGTCTAGGGTACATGGTGTTAACATCCTAGGGATTGGAAAGGTCTACGCCCATAGAATTGAGTTCGGGGGTTTGATTACATCTTAAGGGCTCGCGAGCCCATAATCCGCCCTTTCGGTACTTTAGTTTGCTTTTGAATTCGTTTTCACCGATTTACCTGAATTACCCGTTTTGATTATGCTTGGCCAAAAAGATTACATGCATTTCTCAAAAAATTAAATAAACTACATACAAACATTTTTTATGTGCGAGTTAGTTTAAAATAAATACACAAGAGGATAATGAATTTAATCGAACTCAAAAAAGGTGTTTTAACTTTGGGGTCATTTTAAAACGTCAAACGCATACGAATGATTTTGAATATATAAAGCACGTTGGACTTATTTGTCACACTTTGAGAAATATGGGATGTCCAGAAAAGTTTAGGGAGCAAAATGGAAGAAAATATATTTTTAAATAATTACATAATTAGCCCTAGACTATTCTCAACTTATTTGTAACACTTGGTAAAGTTCCAATGATGATACCGCTTGAAAATACGCCTGAGAAACCCTCATGAGTAATAACGTCATCGGGTTGGATCACTTGTGGTGGACCTAGTAATAAAACAGTGAGGGGAGGAAACAACAATGTTCCTGAACTTTCGGCTAAACGTTTCCCCCGGGCGACTTCGTAATCTTTGAAATTAGAACGGAAACCTAGTCCCAAATGTATCTTTGTTCTTTCTCGGAGCTCCCAGGTGTGTGATGGTCATATGTAAGAGGTGGAGCTTGGTCAGGATGACAAAAGTACTTGACATGAATTGATGAGGTGTTTACGGGCGGGAGTGTTGCTCGGGAAGATGAGGTCGAGGGTACTATGGTAGTCATGGCTACTTGGCGCTCAGAAGAGCCAAATCTGATCGACCTGGGAGGTCATGCTAACGATAGATGGTACTGTGAGGAAACTCAAGGCGTGCATAATTTGCTCTAGATGGATAATTCTTTCTTCGTGTTCTTGAGGTGCTGGAGTCATCGAATGTCGCATAGGTTCCCGGATACCTAAATTCAAAATACCATAGTAAGAAAGATGAATACACAATTCATCATGCATGATTGGTTTTGAAATTTTTTGCATGTTCTGTTAATTTCATTCGTAGACTTGGATTGCATGTATGACAAAAGTATTTTTTCAAAAATACTTTAAAAGGATTTAGCCAATCGAAGTCTAATTGTTAAGACGTTTCACATGGCGGCGCAGCTCGTTGAGTGCATTTGTTGCCTATCCCTTGGTTCGAAGGAAGGTCGGGGACATGCATTTTGAAAATCTTTTTATTTGCCTCGTCCTTCGTCTGAACTATTCATGGGTGCCATTCAACTCAGCTATGTTGCCCCCACATTTCTCCAAGGTTCCCCCACATTAGAATGACGGTGGTTGTTCGAGTATATCCCGATTATCTCCTCTGGGTCGAAAGACGGACTTGCAGGTGCCGAATGGAACTTGTGAACGTGTTCCATTATTGTTACGCACAGACACGTTTTCCATATTCCAGAATTCAGACAAGGTATCAAGGAGTACCCAATTGACTTTGTAGTTTACGAGCTCGTGAACCTCGCCAATCTTCTTATTCACGTATTTCTGATTCATTTTTGTCATCGCTTTCCATATTCAGACAATTTCGACCGTAGGGGGTTGTATGACCTTAATGTGAGGGCAATGAATTTTATTTGATTCATTTTTACCAAAGATGGTGTGTGAAACATCCTAAGGATACAAGATAGAATGAACAAAATTTACGATTTTTTTTTAAGAAAAATGCAATGCAAGTGCGAGAATGTAAATTTCATTAGTAATGTATTACATTTACAACAGTCTGGAATATAATACAAAAGGCTCAGTCCTATACATGTCATGATCTAGGGCCAAAATAAAACACATTTACATAATGGGTCGAACTTTCATCTACAGTTGTTGGGCTAACTTCTTATTCACAACAGTTGAGTCGAATCTTTTACATGAATTGTAGGTCAATCTCGCATCCAAATAGTTAGGTTGAACTCTCATTTACGTCAGTTGGGCCCAAAATGGAACAAACACAAAACTGGTAGAGGTTAAACGCAGTGTGAAGCTTTTGTTTTAAAGAGATGGAATTTCTAGGTTGTCTGAACCGAAGGAACCTCACCCCTATAGAGGATCATAAGCCCATTATGATCATCGAGTTGAGTTGTTTGGGTGCGTATTAGCGGTTCAAAACGATTTGAGCGCATTTCCCTACTAAACTCCCTAAGCTCTTAATGTGCTCCAGGTCCGAGCGGGTAATGGTAACCAGCGTGGTGTGTGCAAAACGAGAATTTAAATCATTTTTATTACATTTACATCACCTTTCGGACAAAATTCAAAACTGAAAGCATGAGAAAACGGTCAAAATGGATAGGGTAAACTATAATATGAGAAAGCAAACATGACAAAGCCTAAACCCTCTAAATAGATAAGTCCCCAGCAGAGTCGTCAAATTGTCGGACGTCGGATCCGACTTTCCCTGACCCCGTTTTGGAAAATATATTTTAGTTCACTCGAAAATGTCGGGTAATGGCGAGCGGAAGGTCCGGTTGAGCGGGTATTGGCGAGCGGAAGGTCCGGTCAACCAGACCAAAAAATGAAAGAGTCTCCACCGATTAACTAAAGGCTAATCAGAATCCTAAAATTTACCTAAGGTACATGGTGTTAACATTCTAGGGCTTGGAAAGGTCTACGTCCAGAGAATTGAGTTTGAGGGTTTGATTACGTCTTAAGGGCTCGCAAGCCCATAATCCGCACTTTCGATACTTTAGTTTGATTTTGAATTTGTTTTCACCGATTTACTTGAATTACCCGTTTTGATTATGCTTGGCCAAAAAGATTACATTCATTTCTCAAAAAATTAAATAAACCATATACAAACATTTTTTTTATGTACGAGTTAGTTTAAAATACATACACAATAGGAGAATAAATTTAATCGAGCTCAAAAAATGTAGTTTAACTTTGTGGTCATTTTAAAACGTCAAACGTATACGAATGATTTTGAAGATATAAAGCACGTTGGACTTATTTGTCACACTTTGAGAAATATGGGATGTCCAGAAAAGTTAAGGGAGCAAAATACAATTATTTAAACATTATAACTAAACTGAAAATATATTTTTAAATAATTACAGAATTATTCCCAAACTATTCTGGACTTATTTGTAACATTTGATAAAGTTCCAAAACAACTCAAAAACTATTCTGAACTTATTTGTAATACTTTGAGAAGTGATGGGATGTCCAGAAAGGTTCACGGAACAAAATTTAAATATTTAAAAATTCAAGCTGAACTGAAAATATATTTCCAAAATTGCACAAATGACCCAAAACTTTTCTGATTTGGTTTATAACACTCGATAAAGTCCTAGAATGACCCAAGAGTCCAACGACCGAGTTGTAACCTTCATCAAAGTTCAGGGATGACCTAAATCATTTTCAAAATTATTATTTTCTTGACCGAAACAAACCCCATAACTTTCACAAATTTCTAAAATGACCCCAAAGTTATACCAAACTTAAAACCGAGTACGATTTTTATACGAAATATAACTATCAACACCTAATATCAATAACACAAACTTTATTCACATTAGGACATATAAATTCAATATTGAATATGAGAGGGATATAACTAAGTCATTCAGGATTTAGATGTCGTACGAGGGATCGTGAACGATAATCATTGATTTTTCTTCACTCAATTTCTCTCTATTTTTTTTTCACTATCACTCAAATCCTCACTTTGTCATGGCCTTCTCTTCCATTTTTTTTACTTCTCTCTTTTATTTTATTTTCTTCCTTTTCTTCTTGCAAGTCGTAGCTTACGACCTTGCTTATTCAAAACTCTCCTTCGGTTTCTTCCTCCTTTCTTCAACCGTAGCTCCCTTTTCTTTGTAGAGTTTTCCTCCTCCAAGTAGATGATAAATCATGGACAATACATAGTGAATGACAAATGTGATAGCAATTGGGCAAAGGTGATAGCAATTGGGCAAATGTGATTGGCAGTTGGGAGGTGATTGGCAATTGGGAAGAGTTTTGGTGAAAGGCGACAAATTATGAGTGATTGGTGGCATGGTAGGTGTTTTGGACAAAATTGGGGTTTAGTGGTTTAAAGTTTAAGATTTAGGGTTTAAGGTTTGAGTTTTGGGGTTTTAAGGTTTAGGGTTTGGGTTTAGAATTTGAGATTTAGGGTTAAGGTTTTAGGGTTTGGGTTTTAGGGTTTAGAATTTGGAGTTTAAGGTAGGGCTTAGGGTTTAGGATTTGGGGATTATGGTTTAAGGTTTAGGGTTTGGGGTTTAAGGTATAGGATTTTGGGTTTAGGGTCGATTTTTCTTGATTCAGTTCCTCGCGTACAGTATTTTGACCCCGAGCCAAAATCAGGTGTTTATATGGACAATAAGGAAATTGCAACCCCGCGTCAATTTTAAGGGGGAAGACAGTTTCCTCGCTCGGTTGATGAGCACTCATAGGATGCAGGTTTTGAGGATCCGCTTCGTCGGGAAAAGGATATCGAGGGTAATAGCTCTCGCCCATCCCCGACTCCTCAACATATTTTTCAATAATAACTTTTGAAATAAAATTGGCTTTTACGTCTGTAAACCCGGGAGGGAAGAATGGACAATTGTCCTCACCCGACCATTGAGTCTTCGAACCTTCCTGCGACATGACGCGATGCAAGAGTTTGAGGCGACGGTGGATGCGATTATCGAAAGAGGTGCACCGAGTAATCTTGTTCTCGCTTAAAAGAACGTCCTAAAGAGCGAGGAAGGAGTCAGAAGTGTTCGAAAATAATCGAATTTCTAGAGAGAAGTTGGTGCTTTTATAGAGAGAAAAAGCTTGGATGTGTATGAAAATGGCCGAAAATGGTGAAGGGTGAGAAAAATGGGTATTTGAAGAAGAAGAAGTCGAAGGTTTGAAGGCCCCTGGTTCAACCAAAATGACGGTTCAAGTAACACTGGTTTAGCCTGAGCGACGGTTCGAATGTTTGGTTCAGATTTTTACACCGAAAATTTTTCCTTGGAAAAGGAAAAGATTTTTGCCTCGTGGCGTGATAGCAGCCATTCATATTCAAATTTGAAAATTTCAATGATGACCTTGGACAGAGTACATACGTGATTGATAGGACATAAAACCATAGCTTAAAGAGGCGTACCATTCTTAGGACGACACCATCCTAATGGAAGGGAGTATGAGCGGGGGGAAGGGATTGAATTTGCTGGGAAGAGAGCATTTGATGCGCCACATCCTAACAGAATGGTCGCTCAACAAAGTGAAAGGGGCGTTGCCACTTAAGGTGAGCCAAAGGGGATAACGACATAATTAGAGTGTCGCCCTCAAAAGTATAATCAAAGCCAAGGGCGAGTGTTGCTCACCCTAGGCTTGGGGGCAAGATTTTGAGTATTAACCCTCATCTCTCGGGTGACCCGAGCAAGAATCAATCTGACCCGAGGGTGATAATAGTGTCGCTATGCCCTAAGGGGTGCGCCAGACATGAACATGGCCTGAAAGCGGGCCTAGTCAACCATGTCCCGGCAAGACGTCTCCATGTCGACGCCATGTGGATTAGAGTTGCGCCATACCCCTGAATTGCCAAAGACCACTTGATGAAGACAACTTGACACCTTAAGCCCAGCCAACGCGACATTCCCAACATAAGTGGCGCGCCCCTCTTCAGTGGCGCACCACTAATCAAGGCACCTTCCACTCTTGGCCCCCTTCGTACAAGGGACAAGACGATGCAAGATACGATGCATGTACGAGGGATAATCGAGTGCCTACAGCCGCTGGCACGACGCCCCTTGACCTACGAACGACCATTTAAGGATGATACAGACAGATCTGACCAAAAGAATAGAAAGGACAGCCTGTCAAAATCACATGTCTCCTTTACACATTAATGAGCACCCAACCATGGTCACTTAACTAGATGACACTTGGGATGACCATGGTCAGGCCTGACCCGAATTAGGTTAGGGGTGAGGGTTATAAATACCCTCACCCACCCCATTTCTGAACTTAATGTCATATTCATTACTCTCAACTTCCCTACTCCTTTGCATTTACTATCTTCAAACGAACATTCGACTTACTTGATCGTCGGACGGAAAATAATGGGAACTCCTAGGCTTTCCTTTCATGCAGGTCGTTGGAGCAGCTAGGAAACCGACCAAGAGCGCTCCGAACCGAGTCCTAACGGAGATCGTGATCCAACAACTACCTTAATTTTGAGTACTTTACAAATCACTATGTGAACTTTACCTTTTTAAGAAGTGATACTTGAACTTTGATACTTGGGACAAATTACAATTTCCGTTAAGTTTTTCATTAAATATAAATGAAAAATAATGTGTCAGCACATGATTGGTTAAAGATTTAAAAAAACTATATAATTTTTTCAAAAATACGGAAAAAGGAAAATTAATACGAAAAAGTTGATTTTTTAATATAATTATTTTATTGTAAGAATGAAATAAACAAAAAATAATTAAGAATAATTTTTTATATTGTTTCATATTTTTAATAAAAAAATA
This sequence comes from Chamaenerion angustifolium, assembly GCA_946814005.1. Taxonomy (NCBI): domain Eukaryota; kingdom Viridiplantae; phylum Streptophyta; class Magnoliopsida; order Myrtales; family Onagraceae; genus Chamaenerion; species Chamaenerion angustifolium. Next base: position 29,452,143 of record OX328267.1, on the reverse strand, counting down.
TTTAAAAAATTCATAATAAATTTTCATTTTTTTTTAATTATATAATTTTAAAAATTATAGATAAATTATGTGCTAACACGTCATTTTATCCATATTTAATAAAAAATTAATGGAGGTAATAATATATCAAAACTCTAAAAGTTTAAATAATACTTTAAAAAATTAAAATTTAGTTAATAATTTGTAAATTATTAATTAACCCTATTATATATATTAAAGAGCTGCATCTAACAGTTTTGGGCTATAACTTAATTAAAGTTGGTCTACTTTTCGAATCACTCACTAGTTTGGGCCTACTTGCTGCTTCACGCTTGAAGTCTTGAACTGAGAGCTTCAGAAAGTGTCTTCTTTGTCGCTCAGTGACAGTGTCCAACTGTCCACTCCATCGTCTTCGTCTCTTCTTCCTCACCAAAGCCTCCTCAGTCCTCCGCATCTCTCTGCAAACAAGAACGGGAACGACAAGCTTAACCGTAAGAGAGAATGGATGTGAACTCAGCTACCATTGAGCAGGGATTAGACGGTGGGCAAATCAAGCAGCTTTTCAACCACAACGACAACAAGGAGAATCATGGATGGCAGACGGTAACTTATCACAAGCATCACCGCAAGAGCGCCAAAGCTAAGCCAGAGATCGACCGTTCCGATCTCCGTAACAATGGAGATTCCCATGTTTTCCGATCGGTCGAGACTCACGCTGAGGAGCGCCGCCGTAGGCTGATCGAGGCTCAGGCTTCCCTGGCTCCTGATCTGGACGCGGGATTGAAGCGGAATTCCGAAGACGATGAAGAAAGCGATGAGGAACAGCCATCCGGGGCCGTGGAAAATGGTGGTGCCGGCGAGGTGAAGCAAAAGAAACCGAAGAAGCCGAAGGTTACAGTAGCTGAGGCAGCTGCGAAGATCGACGTCGATGATCTCAATGCATTTCTCGCTGATATAACAGTCAGTAACGCTTTACTCTTTGTTGTCTGATCTGCGATCCATTAATTATGCAATTCCATTTCAACGTTTTGATTTCGGATTTGTGGTTCAGGTGTCTTATGAATCACAGCAGGAGATACAGCTGATGAGATTCGCTGACTACTTTGGGCGTGCCTTTGCTTCAGTTGGCGCTGCTCAGTTCCCTTGGTTGAAGATTTTCAAGGAGTCAACGGTGACAAAACTGATAGACGTGAGTGTTCTTTTGGATGATTAGTACAGATAGATAGGTAGATAAATATTTCAACATTTAAGATGAAAAATTTCCGTAGGCTCGGCCCATGTGGCTTTATGGTTTGATAGATGCTGCTGCAGTAATCTACCAAGCTAAAGTATGTTCTTTTTGAGCTTCATGAATTAGAATGAATAAAAGAGGATTTGAACTAGGCATCTTAGTAGTAGTAAGAGCATTCTCACCTTTTCCTTTCCTGAGAATTTCTTTACTCTTTGAGTATTAGCAGCAACCATGATCATACTACTATTTCCAAAGATGTGATATTGGACTTAGTTCTAGTGGGAGGTAGGAGTAACGACTAATATTTCCATCGAGGCACAAATGTCAAATATTGTCTCAATTTTGAGGCGCACAAAAGGCGCTCGCCTCATTGAATAAGGCGCACCTAATGTATAAAACGTTATATAACACAAGTACACAACACAAAAATTCAGTTGAGCTCAATTGTATTTGGTAATGTAAAATCTAAAATAATGTGAATACTAAGATAAATTGATCACATTTTCATACAAATTCCTAAACCGAACACCAAAAAGGCAATTAAACTTTCATCAATAGAGGTTCTTAAGCAAATGCACTATTCACCTCTACTTGGCCAATTATATATTCAATAGAATAGCATTGAGTTTCTTATTCTTGTTAGTTAGTCACTTAGTCATGTGTATCATTTTGACAAAATGAAGCAGTTATTAATTGATACTAGAACACAAAAAGAAGCGAAATGAATACAATTTAGGAACAACATCATCATGTGGAAAATATGAACAACATGAGGTGGCTTCTTCTAAGGCTCTCACAAACAAAGAATAGCATGAGGTGGAAGGTATATATCTATATATACTACATAATAGCTGCAAAATCTGATATATATATATATACACACACACACACTACATAGATACAATTACAAACCGGATGAGGATGCATAGTTGTATGGAATTTCTTGTCCAAGATGATGAGGCGTTAGAGGCGCGCACCTCGCACCACAACTTGAGACGTACGCCTCGCACCACAACTTGAGACGTACGCCTCGCACCACAACTTGAGACGCAGCAAGGCGCACTGAAGCGCACGCCTTGGTGTAGGATCTGCGCCTCCCGAAGTTGGGGCGCAGACCCTATTGTGCGCCTCGCCTCAGTGCCTTCTGCACCTAAGAATCTGCATTCTGCCGAATGATTTTTTTGATATTTTTTTGTAATAACTTTCAACAATAAATAGGTCTTCGTTGGATTATTGCAGCTCTATGTTCAACCAATTTTGGTTTACCTTTCCTTCATCTTTGAATCAGATCCCGATTTTTCATATACCAGAGGATGTCTATAAGACATCAATTGACTGGCTTAGTAAGAGATCACTGGAAGCACTTGGATCCTTTGTGCTGTGGTTGGTGGATACCATTATTGCTGACTTAAATAGTCATCTTGGAGCTGGAAAGAGATCCAAGAAGGTGGTTCAGTCAGCACCCTCAAAATCTCAGGTATGATTGCGATTTTCATTTTAACGAGCAACTATTACACAATGATGCGTTGTTGAGCAGTTAAAGAATGCTTTATTTTTGTTCGACATATTTGTGATAAGTTATTATATCAATGTCATCCATGGAGAATGGGGTTACGCCTGAATAAACCATGGAATCACAATTTTGTTTATCAAATTTAACCCTAATTTAATAATTAATTATCAAACTAACTCTCGCATTTTTGAATTAGGGTTAGTTTGGTAATTAGTTATTAAATTAGGGTTAAATTTGAAAAAAAATCTGAAATCGCATGAAGATATGCTTAGATGGATTGCTATGCACAATGTCAATTTTTATATTGTAGCATGCTTGGAGAAATTTGTAGGGAATGACTAAAATTTAGTGGCGACTGTTGTAGATTAATTTGTACATAGATTACAATTTTTTTCCCACGCAGTTATGAAACGTGTGCTAAATACTATTACAAGTGTGTAATCTATGGCTCCATCCACTATCCAGCAAAGATATGCATGTGAATGCTATGAAGGGGTTAAAACTCACACTTTGGTCTCTGATGTCGTTTGATAGACGTTCCAAATTTTCTTTTTAGTAAAATCAAACTCTTTCCTCTTGTACTAGGTCATTGTTTGACTCTTTTTTTTATACAGGCAAAAGTGAACTCTATAGTGTTTTTTTCTTTCTCTCTAGTGAATTTCTGATCACTGAAATAGTAGGTTTAGAAAATTGTATGAGTTCAGGGTAGTCTGAGATGAATATGTCATCTAAGGAAATGCAGTCACATGTAAATGAAACTTGGCTTAGTGCCACTAGCAGTCTAACACGGTTGATCTAATTCCAACTAGACTAATTACTCCACTTCCACAGCTAAGCTCTGTTTCTTTTGACTATGAGCCATGAGGTCTCAAAGGTTTAAGCTTTAAACCTCTATTTCAAGTCCTCCATTTTTTTCATTACAACATCAAATCTAATATGGTGAGTAGACACTGCAGAGCACATTCATGCTTCATATTTTTCTATGGTCATTCTTGTATCAGTTAACTTCCATGTTTATAATTTTATATCCATCTATTCTTTCGGATCTGGTTACAAATTTCTACCATGCTGTAAAAGCAGGTTGCAATATTTGTGGTTTTAGCAATGGTCCTACGCCGAAAACCCGATGCCTTGACCAATGTAATGTCTCAGCTGAAGGAAAACCCGACATATCAAGGACAAGACCAGCTTCCTGTTATGGTATGGGTAATTTCTCAGGTATCTTTCTTACTGAAAGAAAATAATTCAATTATCTTGACGAAGATGCGGTCTTTTGTTTGTTTCAGTGACAACATTTTCCTGAAAGTTTTATGTTTCCCTCTATAGGCGTCACATGGAGATTTGTCTGTAGGATTGTACATGTGGGCTCGTGTTCTCCTTCCTCTGTTAAGCGGAAAGAGCTGCAATCCTCTGTCTCGAGATTTGATTTTGCAGTTAGTGGAGAGGTATTAAATGATTTTGAATCTGAGATCACATTAGTTTCATACCATATTATCCTTTCCAAATTTTTGCTTCAATTGTTAATTATGCGCATGCTTACTATGAAATCGAGTCAGAATCTTGTCTGCTCCAAAAGCTCGTCCAATATTGATAAATGGAGCTGTAAGAAGAGGGGAACGCTTAGTCCCACCATCAGCTCTCGAGGTTTTGATGAGGTTCACTTTTCCAGCTCCTTCCGCTCGACTCAAGGTAGAATTTTTTTTCTTCTTTAGATTGCTTTGAGGTTTGGTTCTCGTAAATGAACCAGGCCTTTGACTATGCAAGCTCTCTTAAATGTGTATTGTCCTTAGGCCACTGAACGATTTGAAACGATTTATCCAACCTTGAAAGATGTAGCACTTGCTGGTACCAGTGGAAGCAAAGCAATGAAGCAAGTTGCGCTCCAAATATTCAATTTTGCCATTAAAGCTGCTGGAGAAGGTAACTCTACATCATAATCGGAGGTTTTGTTGTAGTTCAACAATTGTGTAGCGTCATAAGGATAAAGATTTATAGGCCTCTCTAATTTGCTGTTTCTTTATAGGCACGACTGCTATATCAAATGAAGCAAGCGACATTTTCATTTGGTGTTTGACACAAAATCCTGAATGCTACAAACACTGGGTTCGTTCATTTTTATTATAACTAGGATTGATCAATTTACGTTTCCACTCTTTGCCTCTAATTGCTCACATTTTCCAAACCCAATTTGATACATGATCACAGGAGAAGGTTTATATGGATAATCTGGAAGCAAGTGTTATCATCTTAAAAAAATTATCCAGTGATTGGAAGACTCACTCTGTTAAGCACACTAGTCTTGACCCTGTTCGACAATCTGTAAAGGCTTTAAAAGACAAGGTAACACCTCCATTCGTACTTCTATCCACATTTTTAACTATTTTAACATGCTATATGGTTTGATTGTATAGAACGATGCAGCTCTATCAAAAGAAGAAGATAGTGGTCGGCGTAGTTTACTAAAAGATGTCGACAAGTACTGCAAGACAATACTAATAAAGGTTAGAAAAGGTAATGGATGCATAAGATTCATGCTCTTGACATCTATTTTAGCCATTGGAGGCGCTGTTGTGTCCCAAAACATGGACAACTTGAATCTGAAGCAACTAACTGAGCAAATCATTAAGTTCTCTAAGGTTCTGAAGCCAAACAACTGAACATTAGATGTGGATTTTGTACAAGATTGTCGCTCATAATGCAGGTCTGCAGTCGAGCTTTACTTCCTTATACAATGTTGTTAGAGTTGAGGTTTAATACAATAGCAACTGTTGGCTTTGCCTTTTATTGCATAGACAGATAGATGAGATAGGTGGGGAAGTTGTCAGAGAATTTGAGGTTTCAAAGGAATTGTAAACTTTAATAAAAACAAAAATAGGGACTAAGTTTGTATTTTTGTGATTTTATCTTTCTTGTTGTGGAGAAGAATTTCTCTTGAAAGGATAAGAGCATGCATTTTTTTTTACTAAGATATCCATAAAATATATATATATATATGTATTCTCCAATCAGATATAAAGATAGGGATAGGCGTTGATGTGGCAGCAGGTGACATTAAGTGCAAAATGGTTGGTTTCAATAAATTATATATATACTAGGCAAATAGTGGAGCTATAACGACAATGAAGTTGTCAATTTATTTCATGGCGTAATAATTACACTAAAAAACAAGTAGCGGTCGATTTTTATATATGGGTTAAATGAAATATAAAATTTAGGACTAAAATGATTTTTCCGTGTAGTAGGTAGTCTCTTAAGTGGATCTTCTAAAAGTTGAGGGACACATTTCCACTTCATTCCTTGTTTATTTTCTGTTGCATCGCGCATCGGGAGTCTTTGAAATTATAAGTTATATTGTTATACGTATTAATACACTTATTTATGGTATTTATTAAATATGAACATACACGATAAATTTATTGTGTCATGTTACTTGAACATAATACATAATTTTTGGTGTATGTTCATATTATGTTATTATTTATTGTGTTGTTAAGTTAGACAATTATATATTTACATGCGATATTTATAAAAAAATATATTAAAATAATAATTTTTTTATAGTAAAAATTATTAATTTAAATATATGATTTTACGAGTATAATTTAGAATGAGAAATTTTAGAAATTATTTATTTAAATAGAGTTTTAAAGGTTATTAAATTAGAAAAATAGACTTTTAAGTCTAATTTTATCGTGTTATCGTACGTGTCGTATTCTGAAATCTAAACGTGAATACGGAACAAAAATACTTTCGTATTATCGTTATGTTCGTACTATTGTTTTGTCATATATTTATATGAACACGAAAAATGATTTTTTTTATACGTATTCGTATCATGTTATTGTATTACGTAAAAAATTGTAACCATTATTTAAAATGATACTTAATAAGTAATTAAGTATGGTGTTTTTAATTGTAACATAAAACAACCTCTTTTTTCACCCTATATTATTCTATTTCGTTTTAAGAAAATATTTTCAATAAATACATTAAAAGATCAGGAAATATTTTTTATATAGAAAAAAAAAAGATAGAAGATAATGTTTTTTTTAAAGAAAAAACAAAATTCTTAGAATTTTTATTTTTAAAATATATAAAACTTACCTCAAAACTTCTCTTTAATAAATTTATGCATTTTTTTTATTATTTTAACTAAAAAAATTAAATTTTTAAATAAAAAATCTCTCCATCCAAAACCCTCCCATCACGAAAGGACATCAAATAAACAAAATAACAGCCCCACAATACAAGTCCTTGTTGTCTTCTTCCCCGCGATGCAATTCCAATGGAGTTCCTTGGGTCCACTTCTAGTACTATATTCACTCGTTTGTGGTTCCCATTCGCTTCCTCCTTTTCCATGGCCATTCTCCATTTTCTTACCCTTTCACTTCACTTCTTCTTTTATATTTAAATAATACCTGCTCTGTCCCCTTTGTAGACGCTGCGCCGTCAGGGGCCGGAGCTTCCCCCTCTATCCACTGGTACTGTACCGTTCTTAGTTTTTTTTTTGCTAAATCTGTACTGTTCGTAGTTAATCAGACGCACCTCCATCTCTCGAAAACTTCAAACTGTTCAAGTAGTTGGTTTAATCGAATCCTACTCATGAGAGTAGTGATTCTTTATTGGGCCATCTTTATATTGTAATGAATATTTTCATTCCCCAAACTTATCATGGTCAATTTTGCCAAGAATTAACGCGATGCTGCAAAATTTCCAAATTTCATCCGCATCTCTGTGAGACATGCATCTTGATTTGCGGAAAGTAGGCGTTGTTCACCATTTTGTTAACTGTATATCAACTGCTCCTTCTTCAATATGCTCAATTCAGATTTTTCAAAAGATAGTTGGTTTCGGCCAAGGGATATGGCGCTTCTGGCAGCCAAGATTGCGAACAATCCAATATTGACTCACCGAATAACCATTAATGGAACATGTGGAGGAGTTGATCCTGTGTATCTGGGCAGTAAATGTGCCTTGACAGGAAAGTTAAGGTCCTTCAACGAACAGTTTTCTTGTCCAAAAGCTAAAACTCGGAGCCTACGAGGATATTCAGTGTTGTGCTGGTCAAGAGGACCAAATGAAACTGAAACTGAAACCAAAGAATTTACCAGATCTTGTGTTGATGGTTCAGAGTTATCTAGACAAGATAATTCAAGGTATACTACTGTTTTCTGCTTCCAATCTCAGATTATCCTCTCTGTGTGGTATCAGATTAGAAGCTGAAACAATTTTGATTTAGTAATATGCACATTTTTTGTTCTTTTTCATTAGTTCAAAAACTGGAGATGCCAAAAGCGAGCAGTTGATGTTGCATGGGAGAAATATTAATTCAAGCCAGGGACTTTCTGAAGCTTGTAAGTTCATCTACAACGATGCTAAGTTTGTCAATGAAAGGGCTCGAAATGACATTTTCTTGCTATCACGGTAAAATAACACCGTCTCTTAATTTCAGTCTTTTCGATCATTACAATCTTGGTACTCGTTCATTGTGCAAGTGCTTACATTTCCATAATTATGTATATTTTTAGTGGCATAATGAGTCTGGATGCTCGTGCCCGTCAAGATGTTGCCATTCTTGGAACTGAGTTTCTTAAGCTTGATGGTAAATCAATTTCCCTACATCTGTAAAGAAAAATTACAAGACTACATTTTGCTTACCTAAAGCAGAAATTCTTTTGTCCTGAAGTTGGGAAATTTGTTTGCATGTTTTTCTTCGCGCAAACACTTTAGTTAGTGTTGTTTTGTCTTCTTGATTGTGTTTTTAACAAACCAATTATGGGTGGCATATCTTCTCTTGGACAGCTCGAGCGAGAGAGGACACAGGGAAAATTGACAAGAATATGAAGAAGAAAGCTGAACGTCTTCATCAGATTGCCACTGTAAGTAAATGACGCTTAAAATTATCTCAGGGCCGATGGATTTAACCTTCGATTACAAAATTTCCTGAACCTGGTGAATTCATTCTCATACTCAGATCTTAAAGAATAAAGCAGAGTCCAAAATTAAAACTGCAGCCGACCGACACTGGAACGATGGAGCCCTGGAGGTGTTTGTTTCGTTCTCTTATCCAACTACTGCAAATTATTTACATCTTACTGGATACTGAGACTTGCATGGAGTTATTCGAAGTGTGGAACTTGGAATGAAATTTAGAGTAAAATTGCAATCTTTTCCATTTCTGGAAACTGTTGACAATCGATATCAGTAAAAAAACAGATCTGAAAATGTAACATTTGTTACTTTCTCATTAAGTTTCATATTTTGTAGAATTTTTCTTTATTCTATGGATATATAATCTTTGTAACTAATTTGAGTCCAGGCTGATTTGCGTCTTGCTGATTTTCGTGCTAAACAACGTGCCATGGAAGATGCTCTAATGGCCTTGGAGGTGAAGGGGCTGTTATTTATTCTATATTGACAACTTTATTTCAGTAGTTATTTATTCTATGTAATTTATTACATTTACCTCTTGTGTCTGTGCAGTTTGTGAAAAACATCCATGATCTGATGGTGAGCAAGATGTACACATTGTAAGTTTTTTTTTAAACAGCTCTCATTGCCTTTTGAATTCTGTGGAATTTTAACTAACTCTGCATATCACAAATTTTAATTGGCAAATTAGTCCTCTGGGTTCCGTAGAGGATGCAATATCGTCCGATGATGTGATGGGTCGGGTGATGCTTGAAAAGAATGGAAAAAATCTTGACTTCTTTCCTGGAGAAGTGTCCAATGATAGAGTATCTGCAATTCAGGTCCATTTCCATTACTTGTTAATTAAGTTCCAATATTGGCCCTTGAACTACTGCATTTTAGCTAGTTCATCCTGAAACATCTGTCTATGGCATTAGGAAGCTTACTGGAGCATGGCATCTGCACTTTCTGAAGCTGATGGGATTGATTACACAGACCCTGAAGAGGTTTTGTTCGAACTACTTTCAAGTTATCTAATGTGGATTTCTCATTTTTTCCCTTCTAATTGTGCATTTTTTTTTGCAGCTTGAGTTGCTCATAATGACTCTCATTGATCTTGATGCAATGGATGGTAAGAGTAGTGTGTCCTTGTTGGTAGAATGTTCAAGTTCTCCTGATGATAATACAAGGTGAACTATCAATTTAACTTTTTCACTACATCAATGCTACTTTACTAAAAAAAAAAATGTTTTTCCCCCACTTTACCTCATTATGCAAATGTTTTTTTTAATTAACTGTTTTTGCATTATCAGAAAAGCACTAGCCAATGCATTGTCAACAGCTCCATCAATGTGGACTCTTGGAAATGCTGGAATGGGAGCTCTACAGGTACCCTTCTTTTCTCGTGACATGACAGACATGAATGTTTGTTGGTTAGATCATGGATGATGTGGCAGTCTCTAGGCAATCACGATTTGACATTCAGATCACTCCAACGTTCTTATGAGTAGGGACCTAGTTAAGTCACTTGGTCTGAGAACAGGGAACAATCGTTCTCACATGTTTGTGTGGGTGGTTTTGTTTTAATTTGCGTCAACAGAGATTAGCAGAGGATAGCAACCCAGCCATTGCTTCTGCAGCTTCCAGAGCCATCAATGAGCTGAAAAATCAGTGGGAAATTGTTGAAGGAGATAGTTGGCGGTTCATGGTGAATCAAGAACCCTCCATAGAAATGGATCAAACTTATGATGATGATGAAGATTCAGTTTGAAGAAGGTGCAGCATTCTCCATACACTGTATAACTTATGATGATGATGAAGATTCAGTTTGAAGAAGGTGCAGCATTCTCCATACACTGTATATATCTTACCGAAATCAGCTCTAACTAAAACCTAGGATAAGCATTAAGCAAGCAAAGCATCATCTGCTGTATTTAGTATGAAAATTGAAGAAAGCTGCAGCCCAGTCTGTCAAAAAATGAAATTAATCCGGTTTTCTTCACTCAACTTCATTTGTATGTGTAAGGACTAAGGAGAAGTTATGCTGCTGTATTACTTTCTGGTCTTTATTATCTGTAATAAAAGGGGGAAATTATCATTTCTCCAAATATGTTGAAGGCCATTTCAACTATTCCATTCATGTTTGTCTCAGCAAGGCTTCTCCAAATGTTAAATCAATATTTTTCATGGCTATGGCAGAAATAAGAGTAAAAAAAAATAAAACTTTTAAGGACACAAGGAACAGCGAAATTGATTCTCTGAAGTAGAGAAAAACGGAGAACATAAAAAAAAGTGAGAATTGTTTCGAAAATGCTCTCAGTCAAGGCCAAGGTTTTCCACATGAGCAACTGAAACAGAGCAAATCCTCCACTACACCCAAAGATACAGATCAAAGCCTCTACTCTCAGCTCTTGCCGATGCCTTCATCTAAAATCTAAAGACGAAAGATTTCTCTATCCCCGTTAGATTACAGAATCGTCAGGCAACACCAAGAAACCGTCAGTATCACCGGCCAATCACAGTCTATCGAGCAAAGTCGCAGAGCATCGGAACCGCAGGTCGCTTTTCAGTGTGGTTAAAGCGAGTCGATCATCATCGAGCATTCAATTAGTACTTTTTTTGAAGATGCAGATCAGTGGAACCCTACGAGAAAATGCGAATTCCATGAATAGAAAAGAGAAGGAGCACGTCCATAGGTGCTGCAATTGATTTTCTACAGCATCTTTCGTATTCCGTGCGCCATTAAACTGATGAGCGCAGGGATTCAATAGACGATGCGATGATGAAATCGTCGTAGATTTATACAGAAGTGAGATTGGTGTAGATGGATGACCTATCCTCTCTTCAAGAGGAGTGGTATTTATAATGGTGAAGAAGAGATTAGGGTTTGCGGAGTAACTGCTGTCCATCTTTAGTTATTTAGTCATAGAGTTCTCCATAATTACATGTTTGCCACCTAACTTATAGGCCACGATAATGTAAGGCCGAAAAAATAGGTCCATTTTCCCCACTACTTGAAATGCAAGTCCGTCCATTTCGGTTCTTCAGTCAAAGCCCAATTAATTATTATTATTTTATTTTAAAAGAACGAATTTTAAGGACCGAAAAAATAAGAACTAAAACACAACGGCAGTATCTGTAATTTTGTATAAGTTTAAGGATAATTGTACAAGTTTAAGAATAGTTTTGTTCGTGCTTTCTGTTCTCGAGTCTAGGGCTGACCATGGGCGGGCCAGGCCGGTCCTGAAGGCAAGACCGAGACCGAAATTTCGGTCTTGCCTTCTGGAGGACCGAGACCGACCTCGGCCAAAAAAGCCCGCCCGAGCCGGTCTTTCTTGACTCGGGCCGGTCTCAGTCCTAGACCGAATCTACACAAAAAAAACACTATGAGTTCACGGTATTCTTTAGTAAAAGGCGAAGGAATAGTTTACCTCTCAAAGAAACATTATGAACTCACTATATTTTTTAGTAAATTTATCAAGATACACCTTTTATAGAGATAGAAAACCTCCAAAATCCACATTCTTTTCGGTGTGGTATTATGAAAATCTCAAATCCACATACATTCGGTCCGGGACGGTTCTAAACAGGCTTTCGAGAAAAAAGTCCGAGACCGAGACCGACCTTGAAAAAAAAAAACCGCCCGCTCGGTCTCGGTCCTAATCGGGCCGGTCTCGGGCCGATCTTGTCGGGAATTCGGTCCTACAGTCTTTTTTTATCACCCCTACTCGAGTCCCACATAGCCCGGGACAAAGCTATGATTTAATTTTTTAAGTTAAAATCTTTATTTAGTAAAAGTTTAGAAAACAGTCACCTCTTTATTTTTTAGTAATTTTGTCCATTCATGTAGTCATACCGAACTACAATACTTTTTAATATTCTTAAAATTATTCATGTTGGATTTTCACAAAGTTTGAGAATCATTAACAAAACATTTACACAAAGTTTGCTTGAACTTGAACAAATGTTGGATTTTTGTCCACTAATGTGTCTTCTATTTCCCTGCATGCAAAATTTGTATATATATTAGAACAAGCACTGACATGATCATGAACTGAATTCTTTTCAAAATAAATATATAATGGTTTTAAAGTTTAAATTAAAAAAATGATTTTATCTACCAAACATCTCCAACCATACTTATTTTTGTTTCAAAAAAATTTTACTTCCTTATTTTTGTGTTGTAAGAAGAAAAATATATTCATGCAGTTGTTGTATTTTTATTTATTTATTGACGATGTACGTTCGAATCTAACCGTTTTGTATATTAAAAAAAATGTAAAATACGACTTTGTTTACCATGTTTCAGTACATTTTGAGATTCATTTTACTATTTAGTTTTAAAATTTTAATTTTTAATGTTTTGAATATATTTCGATTTTCTCATTTTTGTCTAATTTTTCATCTAAATTTAATAGAATATATTTTGAGAATTGCAAAAATAACTAAATATTTTTAAGAATATGACATTTAAAACATTCTTATATGTTATAACTGAATTATGATTTGATCGCTATTCAATTAAACTCCAATCGAATTGAGATTCAGTTTAACCTTAATAGGATGAGCTAGAGTCATAATCTTAATCCATAATAGCATCATTATCGGATGAGCTGGTATGAGTCAAGATCTAGTTCCTAACTATTTGATTGTAATTCAATCAAAGTATAATTCAATTATAACATATAGAAAAATTTATAAAATATTTATTTTTGCATTTTCAAAACAATATTATGTTAAGTTTGGATAAAAAACAATAATGAAAGAGAGAAACTCGAAACATGACTAAACTTTAAAGATGAAGAAAATATCAAAAAAGTTTTTGAAATATACTCAAACATTAGAAAATAAAATCATCTTTTATGTACTTTTAGTCATGTATATACACGTATACGTACCCCCGCCTCCAATTACATTCTTTATGAATGTGAGGAATATAAGGAGGAGCGCAATTGCCCCCAGCAGACCCACGATTATAGCAAATGTCTTCGTATTGTTATCATTTGATTTACCTGAAACTCAAAAGTGTTTCACAAAAAAGTTAATAATAATAAAATATGTATAATAAATTAGAAACTTAATCAATTATTGAAATTCAATATGATTCTACCCAGAAATTAAGAGCAACGTGATAAATTACCCAAAAATTAAGTCCATAAGGTTTCACGTTTTGATGAATATATATATATATATATATATATATATTTAATTCATAATTTCATATATTTCATATTTGTTTATTTTTACAACATTTGTATTAGACATCTCATTTTTATTTATTGCTGTATTTAAAAAATGGAAAATGATTTTTTTATTATCGCACTTTTTTTTTTGTTGCAACTCTTAATTACAAAACCAAGTCATGAGATTACAATGAAACAACAAAACATCAGAAATAATAAATAAATATTAATGGTTTGTCAAAACGTAAAATCTCAATTATCCGAAAGATTTTTTTCTCTGACGTGAATGAACACAATTATTTTTAGAAACGTACTAGTATATATATATATATATATATATAATTAGAAGTATGAGATTATAGTTAAATAAATCAGTATATTTGTTTGATTTAATTATTATGAATCGGGTCAAAGAACTCACCGTTGTTGTTTGCATATATTTGTTCCCCTCCAGTTGTGTACCTCGCATAACATGTCCCCAAGAACATATCCCCATACACCGCCGTCCCACAATCGCCCTTGAGGCGGCGAATCGCCTCATACACACAATCCTGACACTGCCCCACACTCAAATCGCCATTGCACTGCGTCACACCCTGCACCTTCCCCGACCCACCCACTCGATACGGACCACCTCCATTGCCTAACCCGCCAAGCACGCCATCCCTCAACTGCATATCTTCCGTGTCGTAACCGTTTGAGGCCCCACATTTCTTCAACAACACGGTCTTATCTTCCACTCCAAGAAAGCTAACATTATCGTACTTGACAAAGCATCCTTGGAGCTGCATCGAACCGCCACAGTTCTGGGGACATAGGGCGGGGAACCGGGTCACTGCACGTGCAACACAATGGGCACACGCAGGCATGGATAGGTCTCCCCGACATTGGTACATGCCATAGACTAGGTATTGTGGGTCCGAACCAACTATGGTGAACTTGTTGTAGGCCGAGTATGTGGCCGAGTTGACGAGAGAGGTTAAGAGAGAATTGAGGTTCGATTCGTATGATGATTCGGGGCTGTACTTCTGGTCTGAGCAACCGCCGTACAAGAATGTTTCTATGTCGGAGTGGGAAGGAGGAACGATGAAGATGAAGACGAGAAGTGAAGTGATGATGAATGGAGAGGGAGTTGAAGTTCTTTTAGCAGACATATTCTGTGGTTTATATGCTCTGGTAAGTAAGTAGTACATTAGGCAATGCAGGCAGTGTGCATGGTGTCTATGAAATTATATATATATATATATATATTCTCTTGGGGTTCAAACAATCACCACAACACAATTACTTAGTAGGAAAGGAAACCATTTTTTTTAATAGAAAAAACTACAACTGAAAACCGATTGTCGGAGAGCATATTTGCTTCACACCAGTCAATCTAGTCTTAATACGTGTTAATCATAAATATTTTTCTATTTTCAGGGCTCCAATATGTAACTCTAATTAATTTACACGATTCGAATCCTAAAATCTGAACGAAATACTGAATCGTTGGATCATTCTAGCTATCTTTTGTATCATTCATTGGTGCTTTAAATCTTTTCGAATTTCGATAGATAGACTTATAATTAAATGTGAGAAAAGATGCATTATTACTAACTAGTGGGATGTCTTTTTTAATGGAAAGGCATAGTTTCTTTAATGGGCTTCTTTCCACTCTCTTTAATAATTTAATTTAATTAGTCAAATAACACAGGAAAAAAGCAAGCAAACAACATTCACGAATTTAGAAATTTTATAATGAAATATATATATATATATCTTTCACTACTTAAATATAATCTCTTTTGAAGTGGACCGATATATATATAACCATTTGAAACTTAATGGACAAGATTAAGATTGGAGTTGAATCACCTAGAGGTTTTATGTTGTTATTCAGTATATGTTAATTTAGATGGGAGACCCGAAATGTATTCTGTCTGTGTCTTATGTCCATCATTTCATAAAGCATGAGAGAATCATGAATCTAAAGTTGGTCTCAGGAAAGTGAGACTGGATCTGGAAGTGTGATATAATCCCACGCATAAAATGATTTTTATGGTTATGTAACCATAATAGACTTTCCACGACGCACTTACTTCACAAAATGAGCATGAACATTAATCATATTTGTCAGGTTTGTAGTATTCATGAGGAAAACATTATACACATTCTTCGGAATTGCATGGTTGCGAGGAAAGTTTGGAATGATATTGGTATTCCTTATGATTTAAATGACTTCTTTTTATCTAATCTCTCATCGTGACTTGAGTTAAATTGTAGGTTCAAACATTTTCATGTGAAAGGAATTGAATGGAGATTTATTTTCCCATCGACCATTTGGTTCCTCTGGAAGAACATAAATTCTTTTATTTTCAATAGTCATCCTAGTTCAGTTGATGTCCCTACTTTAAGTTTGATTCAGTCTAAGAGCATATAAGAAAACTTCAAGAGGGAAAAGATTCATCACAGAATAAAGACCATCCAGGTGGGTTGGACGCCTCCAAAACATGGATGAGTTAAACTTAACACGGATGGCTCAGCAAAGGATAATCTGGCCCGATAGGAGGAGCGGGGGTAATGCGAAATGAATGGGGAGGTTGGATCAAAGACGTATTGGAATCACCAATAGTCTTGTCTTGTGGCAGAACTGTGGGCTATAAGATAGATATAGGCTAACCATGACTGTAAATTTGGGAGTGCATGATCTCTATGTTGAAGCAGACGCACATGAAGCAATTAATTTGATAATTGAGGATACAGATGCAGATAGACCACTAATGTCTCTCATATTGAATTGCAGTAAACTTATTTTGAAATTTAATAAATTCAAAATCAGACACGTGTTCCAAGAAGCAAATGGGATGGCAGATGCTTTGGCTAAGGAAGTTGTTAATCTGGATGAGCCCTTTCATACTCTAACGAATCATCCCTCAGACATTTTGAAGCTCCTCATGTTTGATAGTAAAGAGAAATTCACTACTAGAATAGTTAAAAACAATTATTTTTAGCTTTGGTTGTTTGGTTGTTGTAGTTTCTGTTTTACAAAAAAAAGATTGGACTTGAATCAAATCTCAATGTGATTTTGAGTCCTGAATGTGCAGGTTAGGGGTTTGATTTTAACTGAGAAAAAACTCTACTCATGTATTTAGTCTTTAGATTATGGTTTAATCGAGTTTTGATAAAATCGTACCTCTATTGTACCATATAATTTTAAAAAAATTAGTTATGACATTTTTAAAAGTATTTTGTTATTTTTAAAATATATTTATTATGTTAATATTGTATAAAAAATCTAACAAAATGAAAAAATCAAAATTTATCGAAACCATAAGGATAAAGAGAATTTTTTAAATGTGCTCAAATATTAGAAGATAGAGAGACATTTTACCTTAATACTTATATATATATATATTGTTGAGAATGAAGACTTTCAGGCCACCACCACCACTCATCAGAGTGGGAAAGCCACTCAACAAGTGGAGAAGCCACTCAACAGTGGGCAAACCACTCAGCAGAGTGGGTAAGACACTCAACAAAGTGGTCAGCCAAACCACTCAAAGTTGTCATCATTAACAACTATAAGAAGCCAACAATGTATGAAGGAAAACAACTCACAAGAGACGAACTGAGAAGAGTAAGAATCAGTTATTGGTGTTTTGAGTGTGTGAGAGAAAAGAGTGTTGTATTGTGAGCCAAAAATACGAAGTGGGTTTTAGGATTCTGATTAGTCTTTAATTAATCGGTGGCGACTCTTTCATTTTTCGGTCCGGTTGATGACCCCGCTCGACTGGACCCGTCGTTTGTCAAGACCCGGCATTTTCGAGCGAAACAAATAAAAATATCTTTCAAAAAAAGTCGGGGAAAGTCAGATCCGATATCGGGCACTACAAGAATCAGTGTAGATCCCCGAAGAAAGAGAAGGAAGGCAAGCTTGAAGCAAACATCACAGCAGAAGAGGCAGACGCTGTTTTGGTATGCTATTTGGAGAGCAAGTCGGAGTCATGGGTGCTAGACTCCGGAGCTTCCTTTCATGCGACCTCCAACAGATAACTCTTAATGAATTATTCACCAAGTAATCTTGGTATGGTATATCTTAGTGATGATCAACCTTGCGATGTGGTTGGTAAGGGTGATGTACAAATCAAGTTAAATGGATTTGTGTGGAAGTTAAGGGATGTGAGACACGTTCCTGACTTGAGAAAGAATTTGATCTCGGTGGGGCAGCTCGCAACGGGAGGTTATGTCACAACCTTCAATGACGATTCTTGGAAGGTTTCTAAAGGTGCGATGACACTCGCTCGTGGCCAGAAGAGTGGTACACTCTATACGACGATGAACACTGGTGGGTCAATTGCAGTTGCAGACAACAAAGATTATCCAAATTTATGGCACCAGAGACTTGGTCACATGAGTGACAAGGGTATCAAGATCTTGCATTCCAGGGGAATAATACAAGACCTAAAGTCAGTTGACACTGACTTGTGTGAAAGATGCATATTTGGGAAGCAGAAGAGAGGTAGCTTCATAAAGAGTGACAGATTAGCAAAGCAAGAAAAGCTTGAGCTAGTTCACACGGATGTCTGGGGTCCAACCACTGTCTCATCCATTGGCGGAAAGTCATATTTTGTGACTTTCATTGACGACCATTCCAGAAAGGTATGAGTTTATTTCTTGAGACATAAATCTGAAGTATTTGAAATGTTCAAGATGTGAAAGCCATGGTAGAAAATGAGACAGATCTAAAGATCAAAACAATGAGACACGACAACGGTGGCGAGTATGATGATATGGAGTTCATGAAGTTTTGTTATGAGAATGACATCAGACTAGCAAGGACTATGCCAGGGACACCACAGCAGAATGGTGTAGCAGAACGGATGAACCAGACATTGACTAAGAGAGCCAGAAACATGCGAATACATGTAGGACTGCCCAAGCAGTTCTGGGCAGAGGCAGTCAATACAACAGCTTACTTGATCAACTGTTGACCATCAGTCCCGCTAGAGTTCGGAATACCAGAAGAGGTATGGAGCGGAAAAGAGGTAAAACTTTCTCATTTGAAAGTTTTTGGTTGTGTATCATATGTTCATATTAGTGATCAGGCTAGGGGAAAGCTTGAATCCAGGTCACTAAAATGCAGCTTTATCGGATATGGTGGAGATAAGCTTGGGTACAAGTTCTGGGATGACCAGACCAAGAAGGTGATCAGAAGTCGAGACGTGATATTCAATGAAAATGTGATGTACAAGGACATAAATACACCACAACCTAGTAGTGTAGCACATAGCGATCCTATGTACGTTGATCCAGATGATATCCCAGACAGAAGTATAGTGCGACAAGGAGTTGAGAGTCCTCCGTCAGAGGAACATACATCGCAGAGCAGCACACAACAGACTGGTCAACAACAGTTTCCATCTTCATCTCCTGTATTAAGGAGATCTTCACGGTCTCCAATACCAAATAGAAGGTACATGAGTTATTTGTTGTTTACTGATGCAGGAGAACCTGAATGCTATGATGAAGCATGTTAAGGAGAATTTTCTAGCAAGTGGGAGCATGCAATGAAAGAAGATATGAAGTCCCTTATCTCTAACCAAACATGAGAGCTAGCTGAGTTACCCGTTGGAAAGAATGTATTACACAATAAATGGGTGTATCGAGTCAAGGAGGAACATGACGGTTCCAAAAGGTACAAGGCAAGACCTGTAGCCAAAGGCTTTCAGCAGAAAGAAAGTATTGATTACACCGACATATTTTCACCGATTGTAAAACTGACGACAATTCAGACAGTTTTAAGTATTGTTGCAGCAGAAGACTTGCAATTTGAGCAGTTAGATGTCAAAACTCATGTGTAAACTGCAGAAGAGCTTATATGTTGATCTCGAGGAGGAGATATACATGGAGCAGCCGAAGGGTTTCTCATAAAATGGCAAGGAGAAACTCGTGTGTAAACTGCAGAAGAGCTTATATGGATTGAAACAGGCTCCAAGGCAGTGGTACAAAAAGTTTGATGGGTTTATGAAAACGAGTGACTATTTCAGATGCAATGCTGACCATTGTCACTACCTCAAAAGGTTTGAGTCCAGCTATATTGTTTTGCTACTTTATGTCGATGACATGTTAGTGACAGATTCAGATATTGGTGAAATCAAAAATTTGAAGAAGCAATTGTCGAGTGAGTTCAAGATGAAGGACTTGGGTGCAGCAAAGCAGATTCTTGGGATGAGAATCAATAGAGACAAGCCAAAGGGAGATTACGATCTTGCCTTATGGCGTTCTCCAAAGTTGTTATGGATGCCTCATATCGTTCCGGCACTGTGACGAGGATCTTCTCCAGTAGCCGAGAATCAGGAAATGAAGTGCCTAGTAGCCTTATCTTATTGGCGATGCTGATAATTATGTCGAAATACTCCTTAATTGTTTCGACTTCCTTCATCCTTTGAACCTCAAAATTTTGAATCAAGTTCAGTGCCTGCATGCCACGAATTCTCTCATCTCTTGCATACTCCTTTTTGAGATAGTCCCAAATGTCCTTTGTTCATTTCAGTGTCATAATCCTGTTGAATATTGGATTTCACACTGCATCGAAGAGACATGCTTTGGCTTTGGACTTCCTCGTCTTCTTGTCCTTGTGGCTCTTCATCTGTGCTACGATGGGATTGCCTAGAGGATTACCTATTTCATAGTCTTCCTCCACAACTTCCCAAAGATCCCGCACTTCAAAATGTCTCCATCCTTACTGCCCACCGCTGATAGTTCTCGCCATCGAAGGTACATGGTGCTAGGTGTGACAGACTTGACTATCCTTCCATCTTGTAGTGTATCACATGTACATTAAGATATAAAAGTTATGATACCAGTTGTTGAACTGATTCGACAGAATGTCAAGGAAGAACAACACTGAAGATATATTTGCAGAGGAATCACACTCTGTTTTAAATAGCAGTACATGAATGGAATAACAACACAAATTTTCATCTAGATTCTGGTGACCACTACTAACACCATTACTAATAGAAATCTATAAATAGAAGAAAAAAAAGATGAATTTGACTTAGTAAACAAATAACGAAATTAACAGTTTCTTGGGCAGCATTTAGCAGTTACCAACTCTGCAGTCTGCAGCAAGAATGGTATCGTGGTGAAGGCACTAAGCAGAGTGGGCAAAACACTCAGCAAAGTGGTCAACCAAACCACTCAAGGTTGTCATCATTGACAACTATAAGAAATCAACAATGTCTGAAGGAAAAAAACAAACACAAGAGACGAATTGAGAAGAGTAAGAATCAGTTGTTGGTGTTTTGAGTATGTGGGAGAAAATAGTGTTGTATTGTGAGCCAAAAATACGGAGTGAGTATTTTAGAGTGCGAACGATACATATTGTGTGATACAATTTGTAACACTATTTGTCTATAGTGAAAGTGTGAGTGTAAGCCGTGGACGTAGTCAAATTGGTAAATCACGTATATTCTTGTGT
This sequence comes from Chamaenerion angustifolium, assembly GCA_946814005.1. Lineage (NCBI taxonomy): Eukaryota > Viridiplantae > Streptophyta > Magnoliopsida > Myrtales > Onagraceae > Chamaenerion > Chamaenerion angustifolium. Next base: position 29,430,862 of record OX328267.1, on the reverse strand, counting down.
CGTTTGCATTCCTCTAATCCATTGAGTCACAAGGTCCTGCAATGAGAAAATTAGCGGCGGTTAATATCCCAACATTTATTTTGTTTAGAAACACGGATGTTCAATCAAAAGAACCGGACAATCAGATTGTATGAACCGAAAACTGGTTGTTGACGCAAAGCCGATCCGATTATGATAACAGTTTACCAACCACAGAATAAAGTTTTGTGTACATTTGAAGGGTAAAGACGATGGCCAAAAAAAAGAAGAAGGGTAAAGCCATTTCATTAATTAATGCAAATGGGACCATCTATATTCTCATATTCTGTCTCTCTATAGAGTCTAGACTATGGAAATATAATGGAGCATTCTTTTGAGAATGAAGACAATATAATGGAGCATTCTTTTGAGAATGAAGACAAGAAACCTAAGTGTGTTCCATCTCAGCTTAATCACTCAATAGACTGGCCATTCATAAGAGCTTTTTAGCTCTCTTTTTTTTTCTTCAGGTTAATAATATTTTACCATTTATCTTTATAAGGAGACTACACACATTATTTTCTAAAAATTATAAATTTTACCAATTAACTAATAATTATATTAGTGTTACATATTTTGTTAATTATCAAAGCTCTAAAATTATTAAATTCATTTTGGATGTCATTGTTAAAATTAAGAGTGATGATTGAGTAGTTAATTATGAGATATAAGAACTTTTAACATTTCTTCACATTTTATATTTTTTCAAAAAACAATTACAGGTCACGGGTTGATCCGTCAACTTTTTGGGTTGGGACACCGTTAGTGACCCATGGGAATCCACATATCAAATGTATATTAATCCTTGTGGATTTGCGGATCGGGTCAACCCAAACACGACAGATCAACTCGTATTAATACCTCTAATCTCAACTAACTAACTAACTAACTCAAGAGGAGCGAGCTAGTTCGGGTGAACACACAAACCAATCAACTCTAAGTGAGCCTCAACTAGAGCCATAATTTAGGGAATTAAAATTAGAGCCTCAATTAGGCCCAAACCAATAAACCCTAACATAATTTAGTGAATTAAAATTAAAATCATGTGAGATAGTCAGACTTTTTTTTTGTCGACATTAGCAAGTATACTCATAAATATGATTAAACAAGATTAATTATATCTATCTAATATTTGAATTTATTTTTGTACTTATTTTTGAATTTTAAAATTTGTCCGTGAAATTAAATTATGAAATTTAAGAATATATTGTGTTATTTCGAGTCCGGTGACACCACTTGTATTATGTGTCATTTATATATGAAGTTTTTCTTTGTTCAATAAAGTTAATTTTGTGTTAATGTGGGTGATCTAATTATTAATCGTGTTATGTCACATGTTAACATGGAGACTCAGTTTACTTTTGTAGCCGACCTTTCTACCTTTTTCCATAGATTAAACCATAGAGAGACATAAACCCTTGTTTTGATAAGTTGACACAAAGAAAGATAATGCCTTCCTCATACAATTAGACATAATAAGAATACAATACTCAAATAACCATGAATGAAAGGGCAATATAAAGATTCAAGAGCCACCCCTATTTCTACCATTATATGGAAGAACACTCCATGGAACTGCATTCACTTCAGAAGAATGGAGTCCTCCTGGATGGCTTTCCAATTCTTGTGCGCTTTCTCCTCGGAGTCTGAAATCCCAGACCCTGCCATCCACCATTCCCTTCTGCAGAGGAATCTTGGTTGGCCAGTAATGGTGGTGGTGGTGGTGGTGGATCAGCCACGGATGCAGCATTGCTGTCGGAAACTCTTGAAAGGGCCATCACCTGTGACTTGTGAGTGAGTGAGAGTAGCGTATTATAACCCTAGACAGACAGCTAGAGATTGGTCCAATTACTAGATGTTAATCATATAAAACAAATTAACTATATGACTTAATTATTCTAAGGTTTTCTTAATTAATTCAATTCTATTGTATCATCTCTTGATAGATTTTTGTTTAGTTTTCCACGGGTGTCTCATGGGTCCATCAGGAGTGCGACACTTTTAGTATGAGTATTTCACACCTAAAATAAGTTTTACTTGAATTAACGGTAAACTCATAAGGAATAGAGGAGTGAACAAGAAGATTTCAAATCCACGTGTTAACCATTTAATCCATGAACTTGCATAAATTTCAAATTTAGTTCGGCTATTATACATTAACATGACTCAAAATTTTAAGGGTCAAGCTGTGGATACGAATCGAACGATCAATAGACCACTAATGAACCGATGTCTTATGTTACAAGGATTCACGAGTCAATGGAAGAAAAGATCTGAATCCAATCCAGTTTTTATGGGAGTTAAAAATGTTGTGTTAAAATAAGTTACTCAATTCATTTTTTCTTAACTCAAACACGATTCATGAACGAAGGTATCTGCGTTTATATTCTAATAACTTACCTTACAAGAAATGGAGCAGTAATGAAAGGTACGAGGCTGAGCTATCCTCCTCTGGCATGTGTGACATCCCTGGGTATTCGATCTCGGTGCTGACCCACTATGAGGAAGAGCACTCAATGCAATAACAAATCGTTTGTTCGATCGATATGACTGCATCAATATAATCAAACCCTAGTTCATCTCATCTTATCTAAGGTATGTATGTATGTATGTATGTATGTATGTATGTAGTTCACCTGAATTAATGAACAGTCCATGTGTTTTTCCATAGCAGTGAGTGCCACCACATCATTGTAGACATGCTTGTAAATCTTGATGACCTTGTGCTGCAGATGCATGCCGTCTTCGATGCAGAACTGACAAACTGATGTGACACAGTTGATGCAGAAATAATTTTTGGTGTTTCTGGGAATCGGATGCAGGGAGCAACACACGGAGTACGGGGTCTGCAGAAACGAAGAGATCCAATCCGACTGGACTGGTGCAGCTCTCATTAGATAGAGAGAGAGGAACACAACACCAAACATATTAGATGATTCATTAATTAGACCTACGTACGACCATGCATGTCTCGGTCGGAATATATATATATATATAAAACAAGACGATGGCAAAAATGAAAGTTCGGAAGTAAAACATAGAATAAACAAACACAAAAAAATATATTCATTTTTAGAGGATAAATATATATTTTGAAATAGTTAAATTAAATATATATATTAAAATATAAACTGCATAATACAAAAAAAGCTCGCACATATGAGTTGATAATAATGAAAAAGGGTTGCATGCATGGCTCATTTATATAGTACAATATACATAGATGAAGTACCAAATAACCAAAATGATCAAGTGTACTAGTACAATTTTTTTTTTAATTTAAAATAATAATTAAAAAAACTAATGGAAGTAGATTTTAATATTAAATTAAATATGTATGAGGACGGATATTTTTTATATAGAAAAAATGAGTAATAACTGCGAAACTGAAGACACAACTACGTATTAGTATGACTTATTGATTCTTCTCGATAAGGATAAGAGAACTTGCCATATTGATTCTTCTCGATAATTTTTAAGATTGGAGATTTTGATAGTTGAAAGATAGAATAGTGAAATGAAATCAGGGAAACAAGCTACATATATAGCAAAAATAATATAAAATAATCTAGTATATAAAATTGTACTAGTTGACTAACGAAGAAATCTGAAATCTGAGTGGTGTAAACAGAATCCATGAGGGTTTTGGATTTCATTAGACTTTATTACTATTAATTACCTTATTATTATAAATTAAAATTTGAATAAAGTGTTGTTGATGTTTCAATTCAGTTGGCTGTATATAATATATATACACGTTGGGGCTAGGCTGCAAAATTGAGGACTAATTTGGGCTCTTTTTTTAGTATTGGACTTTTGTCATTGAAGAGAGGCTGCAACCTAGGGTTGAAAAAAAAATCCGGTTAGATCGAACCGTACATCTTTCGAATCGGTTCAGTTTTTTCTTTTCACTTAAATAGAGAGTTGTTCAGCCAAACTATAAAAATTAGGTTTAAAACGGTAAACCGTTCATAATTTTATATATTAACATGATCTAAATTTCAAATGTTTGTTGTTGGGTATTGGTAGTGACGGCACAATAAGGGAAAGACCTCAGAGACCCAATAACTTTGTAGGGGGTAAAACTCATATCATTCAAACTGGGCCGACCCACATTAAGGTTAATATGACCCTCATAAAGCGGTCCAGTATCGAACCCAAACTAAAGTGGACGCCAAAGCTCCATCACATGTCACCATTAACCAATGTCACAGCCTCCTACTGCTCGCCATAGGAGTGCTCGTCAAGAGAGTCTAACCTCTCAACTCTTGTCCCACCAACCGTCACTAAAATATGACCACGATATCTCGCGTATATCAGGCACATGTTCTCTAAAGATTACATACGGTAACTTTAATATTACGTCATAACCGTAATATCTGCTATCATAAACTTTACCGGCACAATATTCACCAAGATATTATGTTGCCTATAACGGTTTGATATCTTCACTCTATAAATACCTTTGCTTTTCAATACGTTCATTACGTTTTGAGTTCATACACACAGTATACTCATTTAAGCATCGGAAAGGGACCCAGAGACACCCCCTCTGTTGCGATCTCATTCTTGCAGGTTCATTGGAGCTAAGGCGAGAGCATTGATCATTCATCCTCTAGCAATCAATTCACTGTCAAGTCAGCACCTAGGAGTTTCCGACCCAACATTTGACGCCGTCTGTGAGAACCGAGTAAAACAGTCATACAAACTCGTTCCAAAAGCAATAGTCGGAACCAGGCCAATGAGCAATCCTCAGACAACTCTGATTTCGCCGCCGGTTCTCCGGTTCTACTACTTCTTAATTTCAATCTATCCTGTTCTAGTTCAATTCACTGAAAAGCAGTCCCTAATGCCGTCCCTCCGAGGCCGGCACGAGAACACGTTGACAATTCCAGACCGGACCCTGTTCCAAACACCGCAAAGATTCCAGCTCAACCGACCGTCCAAGTGGCTGGGGAAAACATTCAGTCCCAGAGATGATATCCCTCTTGGAGACTATCTTAGGACATGCTCCCAGATAAGCCCCTGCTCCTCAGGAAAATCCTCGCCCCGCAGGGCCAAGACAAGCAGAAACTGGAAATCCGGGCACCACAGCCCCTCAAGAAGATCAAAAGATGACTTATGGACCTGAGTCCTTACCTCCGGCTTCCACTGAGGTGCCGCCAGCTACCTACTCTGTCAATCTGTCGAGCTCCGTACTGAATGAAGGACATCAGAATCAGTGCACTCTTGACCAAGTTGAGGAGCTTATTAGCAAAAGGCTCAAGGAACGACGTGGGACTGTCATGCCTCCCTTCCGGAAGCGATCAGCTCATCCCTTCACCACTGATCTGGTCATGATCAAAATTCCAAAGGATATCGTCGCTAGGGCCATCCCCGAATACAGTGGTGGAAAAGATCCTATTATACATGTCAACAAGCATGAGGTCTCTCTGTTGGGTAAGTCGAACGATCTGAATCACTTAGCCCTGTTATTTCCGTCGACCCTTTCAAGTTCAGCGTCGTCCTGGTTCTTCGGCTTCCCTGCAGGATCGATAGGGACCTGGTTCGAGCTTAAGAGTAAATTCCTGGAACGAAACATGGGCGAGCGCCAACTGCTGAAAAGTGTGGTCACCCTGAACGCAGTCAAGCAACAACCAGGAGAATCATTAGCCGACTTCTACGAGCGTTTTCATAAGAGCGTCACTGAAATAGATCGTCGAGTCGCAAACGGGGAGATAATTCGAGTTTTTACCGAGGACTCGATGTGGCCAACAAAGCCTCGAGGAAACTACGCAACAACTACCACGTGCAGGAGATAGAGCCGATGGAGGAGATGGCAGTGAGAGTGAAAGGTTTTATAGACCTGGAAAGGGCGAACTCTGAAGTCAATTTACTGACAACCTCGCTAAGGGTGGTTCCTGAGCCCCGACGCGATGGTAGGAAGGAAAAGAAGGATAAGAAGGGTCGAGCCAAGCCCAGAACAGAAACCCTAGGACCTAGACATCCAGAGGTCCCCGAGTATTTCACGCCTTTAAACAGGCAGATCTCGACGGTACTAGTCGAGATGGAAAGAAGGTCTCTGTCAAAGCCACCAATGCCCCGCAATAGGGCTCAACTCATGGGGAAGGACACCGAAAGCTACTGCAGATATCACAAGGCCAAGGGCCACAAAACCGATGATTGTCGCATCCTCAAGTGCGACATCGAGAAGCTGATACAGAAAGGCATGTTGAAGGAATTTGTGGTCGGACGAGACAGAAGTCGAACGCCACCACGTAGAAATCCATCGCCAGCTCTGCCCGAGTAATCTGGCTCATCCAGAGCAGGAGGGTGATAAACCTGATTGCTGGAGGGTTTGGTTCCAGAGGCGAGGGGTCGAATGCAAAGGAGGTCTATGCTACTCAAATTTCTACAGCTGTCCAGTTGGGAAAGCGACCTCGACATGAAAAAGATATTATCATCTCATTCTCCGAGGATGACATGGCACATGTCACCACCCCGCATAATGATGCGCTGGTCATCACTGCTGAAGTCGACGGTTGCGACATAAAGAGAATTTTGATCGATGGAGGCAGCTCGACAAATATTCTATTATTAACCGCCTTTGAGAAGATGGGAAAATCCAAGCGTGACCTCAAGCGAGTCGACTTTCCCCTCATCGATTTTGCTGGGAGAACAACTTATCCGCTGGGAGCCATAACCATGCCGGTAATTCTGGGTGAAGGATGGAAGAGCATAAAGGTGTCGGTCACCTTCTTAGTGGTCGACTCGCCTACATCGTATAACGCCATCCTGGGGAGGACCACAATCAATCCTCATAAAATTATGGCATCCACAGTCCACCAAAAGATGAAGTTCCCCACACCAAATGGGATCGGAGAAGTTCTAGGCGACCAGCCCTCTTCACGGCAATGCTATGTGAACTGCCTTCGCAGGAAGAACCAAAGGGAAACCCTAGCCATCGAGACAGAGTCTGACCCACGTGAGGACCAGGCCCGAACATCGCCAATGGAAGAGTTAGCAGAGGTAGAAATCGATGGTCCAGAAAAGAAGGTGTGCATTGAGACCACATTGAACGACGACTAGATAAACGCCCTGACTGCCCTCTTGAAAGAATGCAAAGAACTCTTCGCATGGAAGCCTAGTGACATGACATGCATCAACACCGACATAATTCTCATGAGCTAAGTATAGATCCCTCGATAAACCTGATCGCTCAAAAAATAAGGTCATTCGGATCCGACAAGCGTTTGGCGATCATGCAGGAAGTAGGCAGACTGGTCGAAACCGACTTTGTAAGGGAGGTGATATTTCAGAGCTGGGTCGCCAACCCAGTTCTCGTTGCCTTCGCAGGAAGAACCAAAGGGAAATCCTAGCCATCGAGACAGAGTCTGGCCCGCGTGAGGACCAGGCCCGAACATCGCCAATGGAAGAGTTAGCAGAGGTAGAAATCGATGGTCCAGAAAAGAAAGTGCGCATTGGGACCACATTGAACGACGACCAGAGAAACACCCTGACTGCCCTCTTGAAAGAATGCAAAGAACTCTTCGCATGGAAGCCCAGTGACATGACATGCATCAACACCGACATAATTTCTCATGAGCTAAGGATAAATCCCTCGATAAACCCGATCGCTCAGAAAAGAAGATAATTCGGATCCGACAAGCGTTTGGCGATCATGCAGGAAGTAGGCAGACTGATCGAAACCGAATTTGTAAGGGATGTGATATTTCAGAGCTGGGTCGCCACCCTAGTTCTCGTTAAAAAATCAAATGGCAAGTGGAGAATGTGCGTCGACTTTCGTGACATGAACAGAGCTTGCCCGAAAGATTCATATCCCCTTCCTTGAATTGATCAGTTAGTCGACGCAACCTCTGGTCATGAAATGTTGAGCTTCATGGATGTCTATTCCGACTACAATTAGATTCGAATGCACCGAGTCGATGAAGCCCACACAACCTTCTATGCAGACGGAGATATACTTTGCTACAAAGTGATGCCCTTCGGTCTAATCAATGTGAGGGCAACATATCAGTGAATGGTAAACCGACTGTTTTAGGACATGCTGGGGCGTAACATGGAGGCATATGTGGACGACATGCTCGTCAAAACAATAAAGGGAAGTCATCATACAGAAAACTTCACTCAAGCTTCGGGGGCAAATGTTGGGTATTGGTAGTGACGACCCAATAAGGGAAAGGCATCAGAGGCCCAATAACTTTACAGGGGTAAAGCCCATATCATTCAGACCGGCCCGACTCACATTAAGGTTAATCTGGCCCTCATAAAGCGGTCGAATATCAAACCTAAACCAAAGTGGACGCCAAAGCTCCATCACAGGTCGCCATTAACCAAAGTCACAGCCTCCACTGCTCGCCATAGGAGTGCTCGCCAAGAGAGTCTAACCTCTCAACTCTGGTCCCACCAACCGTCACGAAAGATATGACCACGATATTCCGCGTATATCGGACACATATTCTCTAAAGACTACATACGGTAACTGCAATATTACGTCATAACCGTAATATCTGCTATCCTAATCTTTACCGGCACAATATTCACCAAGATATTATGTTGGCTATAATAGTTTGATATCTTCACTCTATAAATACCTTTGTTTTTCAATACGTTCATTACGTTTTGAGTTCATACACACAGTATACTCATTTAAGCATCGAAGTGGGACCCAGAGACACTCCTTCTGTTGCGATGCCCTTCTTGCAGGTTCATCGGAGCTAAGGCGAGAGCATTGATCATTCATCCTTTGACATTCAATTCACTGTCAAGTCAGCACCTGGGAGTTTCCGACCCAACATTTGGGTGTTAAGTCATTTTAATTGGTCCATGATTGTTTATCGAATTAGTTCGCACGTTATTTTAATTTTTAATATTTTTGCGAAATGTTTTATGTATTATCATATTGATTATTAATTTTATAATTTTAGAATATTTTTGTATAAATTGCACCATTTTTTAAAACAAATGGTACGATTCAAAACGGTTCTCAACCGGTTCAAAGGTGGTACGACATTTCATTAACAATGTGGAAGTGTTCAAACTTATGAGACAAACCATACCTTTATCACTTTTTAAATAATGTACGATTCCAAACCAATTCAATCCTGAACCGGTTCATTTCCAATCCTACAATGCAACCCCTTCAAGTCTAGCTAGCAGTTTGGTCTTTAACCCTTATAAATATATACATAAAATACATTATGGTCATTTGAATTAGAAAACCATACAGAAATTGCAACTAATAATTTGCTCTAAAAAATTTCAAGCAAATTGTACATTATAAAGTCTAGCTAGCAGTTTGGTCTTTAACCCTTATAAATATATACATAAAATACATTATGGTCATTTGAATTAGAAAATCAATTAAGTCACAAACCAAACACACATATTTAATGTACCCACTTGGATCACATAATAATCACTTATAAAGATATAAACATGTATAAATTTTATTATTATTTATTAAACATGACATTAAATCACCTTTTGTTTTCACAGTAGATGTGGTGTTCTTATATATATCTTTTGTCTAAATTAATGAAAAGATGTTAGCAAATCCTTTCATGTCATTATCATAATCACAACAGATGCTATACATGTTAGTATTACTCCAACTAAAGGGACTAAGTTGACAATAGTTAGGGCATCGTATGTATAATTTGTATTTTTATAATTATATTCATAATCACAGTTATTAACTACGATTTTATCCGTATAACTAAATTTAAAATGACTATACTTTATTCAAATTTCTATAAATTAACTTTTAAACATTTTGATCTAAAAGATCAACTCAATTGTTAAAACACTGTATTTCAACATAATAAAAATGTAAAATTAAAACAATGTAATTTTAACGTAATTAACATAAGAGTTTTTAGATCAGTATGTGCAAAATCTCATTTCTATCACTATTCATTAGTGTATATATATTATAATAACCACATATATAACTATAGTTATGAATTAAATATCATAATTGTGACCATAGTAATTACATATATAAAATTCATTATCATAACCGCAGCGCATACCCACATAAAAAACAACGATTATAACTACAATTTTTAAATTTTTAGAATACCATGATAGGGTATAATATAAACTGGTTTATATTTGAATCCGTATTTTATTTGAAAAGTGATAAAGTTACATTTGAGCTATGACTTTATAGGTTTGAGTAATTTATATTTTTAATTAAACATTATAATATAATACCATTTAGAATTGATATAATATCTTTTAAGCTGCTTGATATGTTTTTAAAACATATCTTTTTTTTTTGGCCAATAAACTTCATTCATTTAAACGATAACCGGGTTTTCACCCGAGAAGAAAATATTATCCGCTACAATGCAATTAAGTAAAGGGGTCGGTGGTGAGGACACCCAATCCGGAGGACACGACCCCGCCAAAACATTCTTCGCTATCCAATCCGCACAAGCATTTGCGGATCGTGGAACATGGTCCCATGAGACCTCCCTAACCGATGAAGCTAGGGAAACCGCATTAGACAAAATGGGCTCAATTCTCCAAGCAAAGTCTCGTCCATGAATGTGGTTGATCACACTCATAGCATCCGTCTCAATGACCACCTTTGGCCACCTCATCTCGACCGCCAGTTTGACCGCGTGGAACACCGCTTGAGCTTCGATCTCGTCAACCGATCCCGCCCAAACTACCTCCGCTCGGCCTCCTAGCACGTTTCCTATGTTGTCCCGCGCCAAGACACCAAAGCCACCCCTAAGGGTCGTACCACACCAAGCACCATCACAATTAATCTTTACCGTACCTTGGTTTGGTCCGATCCACGCCCGAACGAGCCGATTGTCAAGTCCCGCGGGTGTCGTAGGCGTCATCTCGTTCAGCGGCTGATCGATCTCCATTAGGACCGCCGTAGTACATGGTTGTATGTTCTCGTAGACGAGCTTACACCTTGTTTTCCACACGACCCAACAAACCACCATTAGACGTCTCCAAACCTCCGATCAATCCCTCCTTGTCATTCCCGTTGTTGACGTTTCTTGGACAAGCCATTCATCCATCGAGCGTATGCCCCTCGCCAGACCCGACCTATCCACATGGTGACACCAAACCTGATTTGCCCAAGGACATTCAAACATCATGTGCTCTCGTGACTCAACGACATTGCACAAAGGGCACAAACAATCAATTAACACCCCCCTCCGCGCTAGAGAGGCTCTAGTTGGTAGTGCATCGGTTGCCAATTTCCAAATGAACGCCTTGATCTTTGGCCACACGTTTGTTCCCCATATAGCTGGCCACACCGATGGGATATCTGTAGACGGGGTTCGGTTCAGGTCCCAGGTTTGTTGCTGTCTGCCGTGTGTCGTGTGGATCCAGTGGTACACCGAGCGAACCGAAGTCTCCCCCGAACGAGAGTGTGGCCATCTGTGAGTGTCCTGCGGCTGATCCATCGGTATGTGCTGTTGGAGGACAGCATCGACGTCTTCATGGTGGACTGCGAGGCGGACTGCATGCTCGTCCCATGCTGCCCGGTCCCGACGGATCCAGCTTGCGACCCGCAGCTGAGGAGACTGAGTTGCGCCCACTGTCGGTCTGATCCTGGCGTGTCTACGGGATGTGACCCACGCGTCGTTGAATGGATGGATCGAGTTCCGGTCCCCGAGTCCCCAAGCTCCTTCGGCCTTTATGACCGACCTCCCCTCAAGAAGGCTCGACCAAGCCCATGAGGGCCTACTACCCGTACCCGCCTGCAAGAAAGATGAGTTCAGGAAATACATACCCTTCAAGAACCTCACCCACAATGACATTGGTTCCGAAAGAATACGTGATGCCATATTTGCCAAGATCGCGCGGTTGAAATCTTGCAGCTCCCTAAATCCGTACCCCCCAACCGATTTAGCATTTGTCATAGCAACCCAACTCTTCCAATGAATCTTCCGTGTTCCATCATGAGCTCCCCACCAAAACCGTGCCATGGGCCCATTGATCTCATTGCACCACGTGGTGGGTAGCTTAAAAATGTGCATAACATACGTAGGGATCGCACTAAGCACTGATTTAATCAAGATCTCCTTACCCGCGTTGTTTAGGAGCTTGTTTCTCCAACATTGAATTTTGTCCCGGACCCTCTCCTTTAGGTAGTTAAGAGCGTCCCGTTTTGACCTCCCCCAGATCGTGGGGAGCCCTAAGTAGAAGCCCGGATCGATGGTCTGACGCACCCCAAAGATCTGGGAGATATCCCTCTTGTATTCCTCATTTGCCGCCGAGTTGAAGTAGAGGGTCGACTTGGAGAAATTGATCTTCTGTCCTGAATAGTCGCAATAGTCCTTAAGATTGTTCTTCAGGTTCGTGGCCAAGGACAGAGATCCTTTCAGGAAAAATATCGAGTCGTCGGCGAAAAAAAGGTGTTGTATCTCCGGGCATTCTCTCTTGGGGCGGATCCCCCTAATACTCCCCTGTTTGACCTGGTCGTCCAACAATCTAGACAACACGTCAGCAACTAAGATAAAGAGATAAGGTGATAGGGGATCACCCTGTCTAAGCCTCCGTGTCGGTATAATGGTTGCTGACTGTTTGCCATTTACTGTGACCCTGTAGGTGACTGTTGAGATACATGCTTTGACCCACATGATCCATTTATCATGAAATCCCCTCCTCCGGAGGCCCTCTAGTAGGAAGTCCCACTCGATCCTGTCGTATGCTTTCTGCATATCTATTTTGAGGGCGCACTCCGTTCTGCTAGATTGTATTCTTGGCTTGCCTCTTGTTTTCAGGAAATGGAACATCTCGTGGGCAATAATAATGCTATCCTGTACACGTCTCCCTGAAACAAATGCACTTTGGAACGGGGTGATCAATTCTGGCAAAATAGCTTTGAGTCTATTCGCCAGAACCTTCGAAATGATTTTATATCCATAGTTACACAAACTAATCGGTCTAAAGTCGGATGCGCATAAGGGGTCAGCAATCTTAGGAATCAAGGTAATATGAGTATGATTTAGAGAAGGTGGCATGATACCTGTCGTGAGGAAGGCGTTGACTAAGGTGAGCAAGTCTGGTCCGATCGTGCCCCAACTCTTTTGGAAAAACGTTCCCGAAAAGCCATCCGGACCTGGTGCCTTGGAACCCCCCATCTGAAAACAAGCCCGCCTAACCTCCTCCATTGACGCCGTGCCGATCAAAACAGAGTTCATGTCATTTGTCACCATATGTGGTATGTTGCTCATAATGTGGTTTGGCATTGTGCTTAGACCGAGCCTACCTCTCTCCGAAGAAAACAAACCCGCATAAAAAGATTGCAACTCGGCCCTAATTTCAATCTCCCTATCCAACCAAACACCGTCCCCGCCTCTCAACTGTATAATCTTGTTTCGCCTTCTTCGGGATAACGTTGTTTGGTGGAAGAATTTCGTATTCCTGTCACCTTGTGAAAGCCACTTGACCCTCGAGCGTTGTTTCCAAAAGATTTCCTCTCTTTTCCATAACGCATGAATCTTAGATTTTAGCGCCCTCTCTTCATCCATCCGAGCATCCATGTCTAATGTGGGAGGCATGTTTCGAAGCTTATGTTTGACCTTGGCGATCTCCACTATGTTGTGTTTGAACTCCTTAGATCTCCAATCCAAAAGCGCGGTTCTACATCGGTCTAATTTCTGTTTCAGCTCAGCCGCCCTACGAATCGGTCCTCATCTTAGCCAAGCTCCTCTAATGACATCGTGGCACTCCACCTTCTCGAGCCACATCTCCTCAAACCTGAACTGCTTCCTCCCTCTCTTGTCGGGATGTTTGAGATGAATACAAATGGGTGCGTGGTCCGAGCAGATGATGAGCTCATGAATACATTGGGCCGAAGGGAACAAAGAGAGCCAAGCCGGGTTTGCGATAGCCCGATCAAGTCTTTCCCTAATCCGGTCATCTCCCCTTCTATTATTAGACCAAGTGAAAATTGGCCCTTTGTATCCAATGTCCTCTAAGGTGAGGTCCTCCATAAGCATGTTAAAACCATCAATTTTGGACTGATCCTTTCGGCCCCCACCCTCCTTCTCTCTATGATGTGATATATCGTTGAAGTCCCCCCCACAAACCCACGCATCCGATCTGTTCATCCCCATCCTTTTCAGATCTTCCCAATTGAGACACCTTCTTTGGAAATTTGAGTCCCCATATACCCAAGTGACTCTACAAGAACCTCCCATGTCCGTGCTTGACACCGTTGTGTCAATGAAGTTCTTATCCTGTCTATGAATCTGAATATCTATCTCCTTAGTCCACCACAGTGCGAGACCACCACTCGTCCCTACTGGGTGAACATATGTTGCCGAGTCCATGCCAACTTGTCGTCGAATCCTCTCGCAGTGGGTCTCGTCCTTCTTTGTTTCCATAAGGAAGACAATAGACGGGCAAGAGCCCTTCACCAGGTCTTTTAGGTGGCGAATTGTCAGGGGAGACCCCAACCCCTGACAATTCCAACTGATAAAGTTCATCGTGAACCCGTGGCTGTTTTGGGACAGCCACCGGAACCCTTTGAGTTTTCAGATTGTTTCACCACCCTCGTCCCTCTCCTTTTCACAACTTGTCTAGCACTTGTTCCCGTCCTGCTTTCAGCGGGTTGGTCCTTAGTAAAGCAGATCATTGCACCCTGCCCTATTGAGGAAGGTCCGCTCTGTGTCTTTCTTTTCTTTGTCGGTGCCTTTTCGGTCTCATCCTGCCCCGTTCTCTTGGAGAGCTGCAAGTCCCTGACAGGCAGCCACGAGCCCTTCACACTCTCCTGTGTTCCGATCATATGTTCGCCCCGTGATAGAGCAGTCGGGACCGAAGTGATTCTGACTGCCGATTGGGTCGTATGAACCTGTTCCTCAAACGGTGGTCCAAGATGATCCTCTGTCGTAGAAATGTGAGGGACCAGGTCCGCAAATGGTGGTCCAAGATGATCCTCAGTCGTGGAGATGTGCGGGCTTTCATCACCTTGAGCAAATTCTTCGGTCCGGTTCTTTTCCAAGCACGGAGGAATGGATAACTTGAGGGCCAAGTCACAGGGGTTGCGAGTAATGGGCTGCAGGATATCCCCCGGGTCAGCATTGAGATCGAAAACCCATGTCTCTAGAGTCGCCATAGAGGACCCCTCCGACACCCCAATGGGCAGCTGAGGCATCAGACAGGTAGACCCCCCAATGGTCATCTGCGGCACCAGACATGTAGGTTCAACGTTCTGCTGTATGGCGCTTGCCGATTGGGTAGACCCCTCCTTTTGCACCTGTGAATTAGTGCTTGGTGCATCCTGATCCCGAGCTCTGTTTTCCTGACCACCCCCTGCATCTTGGCATTCCATCTCCCTGTGATCTTTTGTGTGGCCAACAGTCTTGTTGCTGGCTGATTGACTGTGTCGATCTCTCGAGAGCAATCTCCTCGAGGTACCTTGTGTAAAGGCATTGCTATATGGCCCTTGAAGAGCAGCTCCCCTCTCCTTCATGATCTCGCTCCATGACTTGAACCGATGGTCCCTGGAGGTGGCCTGCCGTGCACCCCCCCCCCCCCCCCCCCACACACACACACGGTGAGCCATCGATTCATCATCCTAGGGCGATCACATGAAATCCATGATCCATATAGAGGGGATCCATTCTCCGGGTCTGTGATCACCTGTTCAGAACATGACCTTGACGAGTGTCCCACAAGGCCGCATCCGTAGCAAATGTCTGTGAGTCTCTCGTAGCGTACCGAGGCCCATTTCTCCTTCCCTTTGGAATCTGCCCATTGAAACCTTGGCATTAGGGGTTTTAAGATGTCTACCTCCACCTGCATTCTCAGAAAAGTCCGTTGCTTGATGACACTATATTCCTCTGTCCTAACGCATCTATCTATACTATTGCCAATGCCTTCCGCATTCGGTTTGTTCATCATTTCTAGGCTTAATCCATGTATCTGTACCCACACCATGAGCTTTGTAAAATCTATTTCAGCAATTGATTTATCCACAGGGCATGGTTTCACATTCAAACACAATCCATGAATCGTCCAAGGGGACAAATCCAACACCTGATCCCTATCCCTAGCCGTTGCAAAATCAAAGGCCAGCATATTATCATTTACCTCTCCAATCTTGACCCCTCCAAACCGTGCCCACGCCTCCTTGAGGACGAGTTTAACAACGTTGTTCTTCAAGCTTTTCTCTGATATTACCATTCCCAGTGCCCTGTGTTCCAGAGTGAGTTCTTTTTCCAGACCAAGGGATTCCGAAGACACCAAGCTGAGCTTGGCCATTCCAGGCGGCGGTTCCCCTCCGGAGTTGCTGCAGCTCGCCATAGGCATGACCACAACCAGACTTGCTCACTCCTGTCGCTGCCGAAACCTACACACAGAGAAAAGGACAGAAGAAAAGCAAGAATAGAACAGAGTAAATCGTCCAGACCGTCCGCCTCAGCCGTGTCAATGTCGTTTGCAGCGATCGCGCGGGATGCAGCAGACAAGAGCGGTATCCAGAGTGTTTGTGGAAGCTCAATTGAAGATCGCCGGGGTTGATTGATCCAAAACAGACTCACACCGAGCTCCAACAGAACTAGGGCTTGGAAGTTGGGTTTCCGCGAGCTGAGGGATTAGTTGGTGGATTGGGGGATTGAAACCGTAGCTGTGGGCGATAATCCAAACGAGGAGAAGCTGACGGGAATCCAGCCAGAAAGCGACAAATGCCAGCGGTACCGTTGAGCTGCGGGAGGAGCTTGACTCCTAGGAACAGGCGACCAGGTGTTCGCCATTGATACGGGAGGAGCGCGTCATGAACACGCGCGCGGATTCGTGATGTATATTCGATAACATATCAAGCAGCTTAAAAGATATTATATATATATTGTAAATGTAATCTTAAAACTTCCTACCTAGAATTACATAAATAATTATGGGCAATCTAAGCTCTATCTTAGATAGTTAGATAGCTGGTGGAGTGAGCATTAAATGCTGGAGGCAGAGTTTAGGTATCCGTTCCTATTCACCTATAATCAATCTCTATCAGTCTCATGAATCATATTATTCACATAAAAAAAAAGAAACTGTAGGTGGGTTCTACAACAATATATATATATATATATATATAATTAATATCTTAAAATTTAGTTTTTTTTTATATATAAATTTATTTTGATGACAAATTAATAATTATGATAGTAGTTTTACTTAATATCAAATTTTAAATTTATTGTTTTTATAAAGCAATTCTTAAAAAATATATATACATCACTTAATATTGTTATAATTTCATTTATTAGTATCCATTATTATTATTGAGTGTAAAGATATCATCTTTCTCAGAATAATAGGTAGAGAACACATAGATGTTCGGCTAAACGTGATCTTAAAAATACGAAAAAAAATAAATAAATATTTTCTGTATGTTTGATTATAAATTCAGGATTTTCCGACAATAAAAAAACTAAACAAAGTGGACAGACAAGCCAACCCACATTTATATTTTGGCCAAAAAAAAAACCACATTTATGTTTCTCACTTACCACCTATATGTATATGACATGGTCTTCATGGCACCCAACCTAACTCTCATTAATTAACCCTTCCTTCTTCTTCCTTCTCTATATTGCTATTTCATCTCTCATATGCAAAACTGCAGACTTGAGCCTCATTCATTCATGAGTCTGCATGGACAGTTAGTTGTTTGGTATCCATTTTCCTATATTAAATGAATAAACTACACACTTAATTACTCTGTCGATCTCCTCTCCTCCACTCTATCTTTCTTCCCCATTCCCTTCTTTGGCAGCTCTCGTGATAATATTCATGGAGATAGAGTCCTTATCCAGCAATGGCAGCCGTGGTGGTAGTGGACATGTTGGCTGGACAGATCACAACGGCGGCGGAGCTGTGGCCACAAGTGGAGGTGGTGGCAACAAGGGTACGTTCCTTGTATGGGAGGACCTCACGGTGGTGCTACCTAACTTCGGCCACGGCACTCCACGGAGGTTGCTTCAGGGTCTTAACGGGTATGCTGAACCAGGTCGGATCATGGCCATCATGGGGCCTTCTGGGTCAGGCAAATCTACCCTCCTAGATTCATTAGCAGGTCCTCTCTACATCTGCAAAAACCGTTATTATTATCTGATAATGTTCAAGCAAAGTAGATAGATGATGAAGTAACAATATAGAGATCAAATGAACTGCAGGTAGGCTGTCCAGAAACGTTGTAATGACTGGAGATATCCTATTAAACGGGAAAAAACGGAGACTCGAATACGGCTACGTAGTAAGTAAATTTTTTCATTCAATGTTCGAGATGAAAAATTGTTTACATTACCGAATGCAAGACTAATCTGTATTTCTCAAAGGCTTATGTGACACAAGAGGATTTGCTACTTGGAACACTTACAGTGAGAGAGACGATACGGTACTCGGCTCTTCTACGGCTCCCGACCACCATGACCAAACAAGAAATCGATGATGTTGTAGAAGGAACAATCATGGAGCTTGGTCTGCAAGACTGTTCAGACCGAGCGATTGGCAACTGGCATATGAGAGGCATCAGTGGTGGAGAGAAGAAGAGGGTCTGTATAGCACTAGAGATACTTACAAGGCCTCAACTGCTCTTTCTGGACGAGCCCACGAGTGGATTGGACAGTGCATCAGCTTTCTTCGTGGTGCAGACACTGAGGAACATAGCTCAGGATGGGAGGACTGTTGTCTCCTCAATTCATCAGCCCAGCAGTGAGGTCTTTGCTCTGTTTGATAATCTGTTCTTGCTGTCGGGTGGAGAGGCTATCTACTTTGGAGAAGCGAAATTGGCCAATGAGGTGATTGTTTGCTGCATTTTGAAACGTAATTATGCTTAATTTGTTAAGTTTGTATGATTTGCATGAAGTAAAATTTGGTGCAAATTTGCTGATTAACCCTTTCATGATATTATGGTCTTGTCATACAGAAACATGTTTCTAGCTGTACATGTTTCGTGAAATGCAAACAGGGAAAATGAGTTTTGCGCCCATTGTTTACGACAGCATGGCGATTGACCTGTTTTATGTGTTTTTTTTGCTAGACCCCCCCTCCCTACCTCCGTCCCTCACCTACCCGTATATTTTTTAACCTAGACCAGGTGGTCCCTGGTTGATTGATTGAGCCCCAACTGATTCCTATGTTGATTTTTTTTTATTAATTTGTTATTAAAAAAAGAAGACTTTGAGGGCTATTTTGATATGTTTAAAAAGTTTTAAGGGGGTGACTTCAGAAATTTGGGAAAACATTTAGGGTTGTTTTAGCAGTAAAACATAAACAGGGCAATCCCCACCTTGTTGCAAAACACCATTTTTTCGCTTGCAAATATCATCATCACAACACCACACCTACGAATCTACAGCAAGTGCATCTAATTCTCCAGCATGGATTGCCTAAATAATCACTAATCATGATTGCTAGAGATTGTGTGTAGATTTATTTTACCTTACAGGCAGCTGATTCTGATGTTGAATGTCAGTTCTTTTCTGAGGCTGGCTTCCCGTGTCCAAGTAGAAGGAACCCTTCTGACCATTTCCTGCGTTGCATAAATTCCGACTTCGATGTTGTAACTGCAACCCTGAAAGGATCTCAAAGAATCCAGGTATGCATCATCTCAACTCAATTGAGATTTTAATTAGTACAAAACTCAGAATTTCTGTTTCTTGATTGTCACTGCAGGATATACCATCATCATCAGATCCGTTGATGCATTTAGCAACTGCACAGATTAAGGCATCGCTTGTTCAGAAGTATAAAGGGTCCAAGTATGCAAAGAAAACTAAAGCGAGGATTAGAGAGATAAAAACAACAGTAAGAACTTAATCTTAGAATTTAATTTAATTATAAGCAGGTACCGTATTTGGAAACTAAGTGAAGAACTGAACTGATAATGCAGGAAGGTCTAGAGTTTGAACCAAGGCTAACGAGTCAAGCAACATGGTGGATGCAACTGAAAACCTTGACAAGAAGATCGCTTGTGAACATGTCAAGAGATGTTGGTTATTACTGGCTAAGGATAGTCATTTACCTGATCCTCTCTGTTTGTGTTGGCACTATCTTCTGGGATGTTGGCTACAGTTACACTGCGATATTAGCCCGTGTGGCTTGCGGCGCATTTATAACTGGGTTCATGACTTTCATGTCCATTGGAGGCTTCCCGTCCTTCATCGAAGAAATGAAGGTAAATGATAAATCAGTTTGCATTTTTTTTTGCTGAAATTAGAAGATAGAAACTACATAAAAAAAAAACTTTAGATACGTTAATAGAAGATAAAAAAGGGGGGGGGGGGGGGGGGGGGGCAATATTTTCCAAACTGAACTTTTATAACTATAACTTAGCTTACTAAACTTTAGGGAAAATTGGTTAATTATATGCTTTTATGTGTCCAACTGGAATACCAAAACGTACGTATAAAACATTCAGATACCAATATTGCATGAACAAATGTTTAGTATGCAAAGCTGAAGAGGTATAATAAAAAGCTCAATAAGCAATTTTGTAAATTACCCATAAAGATCAATTATGCAAAATTTGAGCAAATTGAAAACCACTGAACATATAAATTGCTTCATACCTGTGCCTATGGATCTAAAACTTGGTCTTCCATCAGGTTTTCTATAAAGAAAGGAGAAATGGATACTATGGTGTTTCGGTCTACATCTTATCCAACTTCCTCTCTTCATTCCCTTTCTTGGTTGCTATATCAGTAGTCACGGGGACAATCACCTGGTATATGGTCCAATTCAGGCCCGGTGCAAGCTTCTCTTACTATGCTTACTTCTGCTTGGATATTTTTGCCTGCATCGCGGTCATAGAAAGCCTAATGATGGTTGTGGCTTCATTGGTTCCAAATTTCTTAATGGGGATCATAACAGGAGCTGGAATCATGGTAAGAAGTTTGATTTACCTTTTGATATGGGCTGAGATTCTGCGTCTTACACAATATCTGGATGGTTTGTTGCAGGGCATTCTGATGATGACTTCTGGGTTTTTCCGGTTATTGCCTCAGCTTCCAAAACCAGTTTGGCGCTACCCAATTTCGTATATGAGTTATGGCTCATGGGCTATTCAGGTATCCATCCATGTATAATCATATCTGATATGATAATTTTCAGCTTCATTTTCAACATCTTAAAAAATCAAAACAATCGGTAAAACTAGAACCTTTGGATTTGGTATGGGCAATGCCATAAAGTGTAATAGAGTAGGCAATGCCACAAAGTGTAATAGAATGGGCAATGCCACAAAGTGTGAAATTTAGACAAAAAATGGAATCTTTCCCATTTAATCACCCATTTTCCTGGAAACTGGAAAGGCAACTTTTTTCACTTTCACTCTAGATTTCACACTGAAACTTTTTGCCAACACAAGCTTGGGAATTTACCAAGGTTCATCTTCTCCATTCTTGATCTGTAGGGTGCCTACAAGAATGATTTGCTTGGTCTTGAGTTTGATCCTCTGGTACCAGGCGATCCAAAGCTAACAGGTGAATACATCATCACATCGATTTTCGGAGTTACACTGAAACGTTCCAAGTGGTACGATTTGGGAATCATCTTTGTGATTCTCATAGTCTATAGGCTTCTATTCTTTGTCATCCTCAAGTTCAAGGAGCAAGCCTCACCTGTATTTAATAAATTGTATGCGAAGAGGACTCTGTACCATCTCAATAAAAGGCCTTCCTTCAGGAAGACACCCTCTTTAACTTCTTCAAGGCGGCATCACCCACTCCATTCCCTATCATCTCAAGAGGGTCTCACTTCTCCACTGGAAACCAGCAATTCAGGAAGATATTTTGGACTCTGATAGCAGACTGTAAAAATAAACGTTATCCT
This sequence comes from Chamaenerion angustifolium, assembly GCA_946814005.1. Classification (NCBI taxonomy): domain Eukaryota; kingdom Viridiplantae; phylum Streptophyta; class Magnoliopsida; order Myrtales; family Onagraceae; genus Chamaenerion; species Chamaenerion angustifolium. The sequence goes on along the minus strand of OX328267.1, from coordinate 29,409,031 downwards.
CCAGTTTCATGCTTGCATAGGATAAACATAAACTCAACACAAGTTCTTTTATTGTTATTTCTTTTTACTGTTTTTTGTGGCAGATTAAAACAATTTCATAAAAGAGTTATTGGCTGGTACATATTACTGCTACCTCATCTTGATTTACTATTGATGAATTTAATGGGTGCCTTCTTCAAGAAGAAGAGATCATATTACAGTAATGTTAATTTGATGTCCACGAGAAGAACAGGAATAATTTAACAAACCGAGTCATGAAGTTTTGATTCAACTTCTTTTTTCCCCTCACAATCTCATATGTAGTCACTCAAAAAGCTTAAGCTACTAGTGGAGGCCTTCTAACCTAGACACCTTGACCTTCTAGTAAAACATTGCATTTTTTGCCCATACAAAATACAGAAGCAGCACTCTATGCAAATTTGACACAGTACAAGCAATCTAAAGCATGTTGATTCTATAACCAGTAATGGGCGAAGAAAAATATGTAAAAATTGCATTTTGATGAAAAGAATAGGAGAGAAATGAGCATACCATTCAGTATGTGGCTTTCCTCGGGTATTATCAACAAAGTTCTTTGATTTATTTGTGGCAGATAGCAGCATCCATGACATTCTTTTCTGCTGAGACTTATTTTTTTATGTTCCATCGTGCGCTTTCCAAACAATGACATCATATCAAATAATGAGATCATATCATAATAACCCAGAAGAACCTTATCAACAGATGAGTTCTTCATTTGCAGGTCTCTGCCTGTTCACAGATGATCAGGAGAATCTTTTCTGTTAATTTCAATGCAAGAACACAAAGTGGACCACTTATTACTTTCCTGTTCATGCCGCATGATATTATGCTAAACAATAAGCAGATACGAGCAGTCCGTGCTAGTGAATGGTCGTTGCTTACAAGATTTTAATAATAGAACAGAGAAAAATACAAAGGATAAAAATCACAAGACAGGTAACTGAGAAAGTTTCAGAGCAAAACCATAACTCAGAAACACTCACTTGAGCTGCAAAAGCAATTAAGAAACACCCACAACAAAAATTGCTACAATTATGTTGTGAGTGAGTCTTACATTGACACCTTGATGGTCAGATGAACAAGAATAGAACAATGTTTGAATATAGTAAGGTATGTCAGTAAGTGGATCTATATTCAAGTATCTTGAGGGGTAAAAATTTCCATCACGATAGTGCTTGTGGAGAAAATCCATTTGCAGAAGGCACATTTTGTTTGTCTGTTCCAAATAAATGATGTTACAAATTCATCCACTGAACTATTCCTCTAACCTAAAAACTGTGAAATATTACAATAACATTTTAAACCTCACCCATGTTTGAAATCACAGTAAACTCCAAATGAAGATGGCATATTGCTATTGTTTCTTCTCCTCAATAGCACCATTTTCAACATGACCATCAAACCCATGATAAGGAAGTTCAACCATAGGTTTTGGGATCGGACGTCCATCAAAATTTTCAGGAAAGAAGTCAAACTCAGGTCCAAAGTTGAACTTTACCAAACACTTTGGTTGGTCAGGGAGCGTATACATCGAAGCTGCAGGATAGTATCTACCTCCTAAGAGATCCTTGAAAGCAACCCCTTGACAGACTCCATTTTTAAAGAAGGAAATCTCGCTTCCTGTTCCAGATAAATAAGCACATTAATATCTCGAAAAGGATAACCAAAACAAGAACATAGATCAAAATGGAACAAACGATTCAAGAACAAAGAAACTAAACTAGCAAAAAAAAAGTAACAAGAATCAACGATTCAGTATCCAAAAAATAAATAGCAAGAAAATATTTGGTTTTTTAGTGCTAAAGATTATACTAACTGCAAGAGAAATTAACTCACAAGAATGGGCGGCGCTCTCTTTATATATGGTAGTCCGTTTGATATCATGATCTCCTCTAATCTAGTATAGCCACAGAAACTTTAGAGAATCTAAAATATGTCATTACCTACACCAAGCTAAAGCTGTTGGTACAGCTAACAGACGATTTTGTGCTCTAGTCAGCTAGATTTTAACGCAGCAGCACGAAAGTGCAAGTCTAACCGGCAGGCAGTTACAAGATAGAAGCATTCATTTTCATAGACTGCTTAAAATTAATTTATCGAATTTACCGAAATGTAATAGCCAGACAAATGAATAAGAACCATGGAAAATAGAAACTTTTGTCATGTAACATAGTTCTCACCAGGTATAACTTTTGGAGGATCAATCTCAGGTTCTGGCGCGCGGACATATCTTTGACCCCTGAACAAAACCAATTGAGATGGCTCCGGGGCATATAGCCCGCCATCGGGCAAGTTAATGTAGAAGCCAATCACGTCACCTTCTTTATACCCTTCGTCTCCATATTTCTCTTTCAGTGCCTTATGCACCTTACTCCCATCAATGTCTCTGTACCCAAAGCTATTTCCATCATATCCAACAGGAGCCTGCAAGTCACTCTTCTCCGTCGACCATCCCAATCTAGTATGTCCTGTCTCTCCCAAATTCTCCACCTTTATTTCAAAGTACCATGCTCCCTCACAAACCCCTCTGGTGGCCCGAACCATTCTGTAGCCTTTGGTGCTCCCTGCACTCATTCGATCCTCGCTCAATTCGACCTTCTCAGCTTTGTACACCTTGGAGAGGCATATCTTCATGTCCGCTGTATCATCGTTCTTGTCAGGAAACCGAGAAACCGGAGTGATCAGCGTTGTATCTTCCACCTGCCCGTCATTAGTATTCCCGCTCTTATTATTTTTCTTCTTCCCTTTGCGCACTGTCTTCGTCATCCATACATTGTTGCTCTTCTTCTTCGATTTTTTCGAGCTCGTTGCAACGGTGGTGGTACTGGCAGTAGCAGCAGCCTTAGAAATTGACGCCTCTAGAGTCCCATAGCCGATTACACTAACACTGCCATCGTTCCCAGGTTCTTTCTTGGGGGATGCGCTGTCGTCCTCGGCGATTTTCTGACGCTTGGGAGATCTCTTGGCGTCGTCGGAGGATAAACCTTCCAAGGCAGTCTCGATCTGAGTATCGGCTTCAGCAGCGGTCTTGGTCTCTAGGGTTGTTACCGGAGCTGCCTCCTCCTGCGTCTGGGACGTTTCCTGCGGCGGCGAATCCGCAACAGAAAATTTGTCTTCTTCGTTTTCCTCCTCTTTGCAGGTCTCTAGTAGAGCTTCCATGGTGAGCGACTTGGCTAGGTCTTGCTCCTATAAACTGAGGGCTTCTACGAAGTACAAACGGCTCTATAAAATGTTTCGTCAAGCAGTTGGCTTAGATACTGAGAACGAAAAGGTGGGTACACCCGGTGTACTGGTTCTAGTAGAGTGTATTTCTATAATTGGGCCTAAGGCCCAAAAAAGTGCCATTCATATGAGCCCATCTAATTTAGCAATTGGACTGTGATTATACCCTTGAAGTTTTTTTTTTTTAATTTTTATTTTATAGATAAGGTAAAATAAAAATAACAAGTTGGGTGACGAGAAACTCGCACCCTAATCCTTATTACAACATAATAATTAGCTAAACTTTATTGTCCTCGAATAGACAAAACCCACAATGTCCTTTAGGATAGCATTTTTAGTTTCTGTCAGTAAATTTCCATGAGTGACGTAGATTTGACTCTGGTTAATCCCCATAGCTGCCATGATGTCAGCAACCTCATTTGCTTCTCGATAGATATGTCGGAACTTCACTCTGTCGAACTGCAACATGAGTTTCCTACAATCCATAATGATCTGCATTAGTTTAAGATTTGAAGAATTTTCATCAGAGATAAGCTTACGGACTAACTGAGCATCTGTTTCTAAGTAAATTGATTTGAAATCGAGATATTTTGCCAGCATTAATCCATCTCTGATGGCCCAACATTCCGCTACGAGACTGTTGGAGCATCCTAGTTCCCTAGAGAAACCAGTTATCCATTTACTCATATTATTTCTTATCACTTCTCATGAACCCGCATGATTCAGATTTCCCTTATATGCTCCGTCTGTGTTGATTTTCACCCACCCTTGATCTGGAGGGAGCCATCTAACATCAATAGAGATAAGAAGCTTAGAGTTCTTAATGAATTGAATAACATTTTGATGAAACCTGACATGTGACAAAGAAAGCTCGAAAAAGAAAGTATTTAAAATTTTATCTTTAAAAATGAGAGAATTTCTGTTTTTCCAAATATTCCAAATTGCATAGGGAAAGAACAGGGCCAATTCAATTCCTTGAATAGGAGCCCCTGATACCTGACAACCAAGCTTGATCAAATCGTCCAAAGGCAGTTGAGCTGCTTGAGCCACTTTTGGTGGCAAAATAAAAGAGTTCCACAATTTTTTGCATGCTCACACTCATGCAAAATGTTATTGATGTTCTCCACTTTTGTTGGACAGATTCTACAAATAGCGCTAATATTGCAACCCCTATGATTCAACAATTTGAAAGTAGCTAATTTGTTTTTGAGACACATCCAAATGAAATACTGAATTTTCGGAATTGTTTTAGTTTTTCAAACCCAATCTCATTGCTCTTGAATCTGGTTATTACTATCGTGTCCCGCTAAATGAGAATAGGCACAAGCAGTTGTAAAATTACCTAACCTATAGCAATTCCAAATTTGTCTATCCAAAGATTGATTTTTCCGATCACCCGGAATGCTCAGCAACTGATCCAACATGTTTTTTGGAAATTCAAATGTAGTTGTATCTATGTTCCACTCGGCATTAAGGAGGACATCCCCTACCATTAGGTTGTCTTCCTCATGCGAAAGATGACCATAGATAGAAGAATGCAAAGTTTTATCACTCACCCAAACATCATGCCAAAATTTAATGTCCTTACCATTAGTCACCACCCAACCAACTCCCAGTTTAAGAGTATTCATACCTTCGTTAACTGCTTTCCAATTACAATGTGTTTTGTTTGAAGATGTCAATATCAAACCATTTTGCCTCAAAGTTCGTTGTTTAAGAATCGTGGTTCACATGCTCGTTTCCTTTTTCAATCTCCAAACAAAGCTACCCAACAAAGCTTTGTTTCGAATTGTTGCCGATTGAATTCCTAGCCCCCCAAGCTTTTTCGGTTTTGTAATTTTTTTCCCAACTATAAGATGAATTTTCTTCTTCTGGTCTGTGGATCCCCAAACAAAGTTCATGTTTATCATGTCTAGTTTTTTGCAAACTGCAATATGAAGCATAGTACATTGCATATATTATGAAGGAATACTAGACAAAACTGACTTCACCAAAGTGACTCTACCTACCATTGATAAAATATTAGCCCTCCACCCTGAAAGTTTGTTCCTCACTTTATCAAGGATAAAGTTAAAGGAATTAACTTTAGAATTGGACAGTTTAAGGGGAAGCCAAGATGAGACCCAAAATTTTACACCATCTTGAATGATAATGCTTTTGACAAATCGTTTCTTTTAGTACCTGAAACATTTTTGGAGAAGAAAACTGTCGACTTACCCTGGTTGACTTTTTGGCCCCAAATTGCACAAACGTTTTCCAAAATCGAGTTGATGCAAATACAATTTTCAAGAATAGTATCTCCCATGAGGATGAGGTAATCAGCAAAAAACAGGTGAGACAGATTCATACTACCTCTTCCCACTTTTATTCATTTACATTGACCATGCATCACTTTTTCATCGAAAAGACAGCTATTAGCCATGCTGTTATTAGCCAGGATCCTGATGTATTAGTCTGGCACAAACGTTTTGGACATGTGTCTCATTCCACTTTGTCAAAACTATCTTCCTTGAACACGAATTTGGATTGTTGGGAAAAGTAGGAAATTGCACCAGGATGTTTGCACATGTTGGTAATTGCACCCATGATGTTTGTTATTACACCCGGATGTTTACGTTTGTTGGTCATTGGACCTTTCCGTCCATTCTGAAACGTTTTCCGTTAAATTAGGCCCACGTGGTTGTCATGTGCCTGACTCATAAATGTATATACCTAAACTACCCTAGGCACTTTCTGTTGATAAAGTCTTTGTATCTTTTCCCTTTTTCATTTGTCTTCTCCCTTCCTCTTTCGTTCGGCCTCTGCTGCGTCTTCTCCGTTCATAAGATGAGGTCTGGTAAGTACTGTGAATCTTATTCCGAGTCTTCTTCCCCTTTCGTATCTAACCCGAATATGGCCTATGAGGAACCACTGTGCTATTGCGGTCTACAAACCCGTGCTAGAACAGTTTGGACCATGAAAAATTTCGGTCGTCTGTTCTTTTTATGTCCGAGATACCAGGTAATTCTGTCAATTCCTTGAGTTAATTTCGAAGATATGGTCGATTAGTGTATTCCGAAAAAATGAGTTTTTTTGGAAACCCTAATTTCTATTTACCACTATGCAGACATTGAAAAGGGGTTGTGATTTATTCGCTTGGGCAGATCCACCGATGTGTGTGCATGGAAGGAGAGCCATGGCCAAATTTGTGTCAAAGGAATCTGAACTCAACAATTAAATTTATGTGTTGCGTAGTAGAAATCAACAATAGTTGTGTGTTATAGTGTTCTTACTTTTCGTTGTTGCTGAACTTATGTTGAAGATGTAGCTACGTTTAAAACGTTTGTTGTATAGTGTGTAAGTTATGTGCGTTGTCATTCAGTTGTACTTGATAATTGTTTAATGAATACTTTGTGGACCACAAGTTATGTACGTTGTTATTCAGTTGTACATTATGTTTGTTGTATAGTTTGTGTTTCCACTCTTATGTTTGGAAGAAATTGGTGAAAGCACCCATATGTATCGACATGAAAATCCAACATAACACACATTATCCAACAGAACAGACAAACCAACTTGTTTAAAGAAAATCCACATAAACAAATGTTTACACATTATCCACCAGAACATTCAATACAGACCATTAGACCAACCCGTTTAGATAATATCCAACACAAAGGTTTAACAAACATAATATCCAACAAAATGAAGTCACCGAACCTAACAAACCAGAAAACATGACCGAACATAACATTCCACAAAACATTGCAGTCACAACATCCATTTACACAAAACGGGGTGAAGTGCTTTCACTAAGTAAATCTTAGCACAAAACGGGGTGAAGTGCGGGCACCGCATACCGTAGTCTTATTTCTTGTTTTTCCCTTTTTAAGTGGTTGGGGAGATAACACTAATGCACGACAACTTGACAACTCTGGGGCACTTGATCTTACCGTCTGAAAATCATCGTCTGATTCTATGTTGACTGGTGCTGACTTTGGTGCCGACTTCGATGAAAATAGTCGATCAACCTACATAACTAGAAAGGTTGAAGATGTTGTCCATATCTTAATTTATCGTGAATACCTAATTTACATACCTTTGGTTTGCTTCGTCTCACTGACAACTTGACCCCTCATCAGTACCGTGTTCGACGACATGCTTCCTGAATGCATGACCATCTATAAACCGCATCCCTAATTTCAGTTCATGTTTAGGTCTTTGATTGCCTATCGTTTCCGCGTTCAGAGCCTCATCAAATATTTGGTAAGTCCGTGCACTTGTGATGTCGCCTTCAACGTCAGAACCAACGGGTGTAGTTAGGGTGTCACTTCGGCATTGACCTTCTCCTACCTCCACTGGTTCAACAACATAAACTTGCCTAGTTAGACAATCTTCAATGTTTCCATCGTATAGTAAATCTTCAAACTCACCCTCATTCAATCATGTCCGGTGGATACCTGAACTTGCACCAGCCTCATAATCGGGGCCCTTATCTTTACTTTTCTTCTTCGCGGAAAGATTAACATCGAGATGTAAATCATCTTCATCATCTTTGTCACTGTCATCTTTACCGACTTTCCAATTCAGATCGGATATAGCATCTGATAGTGAATATGTCTCATCTGATGAAGACAACACGTAGTCTTCTTCCATGGGACGTTTGCCTTTATTTGTCGAAACTTGACTCTCCAATGTCTTTTCTATCCGTTGCATGGATTTTAGTCGAATGACTTCCATAAATGGATCCTTCGCACATACATCAGGATCAAAGGGTGCCAACACATACAACGACAAATCCAAACTTCCAGCCTGCCTCTCCAACATTTCAGAAACGTCTTCATCACTTTTCAACACTTCTAAATATGTCTTCAAATCACCAGTAGGAGGGAGATAGCAAATACACCCACTCACGACTAATCCGTAATACTCCATGAACACTTCCATTGTCTCATAACTGAGTATATCCCTCCCTAAATCAGTCACTTCGGTTTGTCCAACCCAATTTCCATCAATAAACCGTCTGTTGTGGTGAATCGTCAACATGTAATTTCAGTTTTGCCCACTATCCTTGTCCATAACTTACCTAACAAATTCAAAACCAAACCCGTCAATATCTACAAATCCCGTCAATCAACTACTGCAACAATATCTACAAATCAACGCAATCATCAAATTCGAAACTTAGAAGCACTCACCTTGCCAAATCGAAACCTTGTTGCAGACTGAAACCTTGTTGCAGACCTAAACCGAGCTTCTCTGCAAATTCGAAGAAATCGGAGCAATCGGAGGTCGGACTGGAGCCGCAAGGGATTTTCTTCGTCGTAGTCACCGGGCCACTTCGTCGTAGTCACAAGCACGGGGGAGACGTCGGAGTCGGGGCAAAGGGAGGTTTAGGGTTTGATAACTTCTCAAATGGGGGGGGAGAAGTCGAAAGGAGGTGATGGGTATGGAAGAAAACAATCGGTTTCCAAAGAAGGTGATGGGATGTCAAAAGGGTAAACATGTCTTTTTACATTGCATTCTTTCAAAATAAATGTTCGCACATGATTACCACGTGACAGTTAACGGGTATAATTAACGTTTGGTCAACTTACCAACAAATTAAAACATATGGGTGTCATAACATACACCAAAAAACATATGGGTCCAATCACAAAAAAATAAATAAACATACTGGTGCATTTACCTACTTTTCCCTAGATTGTTTAAAGACTTGTATGATTTGCCCCATGGCTAAGCAATCTATGTTGCGTTTCTTATACAGTGATTCTCATGCCTTAAAGCCTTTTGAATTGGTGCATCTTGATTTGTGGGGGCCCTATAAAACCTCAACTATCAAATGATATAAATACTTCCTTACCATTGTGGACAATTGTACTCGATGTACATGGGTGTATCTCATGACGAACAAGAGTGACGGGATGTTACATATCAAATATTTTCTTCTCATGGTGAAGAATCAGTTTGGAAGTTCTGTCAAAATATTTTAAAGTGACAATGGAGGACATTTCGTGAATGATTGATAAGGTCTTTGTTCCAAGAACTTGACATACTTCATCAGACTAGTTGTGCCTTCACCCCACAACAAAATGACCGTGTAGAGAGAAAACACGGGCACCTGCTTGAGATGGCTCGAGCAATTCGATTTCAAGCATCTTTACCTATTCGATTTTGGGGGTATTGTGTTCTAGTTGCATGTTATCTGATAAATATCCTCCCATTCTGTTTTGGCTAAACAAACTCCCTATGAAGTTCTTCATGGAAGGAAACCAGACTATCAACACCTAAGGACTTTAGGATGTCTCTATTTTGCTTCAGTGCTGCCACACTCTAACAAATTTTCTTCAAGAGCTGAGTCAACCATTTTCCTTGCTATTCTACTAATCAAAAGGGATATATTGTCACGACCTTATCGTATTCTGTGATTCATACGAAAAGAGATGTGGAACAGTGAGACTTATACTTCAACATTCTCCCGCCACCATGAAAGCTCTACGCACGACACCGACACTTTTTAATCCATACGAGTTATGACTAAACAAATCCTTTTAAATTTTATTATCGAGGTCAATCCACACCCAAATAGCAACCACAATATACAGTTTGAGTTCCATCTTAAAACCAATTGGTGATAGGAGGAGTTAGCCTTATTGTATATATGGTGCATAATTATTTGGAAACCACCGATGTGGGACAGTGAGACTTATACTTCAACATTCCGCCAACATCATGAAAGCTCTAAGGCACGACACCGACATTTTTTAATACAGACGTGTTGGGAATCAACAAATTTCCTCTCACGTCCAAGTCCGACTCTGGTACGCGGAGTAAACAGGACACAACAAACGCACATCGGGTACCCATAACTGAAAAAAAACTCAACACCGTCAAACGGAACCTAGACATTGGTTAAGAGCCCACATATCCATAACCCACAAAATCTCAAAATTTCTGATCGTTTATAGGTATTTCCCCTTTTCATTCGCTCTCTGTGAATCAACTAAAGTGCAACAAACAATTTCCGATTATATCTCAATAATCAAATGTCATTAATATTGTCTCCTAACATACATACGTTTATTGCTTTCTTGATCTAATTTGTGAATTGAAATCGTTCCTTGGGAATTAAACAACTACTATTGTACGAAGGCTTATTTCAGTGTGGTTACTGAACGCCGACAAACCGAGCATAATCAACCCACCTGGCAAAATAATCATGAAAGTCGATATGAGAAGCCATGAATTAATAACATGCGAATAAATTTGGTAACAAAATTAAGTGTTCTTACAATAGTGATCCCAAGAATGTATTGCCGGTTCGAACAGCAAAACAAAGAGCGCTCAACATAAGCTTGTGCTTGTGTAGCATTGGCTCCAAAACCCTTTGTTCGATCACACCGGCCACAACTTGATACCTACAAAATGAAATCAACTTCAAATTTTGCCTCATTCATTTTAGCGTGGGACAAAATCTTTTAACGATCAAACATGGCGTACCTGAGGTTACTTGATACAGCCATATAAACACCGTATGCAACACTTGTCGATAATATTGGCAAATTCTCTACCTCCTCAGCAGTAGACTTATCAATAGCAACAGCCTTCTTTGCATTTATCAAGGCATTCGTAATTGTAGTACCGACCTAATTATAAAAACAAATTACATATGTGTTTAAATGCAAACTAGTATGCCTATCTAAGAGAGAATGGTAGTTTACCAATGATGAAGTTGTGCCAACAACAAAAAGCTTTGCACCATTACGCTGCAAAACCCGCAAAAAAACAGTAAGTTACCCAATAAGATATGATATAGTCAAAGAGTCGAGAACCAAACTTACAGCTATGGCACCAAATCGTTGTAGAAATGTATATGATGTTCCAGAGAGAGCAACCTAGAGATTGTTTAATAACCATTAGAAATGAATTCAAAATTGAAATTTGATTAATACCTAAACATAATGAGATCGAATAGTAACCTGGAATGCATTGTCGGGACAATTATGGAAGAAAGTTGCAAGTGCTCCCGCACCTGTTGTTATGGCTGGACGCAGAGATACGGTTGGAGCAGGCAAATAAACCAGCATAAAATCTGCAATAATTGCCATAACCTAGAACAAGCAGTCATGATTAATCACATTATACCGAATCCTATATTTGTTGGGAAGGAAACTATTGAAATCTCTTTTGCTAATCTTCATCAGTTTTTCTAAACCAATTCATAAACTTTCTACAATATTTCAGCAATTCATGTTTCATATAAGTTGAAATAGAGAAACTATACTATACCACATCAGCAACAACGATTTCAATCTCTTTGAAGAAATTCTCCCTTCGACGTTCATACTCTGCAAGAGTCTGTTAAAGAAAACAAAAGGCATCACAAAATCAATGGATTCGGTCTGTTATTCTGCAGTAATTACTATTTGAATACCTTGGTGAAAATCCCAACCCCACACTCCATTCCAAGCTTCGCCAAGAACAAGTCATCAGCCAAAAGCCTCTCCCTGAAACCTACAAACTGAAGCAGCCACCTCATCACCGGAGATTTATCGAGTTCCAAGAATCTCGATATCACTGACCCAGGGATCCGTCCCGCCTCCACTGCAGACGCTAGGTCCTTCGGCAAGCTCTCCAGGACCCTCCCCGCCTCCGCTAGAATCAAGAAAGACTCCCTCCTGTTCTTGTCTCCGGCGCCGCCTCCTTCGCCGCCGCCTCCCCCTCCTCCTCCTCCTCCGCCGGAGTTTTTATTGTCGCCTCCGTCAATGTAGTCGTTGCCACCCCCATTGGACAAGGAAACGATGTGGGTTCGACGAGTTTTTCTGGTGAAAGAAGCGCTAGAGCGAGTGGTGGCGGCGGATGAGAGGCGGAGTTGGAGACTGGCGGCTGGGCGCAGAAAGACGGAGGCATTGGTGGCGGTGGATCTTGGGAAAGAGACGGACGGATTGTTCAAGAATGCGGCCATGGCCATTACTCCTTTCTTTCTATCTCTGTTTTCCACTCTTCCCTCTAGCAAGAAGGAATCGTATGCAGAGTGAGAGTATATAGGAAGAAAAGGGGCGGGGAGGTCAGGGTTCGATGTTTCCACTTCATTTTACTACTCTCGCGTGTAGCGCGTGTACTTCACGGTCATCCATTGGGTCCTTAACTTTTTAACATATTAATTATTCACTTTGATATATTGCATTTAATGATTTGTAATTATTCTTGTTAACTTGTCTTAGTTAAATATAATTAATCATTATTACCAATCTATACAAAGATTGGTTAGGCTTAATTAGACTCCAATATTAAAAGAAAAGAATACACATTTTAGATTTTACACTTTTCAGGAACAAGAGTATTTGAAAAATATAAAACTTAGTAAAAATGAATTGATGAGTGAGTGAGACGACGCGTGTGAGGTGGAGAGTGAAGATCCCTTGGTATTTGAATGGGTTGCTGTCTGGTGAGACATTAGGGGAAAGGGAGCGGCAATTTCGGAGTGGTGTGCCTTCGCACTTGTTGTTCTTCTTTGGACTCTCAACCCTTTTAAGTTCAAAACTTTTTATTTTATATTATAGAATTTCTTAAAAAGAAAACACATTTACAAAATCCAAAATATACAGTTCATGGAACGATGCTCTCTATAAAAGTAAATTATAGGTAAAATTCTAAATTAATGTATTACCGATTACGTTATTTTAATACTTCCGATAAAAGCTTTTTCATTTAAACCATTTAGGCTGAACTGGTCTAGTTCGAACCGGTTCAGCCAAATTAATATCAAAATTAGATCAGTGTTTTTAGACTTTAAGTAGACCAGTTCAAAATAGTACTAAAAAATTAGTTCGAATTGTTCGAATTGACTCATTTTTTTATACTGGTTTATACTTAAATTTAAATCAAACCACTTTAAACCTATATAATTTTAGAACCGGTTTGAAGCAAAATCAACTAAACGGGTCTGAAATTAAACCAAACCTAGAGATGTATTGGACTCTTTTATGTTGATGTTGGACAGAATTTCAGCTGGTTGTGGAACAGATTTTCAGTCGGTTCAGTGTTTTTTCAGACGGTTCAGTGTATTTTTCAGTCGGTTTAGTGTTTTTTCAGTCGATTCAGTGTGTTTTTCAGTTGGTTCAGTATTTTTTTAGTTGGTTCAATGTGTTGAATATGATTTTCTGTCGGTTCAGTTTTGGTTTGAACCAAATTATTTTATAACCAAAATTGTTATTAAAAAAACATATCAAATCAGTTTGAACCGGTTCTGAATCGGTTCGAACCAAACCAGTTTTTTTAACCTAAATCAGACCAATTTTTTTAAAAACCGAAAAAAAAATATTAATTTTTTTACAAATAATACCAGTTCAGTTCTGAATCTGAACCTATGAACAAGCTTATTCCAATACATGTGGGTAGTTCAAATCTACAATGTTAAAATAAAGCTATTAATTCATTTAATTACATGATCGAAACATAAATTATTTCTGTTGTTACAACACACTAATCGAAATCACTATATTTTTCTAACGAAGTTATTTAGCTTTTTTATATGATTATTATATATATATATTTTTTAAAAAATTTATTAAACGTATAATTAATTTATTATTATTTTCAGTATCTAATACTTATACGCGTGATACATGGCAATTAAAATATTATGTCGCGTGGATTAAAATATTGTCTTTTTTAATTGTTTTTATTTGATGTTTTGAATTCCATGATATGTAAGATGTATTTACTTATTCTATAGTCATTGAATTATTACAACGGCCCTGCAAAATAATAAAATGTTTAGAATGAAAAGTTATCGCGTTGCCTATGATTAGGAGCAAAACGTATATAATAATATTTTATTATTAATAAATAATAATAAATTTAACACTATATTATAATATATATATATATATATGTGTGTGTATATATTTGGTTTAGGGTTGTTGTCAAACTAAAATTAAAACAATTCAAGTCCACACCAAACCTTAGAAAGTGTCTTGATTGCACCATAAAGTTTGGTAGAAAACAAGTAAGCTTAGATGGCCCAAAAAAAAAGAAGTAAGCTTCTAATGATAATCAATTCCTAAATATTAAATAATTATAATTTATAAATTGATTTTTTATCATTTGGTCCGATTAATTTTATACTTATCTCGACCTAAATTTACATACTATATTTTTTTTTATTTGTGAATTGTTTGTATATTGTTATATTCCGTTATCTATTGAATGCAATGATACCGTTAAATTTACATAACTATATTTTATTTTTATTAAAAAAATGAAAATGAGAAATCTACACTACAACCTTGATTCCATTATAAAAGGTATCGTGTCATTCTATTAAACCTAAATAATATGTTAATTAAGTTTAACATAAAATTTATATATTATTTATAATATTATGCATCAAAATTCAAACATGCTTGGTTGATGTGCTCTTTCGTCAGACTCATCGTAGTCACATTGATTTCAACCATTAGTTTTGATAATTCCAATGTCAGGTTATGCAAATAAAACAAAACATGGTACATATAGAAAAACTTACTTATACGATTCGAAAAAAAATGAGCATATTTGAATCATAATTTTTTATTTATGGATTAATTCGTAAATTTGTATAATAAGATATGCAATTTAATATATAAAAGTCCAATGGGTGCACGGGTTATAAGGGTTACGTGAGTAAGTCAATAGATTGCATAAACTCATGAGTTGTATGAGTCAATAAGTTGATTCACAAAATGTATATCGTAAAAGTCAAAATAGAAACGAGTTTACGAATCATGTAAGTTAACCTGTGTACATGACGGTCGTATTTGAGTCTTAAAATTTGACACGTCAATAATTACACTTGCGTTTGAATTGAACATATTTTGATATAACTCATCTCCAATATTACCCATAGTTAATCCGTCAACTCGAATTGAGATTCCTACTCATAATTGTAGTTATAATCACAGTTTTACTCATATATTCATATTCAGGATACACATATTTTTATACAACTCCTGAATAACATATTTTATCCTAAAAGCAAACCACAAAGTTATATTTACCTTCTAGTTCAATTATACTTATTAATATATTTTGGATATATGTATACATTAATAAATACTATATATATAATTATAAATTTAATACTATAACTATTATAACTATTAGACATTAAAAAAAAGAACTTTATTATAATATTGCAGTTAATAAAAATATAACAATTTTTGATTTTTTAATTATTAAGAATATGTTCGATAATATTATTGAAACTCCAAACTCAATCTGATGTAAATATGTAATATAATCCTAAATGTCAACTCATAATTAGCCTCATATCAATATGTTGGGTATCGATAGTGACAACCACATATGACATAGAGTCCACCAGGCCTTCTCAGCACAATATCATTTCAGGGGGGTAAACCTAAACAAATTATGGTTAATAGATCCAATTGTACCATATGTTTGGGTCATGTGATCGGATGATAACCCTATATTGTTTCTTGGTACCTTATATTTTTAGAATGTTGTTCTTTAGTCCCAATTACGGTTGCCGTCAAGTTTAACTAACAGAATGTTGACGTGGCGCTTACATGGCAGACGGAGAATAAAAATAAAATAAATAGAAAAATAGGGGAAAAAATAAAACTATATTCATAAAATTAAAATATAAAAGTTATTGTTTATAAATTTATGGGTTAATTACCTCAATAGTTACTTATGTTTGACATGTGTGATTAAAAAGTTACTCATCTTTTTTTGCGTGACTGAACCGTTACTTAAGTTTGAGGATGTGACTGAACGGTTATTCTGTTAAGTTTTCGTCACATATTTCCGTCTGACTGTCACGTGCAAGTCACGTGACCTAATTTAAAGACAATTTTACCCCCACTTTTATGTTTATGGATTATGATGTAGTAACGGTTAGGTAACAAAATGTCCAAACTAAAGTAACCGTTTAATAACATTTAAGAGAAGATAAAACACCATTTAACAACTTCTCCACAAACATAAGTCACCACATTTGCAACCATTTCATTTAATTTTCTTCTTGAATATCTGATTATGTTTGATGAAAATCCAGCTAAACAAGCATCAAGTAGCATCAAACGAATTCATAATACAGACAACAATTTTCTATTTTCTATATGAATATCTGATCAAGTTTTATCAAAACCTAGCTACAAAAATCAAGCAGCTCCAGCCTTTCTTCTCCACTTCCCGAGTACCAACACTCATATCCTCTGACGGGAGGTCCTGAAATGAAACAACCCAGCAACATGATGAAATGAATTAGAAAAGAAAAGGCCTCATAAATTGATCACATATCGTAGTTCTACCTTATTTGGACCCAAAAACCTATAAATTTCATTCATAAAACAGAGGAGTGAAACCAAAATGAGTTATTTACCTCAGTATCACTCTTTCCATTGGGATCAAAATCGCTTCCTCCTGCAGCACCTCCGAATTTGTATGGTGATAAGGCATTTTTCAAAGTCTGGAAAAGGCATATGCATTTATATAAATGAGCTTCAACGCTTAACAGTTGATCCTTCACAATTAGGAACACAATTTCTCTCACATCAGACTCTTCATTAACAAGCTACAAAGCATTTTGATGACTCCACACAAAACTGGCTTGGGCAATGTTAATTATCAAGTGTAGGCTAAAAATTACATGGATCTGTATACAATAAAGCTTAAGCAAATATGTGGTGAAGGTCTACAATTTATCTATATATCTATTGTTTCCCTCTAATTTAGCTATTTAGACTTAACACTGCATATGGAATTTCAACAATAGTTTTCTCTCATGTGCTCGTGGCTCAAGAATGACTTTGCAATTAAGGAAATATTGAACACAATAACCACTACAGCAAAATTCACAGTACTTAAATTAAGTCCACCATCGACCATATTTTTTTAATAAACCATGGGCATAACAAGGAAAACAGAAACATGTTGAGTCCATGAGTAACTATCATTTCAAAATTAGACAACATCAAACATTATGAACTAAATCCCTCATAGGCATTTTGTCGAACACCAGGCGTGCAGTCCCAACTTCCCCACATTTTGACAATAAATTCTGTAAATTTTAGCATGTTAAGAACTTAAGCAGTAGTAATGGTAGGAAATTGACCTTGGAGGATGTCAAAGGTACGAGCTGAGGAGATAGTTTCAGGATTAATGTCGTTGCATCGGTCGGAGAGGGAGTTGACGAGGGTGGAGTAGCTGTACAGCTCCACGAGCTTGCGAGGGCACACCAGTATGGCTCCGAATTCTAGGATGGCGAAAACCTTGTCAGGTCGGGTCGTTTCCAGATCGAAGAAAGCTGAAATAAACGAGAAATCGGAGAAGCGAGCAAGAAATGAGGAAACTGAAAGTGTACCTCTACGAATTGGAGGTGTCATCGAAGACGAACATGATCATGGACGAATTGAATCGGAACGAAGGGGGAGTACTGGAGAAAGAGAAAGTTAAGGGTAGATTAGGAAGTTTAATTTTGAAGAAGGTCATGTGCACAGTACATGCACAAGTTTAACGGAGATAATTAACGGATGTAACCGTGTCACATCTGTTAACATAAGTAATGGTTGAGCTCAAGTTTCAACCGTTCAGTCACATGTGCAAACATAAGTAACGGTTGAGGTAATTAACCCTAAATTTTTATTTTTTTTTTAAATGTATAACTGGAAAAAATAGTAGGGTCGAACCCATGTGTGGATTCGACCGAGACCTAGTCGCCCAGGTCAGGCGACCTGGTGGGGTACAACCCAACCTAGGGTTCGGCTCTTGGCTAGGTCAATTGGACCCAAGGGTTGAACCCTAGTTTTTTTTTTCGGATGTCGTTTTTTTGTTATTTAAATTAAATATCTACGTGACACTGACGTGTATTGATTAACAGAAGTAGCATAACACAACATCTTTCAAACATAATGGATCATTGGACCACAAGAGAAAACATATGGTACCATTCGATCACATGAGCCAAACGTAGGAGACCATTGAAATTATTAATCGAACAAATTAAGATTGGGTTTGTCCACACTTAAGGTACGCCGGAGCCCATAGAGTGGCCAGTGTCAAACCCAGAACCAAAGTGACCGCCAAAGTCCAAGTGGTCGCCAAGACCATTGTCAAATCCTCTCACTGCGCTCGCCATGAGAGCGTTCTCTAAGAGAGTCTAGCATCTCATCTCTAGTCCCACAACCGACTTCGAATATACATCCATAATGTCCCGCATATCTCGGTCACATATTCTACAAAGATCCTATAAGGCAACTGCAATATTACGTGATAACTGTAATATATGATATCCTTATATCTACAACAACACAATATTTACAGATATTCGATTACCAAAAATAGTTTGGTCTTCAATCGCTATAAATACTCTTGATTTGCATACATTATGCACATTTTGAGTTCATACACACAATATACTCATTTAAACATCGGAGTGAGACTCAGAGGAACCCCTTTTGTTACGTTCCCCTTCTTGCAGGTTCATAAGAGCTTCGACGAAGGTTCACAGTCACTATCTAGTTGGCATCCAGATCTATGCCAGCTAAGCATCCAGGCAGCACATGAGAGATCTTGTCCCAACATTTGGCACCGTCTATGGGAATACGAGCAAACAGTCATGCAAACTCGTTCTAACCACAATCGTCATAACCAAATGGTGAACCTAGGAGAAGTCCTAGGACAACTTCGAGTCCACCGCTGCTTCGTCGCTCCACCCTCAAGAACCTGCCCATCCGACGATTCCCAATGGCATCCCACTAAGACCGGTGACGGAACACGTCGATACCTTAATACCAACTCTAGTTCCTCCCCCCACCAATATTCCAGTCCTCACCAACAAACCCCTCAAGCACTTCCTGATGAAGCTAGACTCTTCAGGAAGGATGACCAAGTAGGTAATTGAGTTGAGCGAATTTAGAATCAAGTTTGCTTGAAAACGACTATTAAATGTCAATCTCTGGCAAACTTCATAGTGGAAAGTACCAGAAACGGTCTTACCGAAGCAGAACAAGAGCAACCAAAGGTAGAAGAGAAAGGTTAGGAACTCTATACCAACAGATCTTCTTCAAAAGAAGGATCGGGGAAGGATTAATCATCATCCCTTCTCAGGACGAGCCTCTCAAATATGCAATCACCCTCACATTCAAGG
Organism: Chamaenerion angustifolium; assembly: GCA_946814005.1. Classification (NCBI taxonomy): domain Eukaryota; kingdom Viridiplantae; phylum Streptophyta; class Magnoliopsida; order Myrtales; family Onagraceae; genus Chamaenerion; species Chamaenerion angustifolium. Next base: position 29,389,653 of record OX328267.1, on the reverse strand, counting down.
CGACCAATCATGAAACAAAATATGAAGCACTCATAACTGAGTTACGACTTACTAAGGGAATGGGTATAACCTCGTTGAAGGTGAAAAGCGACTCAGAATTGATTGTCAATTGGATTAATGACAACTATGAAACAAATGGGGTAAAATGAAGAAGTACCTCAGTATTGTCAAATGACTTATCCCTAAAATACCAACTTTCGCGATCGAGTCAATCCCTCGCCAAGACAACCAGCTAGCAGACTCTCTAAGCAAGTTGGTGTTCAGAGGAACAAGAATGCAGGAACTACACTTCCTAGAACAAGCATTATGCTCGGTACTTGAAAATCGAGTATAAGTATTCAATATTCAAGAGAAGGACAATTGGATGACTCCATTCCAGAACGTTTTGAAAAAAGGAACCCTGCTCGAAGACGAAGACGAGTCTGCCAAGATCAGCCGCATTACCACAAACTATCTCCTTTTAGACGGAGAACATTATATGCGAGGATTCTCAACTCCCTATTTAAGATACATTTGTCATGTAGAGCCAGAAAGAGTCTTGCGTGAAGCTCATGAAGGAGTTGACGGTTGCCATGAAGGTGCACACTCATTAACGGGAAAGATTTTCAGATTAGGCTATTATTGGCCAATTTTGAGCAAAGACACAACATAATTAACAAAGAAGTGCGAGACGTGCCAACAGTTCGTACCAATAACCGATCGACCACCCACATTGCTCTCTCTAATAGCGGGTGCCTGACAGTTCACCCAATGGAGAATCGACATCCTTGGGCCCTTTCCCATAAATACTGGGCAAAGAACCCACATCATCGTGGCGACAACTATTTCTCCAAGTGGATAGATGCAAAAGCATTGACCTCTACAACCAAATTTCAAGTGATCAAATATTTAATTGTCAATATAATCTCGCGGTTTTGCGTTCTCAAGATACTCATAAGCGCCAACGGGCCATAATTTGTGGAAAATAACTAAAATGACTCTGTGAAGAATACCATATTGATTACAGATTCAACTCAGTACATCATCCCCAAACCAACAGACAGGGCAAAACATCCAACAAAGTGGTCCTGACAGGATTCAAGAAGAGGGTTCATGCCTTAAAAAGGAACTGAGTAGATGAGTTGGACAACGTGTTATGGGCTATTAGAACGACACCCAAAGCAGCAATAGGGGAAACGCCATTCAGCCTGGTGTACAGATTTGAAGCAATGACACCCATCGAAATAGTTGTGCCCAACCACAGGATCCTACACTTTAATGCCAAAGCTAATCACCTTGAGCAACTTACAGACCTCGATCTAGTTGAAGAAAAGCGAAGGCAATCAGACGAAGCACAAACAAGAATGAAGTTGGCGACCGCTCAGTACTTCAACAGAAAAGTCAACGCTCGCCAATTTTTCATGGGGGAGATGGTTATGAGAAGGAAAGAATTCAAAAATTTGGACTATAACAACAAACTCTTAACCAAGTGGGAAAACCCGTACAAGGTAGTAGAAATATATGCACCGGGGGCATACTACTTGGAAAATATGGAGGGTACAAGACTAACTCGTCCTTTTAGGTCCCCGGGTGCCTACAACACAAAACGCAAAAATAGAAAGATGAAAAATTACCTAGCCAATAGAGAATAGTGAGGACTGTTGAATGTCCGCTAGCCTAAGCATGGACTATGAAGTCTCCGCGACTGAGCGGATCGAACAGAAGCCCAACTTCCTATGACGTTGGAACACGTCATTAATGACGTTCCTGTCTTGCCCCGACAGCTCGCCAAAGCTCAGGGGAATGTCTCGCCCCGACTGATGAAGTTCCCAAGGCACACTACCCTTGTAAAAGAAGTAGAACTTCTTATAATTAGAGTTGGTGACCCAGAAGTCATCCACTATTCGAAAATGGTCGTTCCAATTCCATGCCCTGACCCTCCATTCTTCGAACTTCACCCATCAGGTTTGGAAGTGATGAAGATGGTTAGCTCGAGCAACCAACCGATAGAAGTATCAGTAAAGTGAAAGTGAATACATCCATCCTTGATGTATGCACATGAATTTAAACCCAACCGACATCCTAAGGCCATTGGGTACTAGTTGCGTGAGACCAATCCCGTAATAGCATCAGAGCTCCTTCAAGGCTTCACAAAGAGGAAAACGCAACCCATCATCGATTTGGGCTGCATAGACGTAAACCTCTCCTTCCCGTGAATAACGCAACCCTAGGCCCAGATACCTAGGTACATCAACTTCTCTCAGACTCGCCATGGTGACCACAACATTTAAATGAGCCGAACTCAGTTCATTGGTCTTAATATCTAAAGCATCATGGCAGAGACAAACAGAAGACTAAAATTGCGAACAGAAGAAACTCAAGAGTTTGTTTCAATACAAAGGCCCTCTACTCCGAAGCCGGAGTGTGCGAATCTCTAAAAGTGAGCGGGAAATTGGAAACCCTAGGGGATGCAGCCTTCTGCCCAGACGAAGAATGGGTCGAAGAAGGTTTGGAGGATGAAGCCTTTCCGGAAGATTGATTCTTGTTGTGAGCCATGATCGTAATGAGTTTTACTATTGGTAAAAAGAGGCTAAAGAGAGAATTGAAAAGAGATTAAGGCACTAAGGGAGCGAAAGAACACTTAGAAACTCTGAAAGTGAAGGCTTAGAACGCGTAAAGTGACAAAAAAAAGATTTTTATAACCAATATTGGGGAAGTCGAACGTCTGCCTTCAAAAAACTCAGGCAATGATTATCCGATTTTTTGGACAAATTCGAAGCAATGCCAGAACCGAAGAGTCGCATTTGGGAGACAAAGGAGAATAATAGTACCAAAAGGTGTTAACATATCCCTCTACTACAGTAGTCAAAGAGACGCACATGCAACATATGTCCTTTTGACTTCCCCGTCCATAAATAGTGTATGTATTAAATGCCTAAAACTCTACAAATAACAATGTTCGCCAAGGCACACATGCAAACTTCTCCTAAAACCCTAGCAACGATAGCGTTCGCCAAAAAAGTGGTGATTCAACATCCACAAGCCCTGGCAACGAAGGTGTTCACCAAAAGGGCAAAGGATCAGAATTCCAAAACTCTAGAAACCAAAACCGTTCGCCAAAGGATACAAAGCATTACAGGGCACAAAGCTTAAATAAGGCAGCAAAAGTGCAATTAGAAGTCACTATCTCAACTCTTCCTCGCATGTCAAGCTCAATTAAAGTATCTTCACTCAAGCTTCAAATGCAAATGTTGAGTATCGATAGTGACGACTCAATATGGTATAGAGTCTACCAGGCCATCTCGACCCAATATCATTTCAGAGAGGGTACACCCAAATAAATTAAGACTGGGTTAGTCCACACTTAGGGTAAGCTTGAGCCTATAGAGCGGTCCAGTGTCAAATCCAGAATCAAAGTGATCGCCAAAGTCCAAGTGGTCGTCAAGACCACGCTCAAAGCCTCTCACTGCGCTCGCCATGAAAGTGTTCACCAAGAGAGCCTAACCTCTCATTTCTGGTCCCACAAGCGACTCCGAATATAGAACCATATTGTCCCTCATATCTCGGGCACATATTTTAGAGAGATCCTATAAGGCAACTGCAATATTACGTGATAACCATAATATATGATATCCTTATATCTACAAGAACACAATAGTTACATATATTCGGTTACCAAAAATGGTTTAATTTTTCATCCCTATAAATACTATTGATTTACATACATTATACACATTCTGAGTTCATACACACAGTATACTTATTTAAGCATCAGAGTGAGACTCAATGGAACTCCCTTTGTTGCGCTCCCCTTCTTGTAGGTTCGTCGGATCTCCGGCGAAGGTTAACAGTCACCGTTCAGTTGACATCCAGATCTGTGTGCTAAGCATCCAGTCAGCACCTGAAAGATCCTATCCCGACACAATACAAACCTATATTGGTTATGGCATTTTGTTCGGGCCAACCCCATAAATTCATTCCCATGACAAACGTTTTACCGCTACATACAATAGAGTTCATGAACAAAAGTTTGCTAAGCAAAATAATATAAATGGGTAAAATATAAATTTGAGCTCTATTATGTGAGTTTTTTCAAAATCTGTTTACTTTAGAATTTTTTTTTGAAAAAGTGAATATCCAAATTTTTTTTTAGCAAACTGTGTATAGGCGCGGGAACCCGGGGACGCGCCTAGTCCATAGGCGCACGTGGTAGGTCGCGCCTATTCATAGGCGCGACCTGGGGATGCGCAGTTTGACGTAGGGTTCTTTTTAAAGAACCCTACGTCTTCTTCGTCCGCATCCCCGCCTCCAGAGCTCCCCGACGCCCTCGCCTCCTCTCCAGCTGCCGACGCCTCCGTCTCCAGCCTCACCGTCTGCATCCCTCCTGCCTCGCCAGCTGCAGCCTCGCCGTCGCCAGCTCCGGCCTCGTCTCGCCGTCTCCAGCTCCAAGCCGATCTCCCCCAGCTCCCGCCTCGTGTCGCCAGCTGCAGCCTCGCGGTCCCCTCGCCGTGTTCCGCCTCGCCTCCTCCCGACGCTGCCACCTCGCCGCCTCGCTTCGCCTCAGCCAAGCCTCCAGATCCCGACGTCGCCGCCACCTACCCGCCACCGCAGACGGCCACCTACCGCCTCCAGAACTCGGTAATTTTTATTTTTATTTTTTTTTTGAATAGTTTTTTTTTTTATAAATATATGATTATTAATATTTATTGTTATGCTAATTAGCCATATTAATCTAAACTAGTAATTATAGTGCTAATTAATTATATTATTATAAATTAATTGTATATATTTGAATTAGGAAAAAAATTGTGCCAAAAATATAAATTGTTATAAATAAAAAAATTATACCGTTTAATTGTACAGTTATCATGCAGCCGCGCGTAGTTATGTCAACTTTGTCGCACGGTACAAACGTGATAGATGTTGGTCCTTTAGATCCATCGGTCTTTTGGGGTCAAGCTAATCATCGTTCGTCGGATCTTAGCGATAATCAACAAATAACGTTTCGCTGTTTAAAAGGCGAAGGAAATCTAATTTCCGAAAATGCACAAGCGATTGTGAAAGCAGTTGGATTATGGGATGTGGTTATTATGTCACATCCCAAACTGGATCCAAAGTTACTGACCGCATTGTACGAGCGTTGGCGGCCAGAGACACACACCTTTCATCTCAGACATGGAGAGATGACGATCACTCTGGAGGATGTAGCCGTGATACTTGGACTACGTATACACGGAGATGCTGTAACAGATGATTACGCCATTGAGCCAGATATGGATGCAGCGGGTATGGAATTATTGGGTCTGAACTTACAAGGTCGTAAAGATTTTGTTAAGTTGACTACGTTACGACAACATCTTTTTCATCCTCATCTTACCGCCGAACAACAAGCGAGGAAATTTATCCTCATGATACTTGGTGGTGTGTTGTTTACAACAACAAAGAAAGACAAGGTGTCTTTAATCTACTTACCCCTACTGAGGGATTTAGACAGAGCAGCTCATTACAGTTGGGGTTCAGCTGTTTTGGCGGCTACATACCGGGGTTTGTGTGATGCCTCTGAGCTCAACGCTGCAACATTCTCAGGGTGTGCCATCCTAGTACAGGTATTCCATATGAAAATTTTGGAAGAATATTTATAATTGATTCTACAATGTTATTAATTTTTTACACTACAGTTATGGTCGTGGGAGCACCTTCACCTTGGTCGTCCTGTGCTCCAGGGTGAAGTTCCTGGTGGAGAGATGCATCCCTTAGGATACAGGTTGATTTTATTTTTTTTGGATTGATTGTGACAAACATCTGTATTCGTTATTTTGCTGAAATCTGAATGGTGAATATTTTTCTTAATAGGTGGGCATTTCTCAAAAGATCGTTCAGTCACCAAATTCGAACTACGAATTTGGTGTACTATAGGGATGACTTGGAGTCTCAGTCAGCTGATCAGGTACCATGTTTGAGGTTATTTTTCTTATCTATGTTTCGAATAATATTAACCCTACGTTGTGATTGCGAAAAACTTTCAATATTAGGTGACATGGGTGCCGTACAGTCCCTTTAGGTTGGCTACTGCACCCCCTGTCTGTCGTGACCACCCCGAGTTATTCCGAGCGAAGGTGCCACTTATCTATTTTAATGTGGTCGAGTGGCACCGTCCAGATAGAGTTATGCGGCAATTTGGACTGCAGCAGCACATTCCAGAGATAACACCTCCTGAGGTTCAAGATCATGCGCGACTGCATAAGATAACACGTAAAGGTCCGCAGGGGGAGCGTCGTTGGACGGCAATGCATCAAAATATGATTGCATTATGGAACAACCGTGTACCGTTTGTGAGGCGGGAAGACCAACCCGTGGTGAACGTCTCGCAATACATGGCATGGTATCGGCAAATAACCCGACGATTCATTACGACTCCATTTGCCGAAGCTAGTACGCCTCATCATCCAAGAGCTCCGTTTGTCCCTCACGGGGGACAAGTAGAGACAGTGGTAAGTACCTACGTAGTCCTTACTTCTGTCTATCATTGTTGTTAATAATTGACAATTCATTGTTTTTAATCCTTTAATATCATTGTTGTTAATATTGCAGATGGGATACATGTCTAGAGGCATTCACCTTGCACGGAAAGCTGCAAGAGGTACCCTCAAGTTCACCAAAAGAAATTTCAAATTACTAGGCGAAGCTTACTTAGAAAATTGTCGGTCGTCTTACGATGCAATCGGTCAACTACCTGTGTACGCCAAACACATCCGACAGTCAGATGAATTAACTGATCGTGAGCTGAGGGTACTTCACGGAGGACGTGTTCGTGGAGCACCCGGGCGTGGACGTGGGAAAATCGAGGAAGCCTCCTCAAGTCGAGGGCCTGGCGGACCGGCACGTAAATTTAGGGCTGTTGAACAATTGGAGTACACCGAAGAGGAAGAGGAAGATGAAGGTGAATATGATAGTGAATTTGACTGTTCCGACTAGTTTAGTGTTGCATTAAATAATATTGGACCGTATTGTTATTAACTGCGTGTAAGAACTATTGCATTCATCTTCTATGTTATTTAGTTAGTTGTCTTAATTTTTGTAGATTTTTTTGGCAACCTTCAAAAATGGACATTTCTTACCGACAACCCATTTAACCCCCCTAAAACGATGGTCTAGAGAAGATGCTAATTTTTTTACTTTTTTGTTATTTTCCTAAAATTTTACCGGACACAAATACTGACATAAAAAGAGTAATGCCACTGGTTACATGAAGTTTCGACATGTACATTTTTCTTAAAAATTACAACATCTTCTACGTACGATATACTACATATTACAACGTATTGTTATTAACTGCGTGTAAGAACTATTGGATTCATCTTCTATGTTATTTAGTTAGTTGTCCTAATTTTTGTAGATTTTTTTGGCAACCTTCAAAAATTGACATTTCTTACCGACAACCCATTTAACCCCCCTAAAACGATGGTCTAGAGAAGATGCTAATTTTTTTTACTTTTTTATTATTTTCCTAAAATTTTACCGGACACAAATACTGACATAAAAAGAGTAATGCAACTGGTTACATGAAGTTTCGACATGTACATTTTTCTTAAAAATTACAACATCTTCTAAGTACGATATACTACATATTACAACATAGTGTTATTACAACATTTTTCTTCTGAAGCCTAATGTGGAGATTTACATGTCTTCCGGTTGTGTCCACTTCCACCGCATTTGGAGCAGTTGTTTCTCCTGGGCAAACCTTCCCTAGTGTCCATCTCGTTATGGATACGGCTGAATTTTCTTCTACCGCGCTTTGTCCTCCACCTATCCGGATCATGAGTGTACGTCGGAACGTCAAACTGTGGCCAGCAATAATCGTCTGGTACTGGTTGAAAACATGGTGAGTATGCTGCCAGACGTGCATGGTTCGAATATAGCGGATCAACGTGAGGAGCCCATTGCATCCCTGCCTTAGTGAGTGCTGCCATTCCATGTGCACACGGGTGATGATATATTTGCCATAACCCACACTCACATGTTTGCTCAACCACGTTAACCGTATAATTCCCTGGAGTGGTCCAACCGACACCTTGTACAAATCTACCAATATCACGGACTTGGAAAACACCGTGTTCTCGACTGAACTGGGCCACTTGCATCCTACCAAGCTGTTTCTGTGCGCGAGCAATGGTCTTCTGGACAACGTCCGACCACACCTTCGACTCCTCAATGGCAACCATTGCTTCGTGTCGACGCGTGAAGAAGTACGTATTGGACCTCCAATAAGTTAGTTTGACTAACTCAGTCAACGGCAATGCCCTTGCGCCTTTCAAAACTTATAAGAGGCCGACAATGGGAAAAGCCTTCAATGGCTGGACCGAATGACCAAAACATCATTCCAAAGGTCGCTACTCCAGTTTCCGCATTTACCCTTTTGGGCATGAAATCATACACTGTCCCAGGGATATATACGGCCATAGCCGAAAGTAACCTAGGGAGGTTTACAAACGCATCCTCATGCGTTCCATATAACGCCTCCAACACCACTTGTTTCGAGTACCACGCCTTCGGATATCCAATCTTCGAGCCAAACTCGTTCTCCACCATCGACTGGATTACTGAAATTTTCAGTCCAGTGTCAGCTAAAACAGAATTTCTTATTAAAGCCACTATCATCTTGCAGTCGATGTTTTGGTGTCGCTCGATGAGGACTTCATTAGCACATGTATGTGGAGAATTCAGTTTGGATATTCTCCACAATCCAGTATGCTTAAACAAACTTCCTCTCAATGACCAAGAACAATTTGTTTGATCAACTTTACACCTGAAAACAATTGATTTTGGAGTGGATGTCTCGACAATACACACCTTAGAATTTGCTATGTGCCATTTCCTCACAGCAGCAGCCAACTCGTCCTTACTATTAAACTTCATGTTTGTGTTCAGGAAACTTTCACTCGACGTGTCATCATCAGCCATAGACCACTCATCCCTTGATTGAAAGTTGTCTATCCAATTACTATCCACCCAATTTTCAGCAGTGGGTTGCATCATTTGCACGTCGTGTGAGCTACTTCCACCATGGCCACCTCCGTCGTGTGGGTTGCATCAGTATATTTATCGAAGGTGAATGTTAAAATTATTGATTATTACTGTTTCAATTCGTACAATAATCGAGAGAAACTGCATATAATTGGTTCATAGGCGCATCCTGGGGATGCGCCTATTCATAGGCGCGATTTCAAAGTCGCGCCTATTGCAATATAGGCGCATCTTGGGGATGCGCCTATTAACATTTTCCTAAATATGTTTGGACGGTATATACTTTTTCAAAAAAGTTTTCTGACACATACACTTTTTTTGAAAAAGTTCCTATTATGTGGCATAATTTAAGAATTATTCTTATGTTTATTCTTGAAAATTTTGTCTTCTTCTTCAGTTTCTAGATTCAAATTGGTTTAGGTCGCTTTTAGTTGGTTATTGTGAATAACATTGCAATTTTTGACAGGACAGAAGTAATCAATATTTAAAGATATGCATTTATATGTGTATGGATTAACATTAATAAAATTATATTTAAACAACTTTTATAGGTTTAAAAACGATATCAATAAATGTATCTAAACACCTTTAATCTCTAAATATACACATAAACACGATAAATTATATATATATATTTAACAATTGAATTGAATTTATTTTATATGAAAGTGTAATATAACAATTGATTGCAATGCACAATTAGCGATTGTATAAACTATAAAGTACACGTAGTCTTTTTATGTAAAGGTATTTATCTAGAAGTATAATTTTACATACATTCATACTTACCATTAAAAATGGAGATTTTTCAAAAAGTAATAACTTTTTATTTTTTTTTGAAAAAGTAAATATACTAAAAAATATTTAGCAAAATGTATATAAGTTCTACTGGGGGTAGCGTTTTTTACAACGTGCGCTATTTTGAGTAGCGTTTTTCAACAAACGCTACTAGAGGTAGTGTTTTTCACAAAACACTACTAGGGGTAGAGTTTTTCACAAAACACTAGTAGGGGTAGCGTTTTTCACAAAACGCTATTTATGAAAAACGCTACCCCTAGTTGCGTTTTTTTTTTACGTTTTTTTGATGACTCGATGTTTAATAAAAAATAAAATTATGTATTTATTAAAAAAAATTTAAAAAAATTGTAACATAAAATAATCTTTTAGATAGGAACATATATATATAGGGAAAAGTATAAAAAAACATTCGAATGTTTGCCGAGACTGGTAATTGCACCCATAATGTTTGTCTTAACACTCATATGTTCCTAGTTGTTGGTAAGTGCACATTTCTGTCATTTGTCTTTAGTTTTCCGTCAAATAGAAATCACGTGCAATGCATGTGATGTAATTATAAACTTATATGATCAAAATACCCCTAGTTGCTTGCATTATCCTTCACCTATCTGCCCCTAAGGTCTCCCATGGGAATAAACAAGTAGGTAGATCCTCTGAGTTTGGCCCGAAGAGCCCTATTGTGCAGCCTTCTTTCAATAAACCTGCTCCAGCAAAACTTATGCATGGTGAAACTGATCTTGCTGTTGGGTCACCTGGGTCAATAAAGTTAGTTGTTTCACATGTATCTAACTTCAAAGATGGACAATTAATGACCACTATTACGAGCACCACCTCTGACCTCCCTTCAACAATGTCAAGGGATTAGAAGAGTAGCAGTTCAAGCCCTTCTCACAACAATAGCCAATCTTGCTCAAGTGATTTTCTTAAAGCTGGGTGTGTTTCTGTAAAGGAGGATGCAAGGAGCTCAACTGATGGTTCAAGTAAATTGTCAAGTGGGACTTCTCGGTCCAAGAAATCAATCAATGATTTTCCTGGATCAGCTGGGCAGGAGAGCGGGCCAAGTAGAACAAGCTAACTGCAGAAAAATGTTACTCTATATAAAGCTTATTAATCTGGATTAACAGTTGAAAAGGCAGTTGGTTTGTCCGATTAGGGAAATGCGAATGGACATAATTTGATTGTCAAAATTCCAAATAGAGTCTGTAGTCCTGGTCAAGCTGCAACTGAGTTATCTGCTGATGAAATCTCTGTCATTAATACCAGATCTTCCTCTCCATCACTCGCCAATGATATCTCAAGTGCAAAGACAAAATAGGGAGCCAGTGAAGTCGGCTCTGCATCGGGTGCACTGGAGCAAGAGCGTAGTGAGAGAATACTTGCTGAAAATTTTGAAAAGGAAGTGAAGAACATCGACAAGATGAATATGGAAAAGCTCAGTGAAAGAGATGTTGTGAGCAATGGTAAACGTAATGAGCTAAAAAGTGAAACCAGTGCAGTTCCACTTCCACCGCCACATTTGCTCCTGCTACACGGGCATCATGCACACCTCTAAAACTAGAGTTTGCTCTAAATTAAGGCTTAGAGACTGAGGATACAGAATTTGGTGAATCAGTGAGCTACACCGTACCTAATTCAGGTTCTTTTCCTTTGATTAGTCCATTACCTTCTGCTGCATCTTCACATAATGCAGGTCTTCCTACCCCAATTGGTGTGGCTTCGCAAAAGGACCCTTTATCCCACCCAATGATTTACTAAAGGCAAAAGTGGAACTTGGGGGATGGAAAGGATTTGCAGCAACTAGTGCATTTAGGCCAGCTGAACCAAGAAAAAATATTGAGAAGTCAATTAGGATGTTGGACCCTACTAGTTGCGCAAATGCTTCTTCTATTAATAAAAAAGCCCACCTTTGGATTTTGACTTGAATGTGCCCACCTTAGAAGTGTTCAAAATGAAGAAGATTGATGAATTTAAACCATGTGGGGGTAAAAACGTCTTTCTACATTGTATTGGTTCGAAATAAACAGTTGCACATGACTTTCACGTGACACTTAATGAGTAAAATTAACGGAAGATGCAATTACCAACAAAATGAAACATCTGGGTAGTTGCAAAAAACATGTTTGTGTAGTTGCAAAAAAACAAAAACATCCAGGTGTTTTTTTTCATACTTTTTCCATATATATATATATATAATAACAGTATCTCAATATCCAATGACACTATCTCAATCTTTTCTATAGGAACATATATATATATATATATATAATAACAGTATAAAATATATATTAAAAAGAAAATGAAAGGCAGTAATGAAAGTTTTGTCTGGTGAAAGTGTTGTGAATTGCAAGTTGAGAGAGGGGCATAATAATCTTCACTATTTACTTTTTATTTATTTTATTTCGTTTTTTTTTTTAAATAAAAAAAAAATCAAATTCAATACATACCACTTTATAATAATAACAGTATCTCAATGTCCAATGCCACAATCTCAATCTTTTCGATAGGAATATATATATATATAATAACAGTAACATAAAATATATATTAAAAAAAATGAAAGGCACTAATGAAAGTTTTGTCTGGTAAGGTTGTGAGTTGCAAGTTGAGAGAGGGGATAATAATCTTCACTTTTCAAGATATACTTTTTATTTATTTTATTTCATTTTTTTTAAATAAAAAAATCAAATTCAATATATATCACTTTATAAAAAGCAGTATATTCTTGAATAAAAGAGGGAGACGTAGAGATTTATTTCGACATACAATCTATTTGGTTGTGTTTTATGCAGTGAATGAGACACCAAATCGAATCAAGTGTATTACAATTTTTTTAATAAATACATAATTTTATTTTTAATTAAACATCGAGTCGTAAAAAAAAACGTCACTAGGGGTAGCGTTTTTCATAAAACGCTACCCCTAGTGGCGTTTGTTGAAAAACGTTACTCAAAGTAGCGCACGTTGTAAAAAACACTACCCCCAGTAGTGCTTATATACATTTTACTAAATATTTTTTTTTCTGTATACTTACTTTTTCAAAAAAAAATTGCACACCGGTTACTTTATGAAAAAACTCTTAAAAATGTCAACTTTATTGCTTGGAGACAACATGGTTTTGGACTGTCACGGTTATTTGTTTTCTCTATTCTTAGTATATATAATAACTAGGTAACAATAATAACTAACATGCCAGCTACATTCTGTATATCTAAATTTAGAATGTACTTTAATATATATATATACAGACAATATCACACTGCGCTTTGGTATGTTTGGAGTTTGTGATGAACCTTGAGGTTATGCGAACAATGTGGATCAATTAACGGTTTCAAAAATGCGGTGTCGTTCTGGTCCAACACAAGCTCAATCCTGACATGAGCTTAGTAGCTCCACGGGAACCCTCACAAATCGAACTCGAATGGTGTGTTTGGATGGTGAAATACAGATTAAGGAATACGAAATAGAGAATAAAAAGTAATATATAATAATATGATGTTGTTTGGTTGATGAATTAAAATTGAATGGAATTTGAAATTTCAATGTTTGGTTGGTAGAATGATATATGAAAAAGGAATGGAAACAAATAAAATGACATATATACTTTTTTATTCAATATGTTATAATATATAATAAAATTATCTTATAAAAAAATTATTAATTAATTTGGGAAGCTTAAAAATTATTAATTAATTTGGGAAGCTTAGAAATTTAAAATATATTTTATTAATTAATTAAATTATAATTAATTTAATTTAAATATAAAAAATAATTCATTTTAATTAAAATATAAATAATTAATAAATTATAATAAAATAAAGTTAATTAAAATATAAATAAATGAGTTAATTAATTAAAAATTATAATAATTAATTTAATTAAAATATAAATAATTATTCATATATATAATTAATTAAAATATAAATAATTATCCGTGGAGGGTATTTTGGTCTTTTCACATCCTATTCCGTATTCTAAAAGAGCCAGGATTGCACAATCCAACCTTTTCGGACGGAAGCGTATTCCCACTTCTCTACGAATACGAATTCCATGAATTTTAAATTCCGAAAAACAAACAACTTCATACGAATCCTGCTTCTTTCTTCCATTCCAATTTCACTAACCAAACATGCAACGTGGGTTACATTACATACGCGGGTCCTACATAGTTTATTTATCGCAAACCATACGATGCATATACATGGGCGAAGATAATATGCAACTCTCTCAAGCAAACTCATTTCATCTTAAGATTCAGAGGACTTGACTATGAAGTTCTGGCGACTGATGGGATTCATTACAACCGGAGGCCCTGCAGTTCGAGGCCAAGCCTGGAACTTCTTGTCGGTCTCTGCCCACCATTCCTTGTTCGATACAGTTGAAGGGGTTGTACCTAATTTTCAGTTAATAATAACAAAGAGATTTAGGGTGTGATGTGGAGGAAAGAAAGGGCATGATCTTGTGGATTATAGTTACCTCCGAATATCTTCTTGTCGGCAATGTAATGGTCGCATACATATGCAATCGCAAATGAACCCACCAGAGAGCCGATGATGTACTTTGCTGCCATGGCTGTAGAACTGTAAGAATTTCATAAAAGGTAGATAAGAGTATGTGGATTCAAAATTTACAAATATCATAAACAGTTTAACAGAAGAACCCCACAGATTTTTCACGTGGAGACATTCACATCAAACACGGAATCATAGTATGTGACTGGAAAGCAGAATCCAAACCAAAAGGGTATTCATGAGACTTGAATGTGGACAAAATTTTCACGTTTTGAGGGATAAAGACAAGCCATAGGAACATTTGGCTCGTTCACAGTGAAGAAGAAAAGTCATAGGAACATTGCAATATCGTCAAAGTTGATAGAAAAAGTGGACTACATTGGTGATCAAGTCACATTCAAGAGACACACGGAAATTATTGTACTCTTATCAACTCTACTTTGGCTTAAAGGTGATAGAGAGAAAGATAGGCTGACCCTTAAGGACTACCCTTGGACCTTCGGTTATCGTCATAGAAACACAGAATGCTAGGACCACCTATGGGGTCTTCAGTCACTTGTGATAAGAAAGCGAAGATAAATAACAATGTTGATGTTCTTGACACAATATTATTGTCCTTTCAATGCCAGTTACTTGAATCTAGACATTGTTGGCGCCTTGTATTTTCACTGTATAAGATCCATATATTCATTCAAGTAAAAACACGAGACCCTCACTTGTACACCCTTTTTCACTTTCTGACATTTACCGAAGACCCTTCTAAAACTCAAATCTTTTCCATTGATCTACATACAGTTGGTTTGGAAGTACATTCACAGTACATGCCACATCTAGCTTTTGTTGGAGCTACGTGGAGATTAATGGATATCCTTGAAGACTAATTAGGCTCCAACTCCAATCATTCCCACAGATTATCCTTGGCTTTGGACAAAGCTTCCAGCTTCGTAAGATTAAGTCAAATCACTATCTATGGCTCACAGGCTGAACATGGCTTATTTAGAGGAAATATTTCCCTTCTATGCTTGCAAGGACTCATAGGATATAGATATAGAGTAAAATGTGTCATTCTTTGCTTCAGAATATTGCATCTGTTGCAGAATAAGATATCCCATTTGATGATGATCCAACAAAACTATAAATTACTGGCCAAAAAAAAAAAAACTATAATTCACCAAATCTTATCCCAACTGTGAGACTTAAGATCCTCCCTTAAGGGTAGTAATTTTAATTCCTGGGTCAACAGAACTTGAACCTGCAGACTCTAATACCATGTGAAACTTAAGACGTAAAGTGACTCATAAGTTCGAATTTATGAGTGAAGGTGTTCGGTATACTCTTACGTCATCTTAACACTTACAACATTTGCAATTTTTTTGATCTTGAAGGTTCAGACTTCGCTTAGCAATTAACTATTCCTACTGTCCTAGTTGCTCCAATGAGACCATAGTGAGATTTACAGCACCCATTTTCAAAGCATAATTTGCTTTAGCTTAGCAAGAAAAGGAACAAGAATCACTTCTTGAGTTTTAGCTTCCAGTTTGCTTCTTACACTCGCAGAAATGGAAAAATCTAACTTCAATGAAAAACAGAGTCAATATCAACTAAAGAGCAAGATTGATCAACTGCATACTATGAGAAATTTAACAATCCACCACTGAAAAACTAAGTACTTAAAGCTACCTAACAGAGGCAGTTCGTAAATTCATCAACCAAAATCTGCAAGGACAACCAAGATTAGCTCAGCAATCAGTTTTAGAAAACATGGAATCCTCATTAAACTGATGCTTACTCCTCTAATCTATCAAATTCATTAAATGGATACAGCAAGCATGAAGAAGGTTACAGATTTTATGTAAACAATGCATCAATTGATGATAAAGAGAGAGAAAGGGGAAGCTACCGCGGCGGAGCTAGCCTTCGGAAGTGGATTTTTTTTTTTTTTTGGTCGCAAGGCAGTGGAATTCACTCATTCAGAGTGACGCCTTAATGCCTTATCGCTTATCGGCCACGTACAGCAAAAGAGAGTTAAAATTCTGTACATCAGCTGTTCTTACGTTTGGTGATATTGGACCAATTAAAATATTACAAGTGGAAAATAGTTTCCTAATCTTCCTTCTATTCCATGAATAGAACTAGGGACGTTAATGACATGTTCTTTTCACGGAATAGAAAAGGAATTCGGCTTACGGATTCCGTAAGAAGTGGTTCTTTTCGCGGAATTGCAAAAATTCGGCTTACGGAATCCGGGCCCTCTAGTGTTAGACATTCCTGGTGAAAAGCAAAGAATTTGTAAGGAGACCGGACAAGGAATCCGGAATAGGTGAACAAATGACTCTTTTGCTCTCATGAATTTTTCATAAGGTCCAAACTGCCCTCCTGCTCAGGTATAACCAACCGAACCAACATAAGAAGCCTCCGTTCGAAGAAGCCTCCGTTCGAAGAAGCTTCCGTTCGAAGAAGCCTCTGTCCCTATCCTCAGGTATGTTCGAAGCTCCTCAGGTAAAGTTAAATGTCTTCGCTATCTCCTCCATTGTTGCTTGCGTTATCAGCACCAAGGTGTGTGTTCTCTATCTATGATCAATCGGTTAATTTGTATCGATTTATGCTTTTGCTTTGATTTCTTCATGCTTCACGTCCCCCTCAGCATTTTTCCTTCCGTGCTGTTTTTTATTTTTTTTATTTTCCCCTTTTGTATATC
Source organism: Chamaenerion angustifolium (assembly GCA_946814005.1). Taxonomy (NCBI): domain Eukaryota; kingdom Viridiplantae; phylum Streptophyta; class Magnoliopsida; order Myrtales; family Onagraceae; genus Chamaenerion; species Chamaenerion angustifolium. The sequence goes on along the minus strand of OX328267.1, from coordinate 29,372,643 downwards.
TACTGCGCAGCCGATTGGATACACTGGGATTCAATTAGGGTTTTTAGTTAGTAAATTAGGGATTTCTATTGATTACTTGAGAAAGCGGCTGCAGATTTAAAGTTTCGCTTGGTTAGATTTCCACGAAAGTGAATTCAATTTCGTAAGTTTCGTTTTATTTATAGTTTAGAGATTTTTTTTATGGCGTTTGAATGCCAAGCAGGTACTGAGATTAAATTGCTAGATTTTTCTGGAATACCCGAGCAAGATCGAGAAATTAAATTGAAGGAGCAGTCTCCCGTGATCTATTAGAATCCAGTTGGTTCAATTCAGAAGCTTGAAGTTTCAACACTTGAGTTAGAAGTACACTGCAAAAAAGGAACTGTCATTGTATATTTTGACTATGAAGATGCCGTCAAAGGATGTCATTCCAATTCTTCCTGATCCACTACAGACCTTCCTTCAGCAAAGGATGTCTCTAAGGTCCTTAATTACCTTGATCCCAAAGAGCTGGGCATTGTTTCATGTGTTTCTACAGTTCTCCACAGGCTTGCCTTTGAGCACCATTCTTGGAAGGAGATGTTTGTGGAGAGAGTTTAGGAGCAAGACATTTGTGGGTCGGTTTAACAGTGATCTATTGTATGGCCTCGCACTGTGTTCCTTTTGGCTTCTACAAAGCTTGTTTTCACTGCAGGTTATGACTCAACTGTCAGAATGTGGGACGTGGAAGAATGTAGGTCTATAGCGTCATCTAGGTCTCTTGGCTGCACCATTAGGGCAGTTGCTGCTGACACAAAGCTCTTGCTGGGGGCACCGATTGGTTCATTCACTGCTGGAGGGCTGTTGATGGCATGAAATTTCTTGCGATTAAATCAGTATCTTGCATTATAGTGGAAATGTGGAATTGACTTGAATGGCATGAAATTTCTGGAATTTTGACGTTTAGTGTGTATTTAGAGTGAATTTACTCCCAGTTGAAATGAAACTCTGCCATTGTTTTCGATATAGCTTGATTCTAACAGTTTCTAACTCCTCTTTCTGTGAAGCAAGTAATTTACATTTGGCTAACTCCTAGTTGTATGGGTTTAGAGATAACAGTTTCGTGTTCCTTGTATTGTTCTTGGAGATCGAACATACTTTGTATATGGATAATGTTCTTTCTGCATGTATTGTCGTGTAATAATGAAATGTTATTGTACGGAGAGTGTGATTAAAGATTTTACTGTTCGGATAAATATGATCTCAGCGAATCATGTTTTAAAAAATGAATTTACATTATAATTTACATTAATTACAAATTTTACTAAAAAAGTGGAACTGTCATTTAAAATTAATTAAATTAATTATTTAAAAGTTTTTTTTAATTAATAATTAATTATATTATAAGTTTTTATTATTCTTAATTTTTAAAATTAATTAATACAAATTATATGTACTATATATTATACATATATAAGGAGGGACAAATATGTCATTTTACAACATTCCATTCCATTTCCATATACAATTCTACCAAATAAACAACAGAATTCCTTATTCCATTTCATTCCATTCAACCAAAGAAACAACTTCATATTCTTATCTCCTATTCCTTATTCCCTATTCCTATTCCATATTCCGTATTCCTTATTCCGAATTCCGTGAAAGAAACGCCCCGTAATAGAATTCGGAAATTCGGAATAAGGAATACGAAATAAGAAATATGAGTTAAAGAATATGAAGTTGTTTTTTTGGTAGAATTGAATGTAGTGGAATAAGAAATTCTGTTATTTCTATGGTGGAATTGGATATGGAATGTAATATGGTAAAATGACATATTTGTCACTCCTTGTATATGTATAGTATATAATAAAATAATTTGTATGAATTAATTTTAAAAATTAAGAATGATAACTTTAATATAAATAATTAAAAAAAACGAATTTTTTTAAAGACCAATTTATTTAATATTTTTTTTAAAAAAATAAAGAATGTAAATTGTAATGCAAAATAATATTTCTTTTCACAATCCATTGATTACATAACATGATTAGAAATATCGTTAAATACAATATCCAAAATATAACATTTCATGAGTCCACGACAATAGTCGGTCCGACAAAGGGATAGTCATTTGCTTGAAGGGTTAAATTGCAAGTAGCTACCTGAACTTTGGACATTTTGCAACGAGCTACCCAAACTTTGAAAATTCAAAACGAGCTACCTCAACTTTGAAAAATGTGCAAATAGCTACCTCCGTCCAATTTCCAACGATTTTCCAATGACTTTCCGACGACTTTCCGATGACTTTCCAACGATTTTCCGACGACTTTCCGACGACTTTCCGACGGAAAATTGGACGGAGGTAGCTATTTGCACCTTCTTCAAAGTTGAGGTAGCCCGTTTTGAATTTTCAAAGTTTGGGTAGCTCGTTGCAAAACGTCCAAAGTTCAGGTAGCTACTTGGTATTTATCCCTTTGCTTGAAATCTAGCAAAAATGACCACACATACATGATACAAAATGTCGTTAGTGACCACATACATATTACAAAATGTGGGTTTGTCCTAAAGTAAAATTTTACATATATGCTTATTGGATAATACTATCATACAACTACATACACATTGCACACAACCACTCGAGACGGTTTGCAGGCTCCATCCCAAAAAAGATCAACACAAGATGTTTTCTGTTTGAAAATAGATTATGAGCCTTGCAAATATCATCCATCGTGAAACCTTCCAGGTTACACACCGCTGAATCAACCATAGGTAGTTGTTGCTTAATTGGATCCGTTAGCGCCACTATCTTATCTAACGACTCAGAGATCATGCTTCCAACATTGTTCAGCTAAGAGCATATTTGTTGAATGGCATTGTCTCTTCTCTTTCTTTTTCTACTTGACGCTGTGTTACCTTGTGAAAAGCGATGACCTTAGTCTCGAGTGTCTCCCTCGGGTTGATTAACATAGTCTGGCTCAACTGATTCATTGTCATTGAAGTTTGATTGTTCATTCTCGGCATCGACAAACACCTCTTGCATAGTTTGAGAGCGCAAACCCGTTGCTCTATCTCTTGCATAGATGCAAGTCAAGTCATCGAATTAAGGAAACCTTTTGTTTTTAAATGGTGCAGCTTCCTTATGTGCCTAAACCATCATATAACATAAACAATTTAGGGTCAAATAAGACAAGTAAAGCAAAACGAAAAATTTGTACAAAACTTGCACATATACAACCAAGACTTCCTCTTCAGCCACCACACAATGTTTGATGTCATCCCATCCAAATCCAGATGTATGTTTTCCGTGAACAATATCATAAAAAATGCTCCATTGACTTTTCAAAGTCTTCAAACGACCAGGGAGCCTTTGGTTCAGCAACTTTTCTAGTCCAGGTAAAAAACCAACCTTGAAACCGGTTTTAGCATTATGATGCCCTTGCGAGTGCAACTGAGCCATGGATGCAACCAATGCTACATCTTCTACTGCTGTCCATTTATGTCATGAAGTAGACATACTAAAACAATGAAACGTTTTAGCATCATATGTACAGACAATCACATACGAAACATATAAAACAACAAAGAAGAATGCTTAGAATAAACCAAACAAGCAGGCTTCAATAAGAAACATAACGAATTCGCAGAATCCAGACACCATTACATGAAAGGAAGAAGATAAACTCAAATCATTACTAAAATCATCCTCATGAAACACAAAGACATAACTAAACATGATTACTAACAACATTTCCTATCCAGTCATTATACATAGTTTATGCCAACTGATCTCTCCACAGGTTCCTCTCTGCAGAAACACGAACCTCGCTTATGAAATCCGCACTTTCAGGTTGACCTGATTCATAATCAAGAGGTATATCATCCCCTAAGGGATCATCCATCTCATTTTTTATGAACCCACAAACAGCCGATTATAAGTTCAGTCTAAACCTAGAACTAGATGATTCTGGGTTCAGGAAATCTAGGAATCATTTGATTTTGAGTTACCTAAATCCATGACCAATTGATTCTGGGTTCACCCACAATCAGTTGATTTTGGGTTCCGACCGAACCCACAATCAACGATTCTGAGTTCGTCTGAACCTGAAATCAACAAGCGTGGGTAAACAACCCTAATCCGTTACACATTCTAAAATCAAACAACAATTCAACACAGAACCAACAAGGAGATAATCAAGCACACCCTAATCTGCCGAAACCCTAATCAGTCAAATCCCCAAACGCTGAAACCCTAACCAGTTAATACAGAATCAGTCAAACCGTAATCTCGTAAAACAACACCAATTAGATACTGAAACACAGAAGGAAAACTAACCTCTTCCTATTCCACTACCGACAGATTGAAGACTAGGCAAGGAACGATTCATACCGAACGATGTAGCTGCATGATAAACGAACTGGGCTCAGAACGAAGAGGGGCGATGATGCCGAAGGATGAAGCAGATGAAATGGAGTGGAAATGCTGAAGAAGTACTGAGGGGCAGCCGAAGAAATGAATGAGGGAAACTGAAGAACTTAACACGGTGGTTGAAGTTGCTCAGGAAATGAATGAGGGGTAGTTTCAGAAATATGGAAAAGCAGTGAGGGCATAATCGTCTTTAACACACCTATTCCGGATTCCTTGCTTTCTAGGCTTAGGAATTCTAAGGTTTTCACAAGGAATATCTAAGCCTACCCCGCCTGGAATCCGTAAGCCAAATTTTTGCAATTCCGCAAAAAGAATAACTTCATACAGAATCTGTAAGCCGAATTCCTTACACATTCTGTGAAAAGAACATTTCATTGATTCTGGAATAAACTACACATTGTGCCCAGAACTTAGAAAAGTGAGCATATTGCATCCTAATTTTGATTCTTTGTAACCATCATTTTGGGATGGGTATGAACCGTACCTTTACCACATTTTAAAGATGTACGGTTTACCGCTCCAGATTTTGGTCGATTTACCGTACCTATTATGAATCGGTTCGACCGAACCACTTTATATATATTTTTAAAAAACTATAATAATACACAAACCATAATCCATAAACCATAGTCCTAATCCATAATCCATAATGCATAATCCATAAATCATAATCCATAAACCATAATCCATAATCTATAAACCATAATCCATAAAACATAATACATAATCCATTATACTAATGTAGATTGTAAATCATTACCGAACCAACTTTGGCCTAATGGTTTAGAGTAGATATTTGAATAATTAAATATAATATTATATTAAAACCGATACAAGAAGTGGTACAGTTTACCATTTGCGAACCAGCTTTTTGTACCTCTTCTCAACCGCACTATATTTTTGCAAAAAACAATTTGGTTTGTGAACCGATTCAGAACCGTTACGATTCATAAAAGGTACGGTTCAGTTCGGCTGAACCGTTTCCCCCATAATTGGTGGTCTATTTAAAGAGAACCTATTTTTTGGTCCCAAATTAAATCCCGACTAGGGCTGATAATAATGGGGTCAAAATTTAAAAATAGTAATTTTCTATTTTATTTTTATATGTAGTTAACCTCATCATTACAGTGTGATATGAGTTGTAGTGTGATATGAGTTGTGTGGTGCAGTTTATGGTTTAAAGTTTAGGGTTCACACTCAAAGTATCGATCTCAGGACGAAGCATCGATACTTTGACTTGAAGCTCGGTGAACTTAGATTCTGCAGAAAGAACTCTTTCTCTCCATTCTTGAGCCTAACAAAAAAAAAGGTGAGGAAAACATGAAGTAAGAACGATATAGTTGACTTTGACGTGTAAGCAAAGACGAAGCTAGGAGTAAGCAAATAAAACAATCTTACATTTGTAATAGTTTTTTAATTTTTAATTTTTTTTAAAAAGTAGGAGGTTAATCACTCTCGATTAGGGCCGAAGACAATGCTTAGGATATGGTACAAATACTATAATTTAAACTACATAAAATAACCATAATCATTACCGGTACACTTTCCAATACTATAATCGTGGTTATTAATCATAGTACATACCATAACCATAATCATTACGAGTACAATTTTTAATACCATAACCATCATTATTAATCACGATTTTATCCGTATACCCATACCCATTACCACATGAAACTAATAGAACATCATAAATGTTATCTATATTGCGCCATAAATTTATGCCACAAACCCAAAATATAGTCAACACACTAACACTAACAATATAGTTAACATTAATACCATTCAATTAGAATTTGATTTAAAATCTTAATTCCGTGAAATTTGAAAACTGAAAATTCTAACTTTATTATTAGATATATTAATATTAAATAATTATCATATTTATATAATAATGTTATGGTAGAAAATTCAGCACTATAATTACACCACGCCATAATAATACGATTAACCATATAAAAAATAAAAGTTATTATTGGATCTGAATCTCCTGGATGCTGACTTGGTAGTGTATTAAATGCCAAAGGATGAATGAAGATTGTTCTCGCCTTAGATCCAATGAACCTGCAGGAAGGGGATCGCAACAGAGGGGGTGTCTCTGAGTCCCTCTCCGATGCTTAAATGAGTAGATTGTGAGTATGAACTCATAACGTAATGAACGTATTGAAAAGCAGAGGTATTTATAGAGTAAAAAGACCAAACCGTTATAGGCAACATAATATCTTAGTGAATATTGTGTTGGTGAAGATTAGGATAGCAGATATTACGGTTATGCCGTAATATTGCAGTTACCGTATGTAATCTTTAGAGAATATGTGCCCGAGATACGCGGGATATCGTGGCCATATCTTTAGTGAGGATGGTGGGACCAGAGATGAGAGGTTAGACTCTCTTGGCGAGCACTCCTATGGCGAGCAGTAAGAGGCTGTGACCTTGGTTAATGGCGACCGATGATGGAGCTTTGGCGTCCACTTTGGCTTGGGTTCGATACTGGATCATTTTATTAGGGTTAGATCAACCTTAATTTGGGCCTGCCCAATTCAAATGATATGAGTTTTACCTCCTACAAAGTTATTGGGCCTTTTCCATATTGGGCTGTCACTATCAATACCCAACATTTGTCCCCGAAGCTTGAGTGAAGTTTCTTTGGTCAAACTTGATTATGTGATAGGGTTTGGGATAGTGACACTTGAACTGGATCTTTTTTGTCCTTTTTTTGCTATTTGTGCCTTTTAAATACTCTGTATCTATTGGCGAGCGGTTGTTTGGTCGCCTAGAGTTTATGGAATATTCGATCCTCTATCCTTTTGGGCGAACGCTTGGGGTTGCCAAGGTTTATGAACGCTTATTCACCACTCTTTGGCGAACGCTACCTTTGAAAGGGTTTTCAGAAAGGCTTAGAAGGGTTTTGGCGATCACCTTTACCGTATACGGTCTCGAGCATTTAATGACTGCACGGTTATCCAGAAGTTGAACAGATAATTGAGGCATGTCTGTCTTTTATTCTTTCGTAACCCAAGGGTAGGCCGACAGTTTTTGTACCGTTTCAACCGTTTGTCTCCCCGAGGTGTCTCTTAGAATTCTGACATTGCTTCGATTTTTACCTAAAGGGGTGTAATCATTCTCTGAACCGTTTCGATTGTGTCTGTTCGGTTATTTCTATTTTGTCTATATAAGAAACAGAACCTCAGCCTTTTTGTCTTTTACGCATTTTAGTCATTTTTATTCCAGAGAGTTCATTGCTTCTCAGTTCTCATTGCTTTGTTTTCAACTTTCCTCTTCTTCTTCTTCGATTTCAAAGAGCCTTCTACTATGTCAATGGCTTCCAAGAATCAAACCTCAGGAAAGGGAAAGGGGGCAGCCCACGAGCCTTCTTCCGACCAACCCTCTTCTGGTCATAAGGTTTTGACCAAGGCCAACAATGCCCCTCTGACTATCAGAGACGGTTCCTTGTCAACGCAAGGCCAGAGGAACTCTGCTCCCAATCTGATTTTTGGGCAATCGGCCGCCACGCCGGTGGTGGTGGACGGGCCACAGACCAACGTTCTCGCCTTTTCTCCGACAGTTAAATATTGATGTTTTCTTTTTACTTCTTTTTAGATAATGCTTCCTGCTTTTTATTTTTGCATTGTTCTTGCCATACCCTGGTGTTCCGAGTAGATATCAAGCCCAATGAACTGAAGCCGTCTCAGTTCAAGGCAGTGGTCGCCATAACTGGCTTAAGAGAAACAGATGCCCCCAGATATCCGGGCTTAGGGCTGCACTATCCTCGCGAAGGAGAGGTTTACGTTTATGCGGCCCAGATCGATGCTAGGTTGCGTTATCCTCTCTACGGGATAGGTCCTATGCAACTAGTACCCAACGCCATTAGGATGTGGATTGGGTTCAAGTTCATGTGTTTACGTCAAGAATGAACGTATTCACTGGCTTTGTTCCGCTGCTTTTACCGATTGGCCACCGGAGCGAACCGCCTCCACCATTTCCAAACTAGGTGGCCCAAATTCGAGGAATGAAGGGGCCAAGGTTGGAACTGGAACATCCATTTTCTCTTGGTGGACGACTTTCATGCTACCAACTCCAACTATAAGAAGTTCTATTTCTTTTGCAAGGGTAGCTTAACATGGGAGTTATTTTAGCCGGAAAGGGATACTCCTCCTGTCTTCGGGGAGTTGACAGGGAGTGATCAGAACGCCATCGACAACTTCTTCCGATTACACAAGCAATCGAACTTCTGTTCGATCCACTCGGTGGTGGAAACTTCAGAGTCGATGCTCAAGATGGCGGGCATTCATCAGGCCTCACCAATTTCTATTGACTGGGTAATTTTCTAACTTTTTATTATGTTGGCTGTAGGCGTTCGGAGCCACAAACTCATTGATCTGTTTTCCAATCAGGCTAAGGCGGGGCTGTCTCCGGACCAGGTTTCACTAAGCCTTCCCCTCCTCCTTCCAGGCGTTCATCCAAACGCAAGCCTGAGGAGGATCGTCCCTATACTACTCCTGGCATTCGCCATCAAGGTATGCAACTGTCTTTTAATTTTTCTTTCTTCTGTTTTAGTCTTAGGTTTCTAATACCTTTGCTGACCTTTTACAGGGAAGACCACTACTGATGTGGCTTTAAATCCCACTCCTGCCAAGAAGGCTAGGAGTTCGGGCGAGGAATGCCTTGCTCCTCCTAGGGGTCCTGCTGCCCCCAAGGAGAAGGCTATCGTGGTGGAAGAGGTCGCCACACCTTCTTCCAATAAAGTTGCTCCCAATCCTCCTAAGGAGACTGGGGTTCGGAAGAAGGGGCAGACCGCCCCGGGCCCCTCGAAGACTCCTTTCGGGGAGTACTGCCCCTAGTGGACTTATTCCAGCCGCCAAAGGCTGCGAACCCCAAGGGCGTCTGGGCCCCTTGGGGGAATCTCCGAAAGGTGGAGATTTCAGACCAAAAGTCACTCCCGGGTAACCCAGATTTATGCATGCATCTCCTCGAGGGGATTGTTCCTCCTCGGGACAGGGCTCTGATTCCCTCCGAGCTGCCCGCCATCGAAGGGGTCATGAAGACACACTTCGAGCTATTTTGTGGGAGGGTCTGAGGGAGACGATTGAGAAGGACACCTATTTGGTGGACCATTCTCGCGAGGAGTACTTCCAGAAGGAGCAGAGACTCCTCGCCCTCATGCAGGAGAAGGAGGAAGAGGTGACCCTCGCCAATGATAAGCGAACGAGTACTGAGCTCCAGCTTAAGGCGGTGAACCAATACTCAGCTGAGGTGGAGGCGACCAATGCTCGACTGAAGGCTCAGTTGAAGGAGGCTGAGGCCAGAGGGGACGCCATAGAGAAGAAGAAGGAGCAGCTTTCCCTTCGGCTCAAGTCTGTCCCATCCCCCCATAGCGTGGCCGAGGACTTTAAAAAGTTCTAAGAGTTTACCGATTGCGCCTTGGAGGTGATGAAGGCTGAGGTGGCTTCATTCCTCCAGATCCTGGTCGATGATATTCAGGGGATCTACCCTAAATTTCCTCTCCGGGAGGTTGAGTCTCCCAAGCCCTTCCTCGAGAGCAACTACTCCAAGGAGTCTCCTCCTGCTGCTGTCATCGAGAAGGTTGCCCCCGAAGTCGAGCAGGAAGCCGCTGTCCCTGAATAGCCCAAGTCCTGAAGTCTTCAACTCCCCCGATGATCATATCTTTTACTTTTGATGATAGTTTTTTTTGTCTTCCCCTGTATTTCGGGAATGTTTGTAATTATTTTTTGATTTCAGACTCGGTTATTATTATAATATTGAATGCCTTTATATTCATAAGCCTTTACTTTTATTTGACTTTGAATGTGTTGACGATTCTTCTAATGTCTTTATCATAATTACTTTCGACTTTCTCTTCGCTTTATAATAGTCTCGCCACATAGGGTCTTGGACCTTTCTTTAGGCTTAGAATGATAAGTCTTTATAGATTTATCTATTCCCCTCGCCAAGTCTAAACCCTTTAAGGAAGACTATCATCTTCTGAAAATGTGTTACCTTGTTAAGGTTTAGACATTTTGGAGTGTTCGCCTAATCGTGAGGAACTTGTTACTCAAAGCTTCTTCATCTATAGTGATCGCCTTATGTTCATTCCCCAACCTTCTTGAGTTTGTTTCACAAAGGAACTGTTACCCTTAATATGGATTTGTTCACTTTGGGTGTTATTTCTCAAACTTTATCCAACTTATAAGAGAACGACTTCCTTGACGAATCGTTCGCCTTTTGCGTTAAGACTTCTGCTTGATTTTTATATCAGGTCTTATTTGCCTAACTTTTTCCTTAGGTCATTTTGCCTGATTTTGACAACAGGTCTTGTGCCTGACTTTGACGTCGGGTCCTCTGCCTAACCTTGGCGTTAGTTTTTTTTGCCCAATTTGAATATCAGGTCTTGTGCCTGACTTTGGCGTCAGGTCTTCTGCCTAACCTTGGTGTTAGGTCTTTTTGCCCGATTTGACTATCAGGTCTTGTGCTTGACTTTGTCGCCAGGTCTTCTGCCTAACCTTGGCGTTATGTCTTTTTGCCCAATTTGACTATCAGGTCTTGTGCCTGACTTTGGCGTCAAGTCTTCTGCCTAACCTTGACGTTAGGTCTTTTTGCCCAATTTGACTATCAGGTCTTGTGCCTGACTTTGGCGTCAGGTCTTCTGCCTATCCTTGGCGTTAGGTCTTTTTGTTTTGCCTAACCTTTGTGTCAGGTCTTTTGCCTAAATTTAACTGTAGGTCTTTCACCCAATTTTGATATCGGGTCTTTTGCCCAACTTTGGAGTTAGGTCTTTCGCCTGATTCGGTCATCAGGTCTTTTAATTTGCCTACTTTGGCGTCAGGTCTTTCGCCTGATTCGGTCATCAGGTCTTTCGCCCAATTTTGTTATTGGGTCTTTTCTTCTTCGTTTTGGTTTGAGTGTCCATGCTTTATGAAGGAATGATTTGCTTTATTGACATAACATTTTGATTACAAGCTATGCATAAAACCTCCTTAAAATTTTCAGAGTTGAATGGACTGGGTAACCTTTCGCATTCTGTGGTTTCCAAATAGTAAGATCCTGGTGCGACAATCTCTACCACCTTGTATGGTCCTTCCCACTTAGCTGAAAGCTTGTTCTGGCTCTCCAGTCTTGTAAATTCATTCTTTCGCATAACCATCTCCCCCACAAAAAATTAGCGAGCACTGACTTTTTTGTTGAAGTATCGGGTGGTTGCCAGTCGAATTTTAGCTTGGGCCTTTTCTGATTGCCATTGCTTTTCTTCTGCACGATTGAGGTCTGTTCTGCGCTCGATTTCATTTGCTTCAGTGTTAAAGTGTAGGATTACGTGTGTAGGCACCGCTATTTCGGTGGGTGCTACTGCTTCTGATCCGTACACTAATTTGAATGGCGTTTCCCCCGTGGTTGTTTTAGGTGTTGTACGAATAGCCCATAATACGTTTTCCAGCTCTTCTGCCCAGTTTGCTTTGAATGCTTGAACCTGGTTTTTGTGTCCTGCCAGGACAACTTTGTTGGCTGCTTCAGCTTGTCCATTCGTTTGAGGATGATGCACTGAGCTGAACCTATGATCGATATGGTATTCTTCGCAGAGCCACTTAAGTTCTTTCCCTACGAATTGTGGACCATTATCACTTATAAGTATCTTGGGAACACCAAATCGTGAAAATATGTTGATCTTCAAGAACTTGATCACTTGGAATTCCGTTGTAGAGGCCAAAGCTTTCACCTCTATCCACTTGGTGAAGTAGTCGATCACCACTATGATGTGGGTACGCTGCCCAGTACTGATTGGAAAGGGGCCCAATATGTCTATTCTCCATTGGGCGAAAGGCCAGGCGCCCGCCATTGTGGATAGCAGTGTTGGTGGTCGATCGGATCAGGGTGCGAACTGTTGACAAGTGGCGCACTTCTGTGTTAATTCTGCCGCGTCTTTACCCAAGATTGGCCAATAATAGCCTAATCTGAAGATTTTTCGCGTCAGTGAGCGTGCACCTTCATGGCATGCGGCAACTCCTTCATGAGTTTCACAAAGAACCCTTTCTATCCTAGGATGAGAGATACACCTTAGATAGGGAGTTGAATATCCTCGCCTATAGAGTTCTCCATCTATGAGAAGATAGCTTGCTGAGAGACGTCTTATCCTTGTGGATTCACTTTTGTCTTCTGGGAGAATTCTCTCTTTCAAGAAGTTCTGGAATGGAGTCATCCAGGTTACCTGCCCTTGAATGTTGAAGACTTCTGCTCAGTTGTCGAGAACCAAATATAAGTCTTTTTCCAGAAACTGCATGTCCTGAATTGTTGTTCCTCCGAACGCCAGCTTGCTTAGAGAGTCTGCCATCTGGTTCTCTTGGCGAGGAATAGACTCAATAATCGACGATGAGTTTCTTAGCTATTTCGAGGTACTTCTTCATCTTTTCCCCCTTCTCTTCATAAGTGTCATTAATCTGATTGACAATTAGCTCAGAGTCGCTTTTTGCCTTGAGTGATGGTATGCCCATTCCTTTAGCAAGTCTGAGTCGAGTAATGAGAGCTTCATATTCGGCCTCGTTGTTGGTCGCCTTAAATGTAAGGGCAGGCGCATACTTCAAAGGATCACCCTCAGAGGGGATGAGAATCAGCCCTGCCCCCGAGCCTTCCCCTGAAGAAGATCCATGTATAGAGTTCCCAGCCTTGGCTTGTATCTGCTGATGAACTTGGCCTATTTTCTGCTTCTACTAGACCATTACCTGTGCTTTCCACTATGGAATCTGCCAATGTTTGACCTTTGATGGCCGTTTTCGGCGTAAATTTGATCTTGAACTCGATCACTGTTGGGTATCGATAGTGACAACCCATTAAGGAAAAGGCCTCGAAGGCCCAATAACTATAGAGGGGGTAAACCCGTAACATTCGAACCGGACCGACCTCCATAGAATGACCCAGAACCGAGCCCAAGGACTCTGAGAACGCCTTGAGTGCTCGCCATTCTTCATTAAGGCCGCGATATCTCACTGCTCGCCATGAGAGTGCTCGCCCCGAAGAGAGCATTGCCTCTTTCCTCTGGTCCCACAAAACCGTTAATAAGGAGGTGGCCATGATATCCCGCGTATCTCGGTCACATATTCACTAAAGATTAGATTTGGTAACTGCAATATCTCGCAGTAACTGCCATATCCCACGATCCGAATCTTCAGCAACACAATATACATAAAGATATTCAGCTGCCTTATACGGTTCTGTCTCTCTTACCCTATAAATACCCTTGCTTTACATACGTTCTTTACGTTTTGAGTTTTATACACACATATACTCATTTAAGCATCGGGGAGGGACCCAGAGACACCCCTTCTGTTGCGCTCCCCTACTTGCAGGTTCACCGGAGTTGGAGCTGAAGCGTCATCCCAACCTTGTCTGGCATTCAATTCACTGCCAGATCAGCATCCAGGATTTCACGATCCAACATTTGGCGCCGTCTGTGGGAAACGAGCAATTCAGCCATGAGAACTCGATCCCAAAGCAACCGTCGGAACCAGACCAGGGAGCGATCCTCAGATAGATCTGATTCCGCCGCCGCTTCACCGCTTCAACAGGAACCTGCCAGCCGAGCAGGAGTTAATGCTGTTCCTCTGCGGACAGCTCGAGAACATGTCGGTGATTCAAGACCGACCCCCGCTGCTGATCAAAACGGAGCCCCGGCACCGCAGACAGTCCACATTGCGGGGCAGGACATTAATTTAACCCCCGAGATGGTCTCCCTACTGGAAGCCATCCTAGGACAGGCGCGCCGCCAAGCCCCTGCTCCTCAAGAAAACAATCCCTCTGTTCTTAAGGAAAACCACCGCCCTGCTGCCACAGGGCCCTCACCTTCGGAAGCGGCAAATCCTGGTCCCACTGCGCCTCAAGAGGATCATGAGATGACGTCAGGTCAGCAGTCCCTACCTCCGGCACACACCAAGGAGCCAGCAATCGCTTGTACGACCAATCCTTCCGGTCCTTTTCCACCCGGAACCTCTCCCATGTACTGCACTGTGGATCAGATGGATGACCTCCTCAACAAAAGGCTCTAGGAAAGACAGTTGACAGTCATAGCTCCCTTCAAGGAACAGTCCTCTCATCCTTTCACCGACGGGCTCGTCGCGATCAAAATCCCGAAGGATGTGGTTGCTCGGGCCATACCTGAGTATAGCGGTGGAGGAGATCCCACCGTACATGTCAACAAACATGAGGCCTCCCTTCTGGGTAAGTCAAACGATCCCAATCATTTGGCTTTGCTATTTCCATCTACTCTTTCGGGTTCAGCTTCGTCCTGGTTCTTCGGCCTCCCTGCAGGATCAATCGGAACTTGGGCAGAGTTAAGAAGCAAGTTCCTGGAGAGATATATGGGTGATCGCCAGTTGCTGAAGAGTGTGGTCGCCCTTGACTCAGTCAAACAGCAGCCGGGAGAGTCGCTGTCCAACTTCTACGGGCGTTTTCATCAGAACGTCGCAGAATTAGATCGCCGAATATCGGATGGGGAGATCATTCGAGCCTTCTACAGGGGTCTGGATGTGGCCAACAAGGCCTCGAGAAAGCTGTGAAACAGCTATCACGTGAAGGAGATTGAGACGTTGGAGGAGCTGGCATCCAGAGCAAAAGGTTTCATAGACCTTGAACGCGCAAACATCGAGGCTAACCTCCTGACAACCTCGCTAAGGGTGACCCATGAACCCCGACGCGATGGTAACAAGGAGGTAAAGAAGGAGAAGAAGGGAAAGGACAGCAAGCCCCGAGTCGAGTCTCTTCCAGCGCCTCGCCATCCAGAGGTCCCTGAGTACTTCACGCCTTTAAATAGGCAGATCTCAGCGGTACTAGTCGAGATGGAGAGGAGATCCTTGGCGAGGCCACCGATGCCTCGTCGAGGTGGGCTGCCCATGGGCAAGGATGTCGAGAGCTACTGCAGATACCACAAGTGCAAGGGCCACAAGACAGATGACTGCAAAATTTTGAAGCGGGACATAGAGAGGCTGATTCAGGGGGGGATGTTGAAAGAATTTGTAGCAGGGCGAGACCGAAGTCGAACGCCCCCCAGGAGACATCGTTCGCCAGCCCCTGCGGATCAAGCTGAGCCTTCTGGAAGCAAGAGGAGAGTGAATCTAATTGCGGGAGGATTCAGTGCAGGCGGCGAGAGGTCAAGCGCCAGAGAGGTCTACGCCACTCAGATCTCTACAGCGGTTCAGTTGGGGAAGCGGCCCCGACCAAAGGAGAACATTGTCATCTCATTCTCTGAAGATGATTTGGCACATGTCACCACACCCCACAAGGATGCTCTGGTCATTACGGCAGATATTGACGGCTGTGATGTTGCAAGGATTCTGGTCGACGGAGGCAGCTCGACAGACATCCTATTTCTGGACGCCTTTGAGAAGATGGGCAAGTCCAAGCGCGACCTGAAGAGGGTCGACTTTCCGCTGATCGGGTTTGCGGGAAGAACAACTTATCCACTGGGAGCTATAACCATGCCAGTGATTTTTGGCGAGGGGTGGAAAAGCATCAAGGTGTCGGTCACTTTCCTGGTGGTCGATTCACCTACATCCTACAACGCCATCATAGGAAGGACCACGATCAACCCAAATAAGATTGTGGCCTCCACTGTCCACCAGAAGATGAAGTTCCCTACTCCGAACGGGATTGGAGAAGTGCTAGGAGATCAGCCTTCCTCGCGGCAATGCTATGTGAACTGTTTACGCAGGAAGAACCAAAGGGAGGCGCTCGCCATCGAAACAGAGGCCGATCCCCGCGAGGACTTGGCTCGGCCAGCACCCATGGAGGAATTGGAGGAGGTCGAGATCGATGGTCCAGACAAAAAAGGTGCGCATTGGGACCACCTTGAAGGAGGATCAGAAGGAGGCCATGACCGCCCTCCTCAAGGAATTCAAAGAGCTCTTCGCCTGGCAGCCGAGCGACATGCCAGGAATCAACACAGATATTATCTCCCATGAGCTCAGGATAGACCCCTCCATCAAGCCGATCGCCCAAAAGAGAAGATCATTCGGGACAGATAAGCGTTTGGCGATCAGGCAGGAAGTCAGCAGATTGATTGAAGCTGACTTCGTCAGAGAAGTAAGATTCCAGAGCTGGGTCGCCAACCCAGTTTTGGTCAGGAAATCAAACGGCAAGTGGAGGATGTGCGTTGACTTCCGCGACTTGAACAAGGCTTGCCCCAAAAATTCATATCCCCTTCCGAGGATTGATCAGCTGGTCGATGCTACCTCGGGTCATGAGATGCTGAGCTTCATGGACGCCTACTCAGGCTATAACCAGATCAGAATGCATCCCGACGATGAGGCTCACACCGCTTTCTATGCTGATGGGGACATTCTGTGCTACAAGGTGATGCCCTTTGGCCTTATCAATGCTGGAGCAACGTATCAACGGATGGTGAACCGGCTATTCCAGGACATGCTGGGAAGGAACATGGAGGCCTACGTGGATGATATGCTCATCAAAACCATCAAGGGCAATCCTCACACGGCGGACCTCCGCGAAGCTTTCGAATGCATGAGAAGACACAGTGTTCGCCTGAATCCTGCCAAATGCGCCTTCGGGGTCAAGTCCGGTAAATTTCTGGGTTTTATGGTCAGTGAAAGAGGAATTGTAGCAAATCCAGAAAAGCTAAAGGCCATAGAGGAAATGAAGTCGCCAACCTGCCACAAGGAAGTCCAGTGCCTGAACGGCCGACTAGCTGCTCTTAACCGCTTCCTCTCCAAAGCAAGCGACAGGTCCCTCCCGTTCTTCAAAACCTTGAGGGCCAACCGCAAGTTCGAGTGGACACCAGACTGCGAGGAAGCATTCCAGTCCTTGAAGAGGCATATTCAAACACTCCCAACTCTGGCAAAACCCGTTCCAGGCGAGCATCTTTTCCTTTATCTAGGCATTAGCGATGTGGCATCCAGTGCTGTCTTAATAAGGGAGGAAAATAATGTTCAGAGTCCAGTGTATTTCATTAGCAAAATGTTCAACTCAGCAGAAATAAAATATGTCCAGATTGAGAAGTATCTCTATGCCTTAGTTATTGCTGCTCGGAAGCTGAGCCCTTACTTTCATGCGCACGACATCACGGTCCTCACCAATCAACCTCTCAAAAACTTCCTGATGAAGCCAGATTCTTCAGGAAGAATGGTCAAGTGGGCGATCGAGCTCAGCGAGTTCAAGATCAAATTTGCGCCAAAAACGACCATCAAGGTCAAGCACTAGCTGATTTCATAGTGGAAAGCACGAGTAACGGTCAAACAGAAGCAGAGAACAGGCCAAGTCAGTCAGCAGACGACAATCAAATCTGGGAGCTCTATACAGATGGGTCTTCATCAAAAGAAGGCTCGGGGGTAGGTTTAATTCTTATTCCTCCTGAGGGCGAGCCTCTGAAGTACGCGATCGCCTTGACATTCCCGGCGACCAATAATGAAGCAGAATATGAGGCTCTTATCACTGGACTCAGACTAGCAAAAGGAATGGGTATAACTGCGCTTAAGGTAAAAAGTGACTCAGATCTTATTGTCAATCAGGTTAATGGCGCCTACGAGGCAAAGGGAGAAAAGATGAAGAAATATATCGGCATTGCCATAAAGCTGGTCGCGGAAATCCCAAATTTCGCGATTGAGTTTATTCCTCGCCAAGAAAACCAGATTGCAGATTCTTTGAGTAAACTAGCCTTCAGAGGGGCGACAGTCCAGGATGTACAATTTCTGGAGAAAGCTCTATGTTCAGTCCTGGAAAGCAGAGCAGAAGTCTTCAACATCCAAGGACAAGTCACATGGATGACCCCGTTCCAGAATTATTTAAAAGAAAGAATCCTCCCGGAAGACGAAGGTGAATCCACGAGGATTAGAAGACTAGCAGCAAGTTATCTAATCATCGATGGAGAACTCTACAGAAGAGGCTACTCGACACCTTACTTGAGGTGTGTTGCTCATCCTGAAACAGAAAAGGTTCTTCGAGAAGCTCACGAAGGGGCAGCAGCATGTCATGAAGGTGCTCGATCGCTAAGCAGGAAAATATACAGATTGGGATATTACTGGACGACCTTGGGAAAAGACGCAGCCGAGTTAACACAGAAGTGTGAAATTTGCCAGCAATTTGCACCACGATCGGGTCGACCATCGACATTATTATCCCCAATGGCGGGTGCCTGGCCTTTCGTTCAATGGGGAATCGATATATTGGGTCCTTTTCCCATTAGCACTGGTCAGCGTACTCACATTATAGTGGCAATCGACTACTTCACTAAGTGGGTAGAGGCGAAAGCTCTAGCTTCGACAACAGAATTCCAAGTCATCAAGTTCCTGCAGGTCAACATATTCTCCAGGTTTGGCATTCCTAAGGTACTCATCAGTGATAATGGTCCGCAATTTGTTGGAAAGGAGCTGAAATGGCTATGTGAAGAATATCATGTGGACCATCGTTTCAGCTCAGTACATCATCCTCAAACGAATGGGCAGGCTGAAGCAGCTAACAAGGTTGTCTTAGCATGACTCAAGAAAAGGGTTCGAGCATTCAAAGGGAATTGGGCAGACGAACTGGAAAACGTATTATGGGCAATCAGAACAACGCCTAAGGCGGCCACAGGAGAAACGTCTTTCAGTTTAGTGTACGGATCAGAAGCGGTAGCACCAGCCGAATTAGCAGTGCCTACCCACAGAGTCTTACACTTTAACGCGGAGGCAAATGAGATCGAGCGCAGAACTGACCTCGACTTAGCAGAGGAAAAGAGATGGCTCTCGGAAAAGACACAGGCAAAGATGCGCTTGGCGACCACTCGGTATTTCAACAGAAAAGTCAGCGCTCGCCAATTTTTCGTGGGGGAGATGGTTATGAGAAGAAATGAATTCACAAGGCTGGACAGTAAAAACAAACTTTCAGCCAAATGGGAAGGACCGTACAAAGTAGTAGAGATCGCCGCACCAGGATCCTACTATTTGGAAACCACCGAAGGCGAGAGGTTACCCCGTCCATTTAATTCTGAGCATTTAAGAAGATTTTATGCATAGCTTGTAACCAAACTGTTATGTCAATAAAAGAAAGCCATTCCTTCATAAAGCGTGTCCACTCGAAGCAAGCTGAAGCCAAAAGCCCTAGCAACAAAGCTAGGCCAAAAGCCCTAACAACAAAGTTAGGCCAAAAGCCCTGACGCCAAAGTCAGGCCAAAAGCCCTAACAACAAAGTTAGGCCAAAAGCCCTGACGCCAAAGTCAGGCCAAAAGCCCTAGCAACAAAGCTAGGCCAAAAGCCCTAACAACAAAGTTAGGCCAAAAGCCCTGACGCCAAAGTCAGGCCAAAAGCCCTAGAAACAAAGCTAGGCCAAAAGCCCTGATGCCAAAGTCAGGCCAAAAGCCCTAGCAACAAAGCTAGGCCAAAAGCCCTGACGCCAAAGTTAGGCCAAAAGCCCTAGCAACAAAGCTAGGTCAAAAGACCTAACAATAAAGTTAGGCAAAACAAAAAGCCCTATGAACAAGGCTAGGCCAAAAGCCCTGGCGACAAAGTCAGGCCAAAAGACCTAGCAAAATGTTAGGCAAAATAAAAGCTCTGACGCCAAAGTCAGGCCAAAGAAAGTTTAGGCGATCACTATCGATGATAAAGCCTGAAAAATTAGAAATCCCCTGTTATTATGCCAATACCTCAAAGGTTTAAACTTCAAAGAAGGTAATATCTCTTTGAACTTAGAAGTTTACGCTTTTAAGTGTCAAAAGTATTATCCTTAGAAAGTTTGACTTACGATTGGTCTAAAGCTTTAAGGGTCGACGACATTACAAAGCAAGAAAAAGCGGAAAGTAATTATGATTAAGATATTGGATAGCCAAATGTGTTCGAAGTCGATTAAAGGCTCAAGAATATAAAGGCATTCAATAGAAAAACCCAAGTCTTAAATAAATAATTACAAACCAAAAACATAAAATACAAAAACAGCTATCTAAAGGACAAATATGGTTGACGAAGGAGATGGAGACTTCAAGATTTGGGATCCTCGGGGGCAGAGGCGCTTTGCTCGCCTTCAGGGGCAGGGACGCCTTGCTTGCCCTCGGGGGCAGGAAGGCTTGGCTCGCCTTCAGGGGCAACCTCTTCAGCCGTAGCTGGAACAACCTCTTCAGCAACAGCGGTAGGCTTAAGGGTACGACTTCGGAGGATGACCTTCAAAGACTCAACTTCCCCAATGGGAAAGTTGGGATCGACCGCCTGGACATCATCCACCAGGACTTGGAGGAAATCGGCAATCACCGACTTCATCACCTTCAGAGCGCAGTCTTCAAAATCCTCGGAGGCCTTGAATGCCTCGACTACGCTCTGGGGTGAAGGGACGGCTTTCAACTGTGCAGTTAGCCGATCCCTCTCCTCCTCCAGGGCGATCCCCCTGGCTTCGGCAGCAGCCCTTTGGGCCTCCGCAGCTTCCCTTTGCGCCTCCGCAGCTTCCCTTTGCGCCTCGGCAGTGACCCTGCGAGCCTCCGATTCTGCCCCTTGCGCTTGAGCCTCCTCTAGCTCAGCATCTAGGCGAACTCGGACGATCTCCCCCTGATCTAAACACAGGTGAAGGGCGTCAAAGTCCTGAAGAGCAGCAGCGGCGTCAACCTCCCTCTTCTTGACGTCAGCTAGGAGGCGCTGCTCCTTCCTGAAGTACTCCTCTCGCGTATCGTC
This sequence comes from Chamaenerion angustifolium, assembly GCA_946814005.1. Taxonomy (NCBI): domain Eukaryota; kingdom Viridiplantae; phylum Streptophyta; class Magnoliopsida; order Myrtales; family Onagraceae; genus Chamaenerion; species Chamaenerion angustifolium. The sequence goes on along the minus strand of OX328267.1, from coordinate 29,351,631 downwards.
CGCCAAGGCGATCGCTGCATCCGCAGTAGTCTTGATGGTCGCCAATTGCTCAGGAGTGACCCCCGTACTTCGATACTGCTCCAGCTTGATAAGCATGTTGGAATGCTTGTCGGTAAGCTCTCCGAAGACACGACCAAGAATCACTTCTTCCCGAACGAACTGACAATAAAGATAAAATGAAAGTTGTCAGGATAACAAACGAAAAGGGAACGACGAAGAAAAGACTCTACGAAATAAGAAACGAGATCCTACCAGAGCTACTCGTTCAAAGTGGGACCGAAGGAACCCCTCGATCTGATGAAGCTCCGTGTGAACAGTCGAGCGGTCTGAAGGAGGAATTATCCCGTCCAGAAGCCGCATACACATATTCGGGCTACCCCGGAGGCTCTTCTGGGGAGGGTACCCCTTCTTTGTGAGGTCCCAGCAAGGGACCCAAGGTTCCCGAGAGTTTGCAGCCTTGAGCGGCTGGAAGAAGCTCGCCATGGAGCAATACTCCTCCGCAGGAGCTCTTGAAGAGATGGAAGCGTCATGCCCCTTCTTTTGGGTCCCAGACTCCTTAAGGGGAGCCGTGGGCACAGTAGGAGCGGGAGGCGCTAAGGCCAAAACCTTCTCCTTGGTGGCATAAGGGCCCTGGGGAGAAGGAGCAGGGGGCACCACGTCCAGACTCTTCCCCTTATTGGCAGAAGGGCCCTTAGAAGGGGGAGGAGGAGGATGCTGGTCAACTTCTGGGCATTCCTCACTCCTGACCTTCTTAGAAGGAGGAGGAAGAGGATCCCGGGCCACGTCAGCCGAGGACTCCCCTGCAAAACAACAAGACAAAATATCAAAAACCAAAGAACCGCAGAATGTGAAAACATTAAATCTACAAATGGCGAGGCGACATACCTGGTTGGAGAGGGCCTGCAGTGGCTGAGGGAAGCACTTCTTCAGACTTCCTCTTGGACGAACGCCTAGAGGGAGGAGGAGGAGAGTTCAGCAGCGCTTGGTCGGAAGACAATCCCGCCGAGCCCTGGTCATCAAAGAGACCTATCAGTTTGTGGCTCTTGCTCACGGCCTTGCCTACAAGCGACAAAACAAGAAAAAAAAAAGGTTAGAACGTTACCCAATCATCAAAGATTGGCGTGGCCTGATGAATGCCCGCCATCTCGAGCATGTTCTCAGTAGTTTCCGCCACCGAGCGAATGGACTTGAATTGGGACGATCGATGTAACCAATAGAGATCATCGATGGCGTTCCGATCACTCCCTGACAGCTCTTCGAAAGAAGGAGGAAAATCCTTGTCCGGGGTAAACAATTTCCAGGGCACACACCCCTTGTAAAAAAAGTAAAACTTCTTATAGTTGGAGTTTGCAGGTGTGTCTAGCTCAGGTCCGTCCACCACTACAGGAGTGGTTGCAGACCTCCCCAGATCAGCTTGTTCCTCCACTGAGGGGGGCACGGCGTCACCCCTGATGGTCAAGGGGGCATTGACGTTCCTAGGAGCGTTGGCTTTGTTAGCACCCTTGGGGGCCATATGCTTGACTCTCTGACTTCGGGGAGCCATGGAAATGGATGAAGAAGGTTGGAAAAGAAAGAAGAAAGGTTCGCAGCGAAGTTCTGGAAATCTGAGGGAGTGGATAAGCGTAAAAAACAAAATGTAGAAACTGACGTTTCTTATATAGACCAAGAAGGGAGTAACCGACAAGAGCAAACCGAAGTGACACAGAGGAATAATTGCACCTTTTTGGAAAAAGCCAAAGCAATGTCAGAATTCCAAGAGACACCTTGGGGAGACAGACGGTTGGCTGGTACAGACAGCTGTCAGATTACCCTAGGTTTACTGAAAAGTAAATGTCAGGCGTGCCTCAAGTGACCGTTCGATTTCTGGACAACTGTGCAGTTATTAAATGCTAAAAGTCCACTAAGGAGACAAGGTGGTCGCCAGCGCACTAAGAGACTTTACCAGAAATGCCTCAGGCGAGTAGTGATCGCCCAAATCGAGAAAAATAGACTTTCATGAACCTAGATTACCTCGAGTGATCGCCAAAGGGGAATAAAAGAAAGGATATTTTTTCAGCTTTGAACGAAGAAAAAGGCGCTCGCCAAACGAGCTCAAAATGCCTCAAAGGTCATGAACCAATACAGGAAACGAGGAAAATCGAATCTGAGACGTCACTATCTAAAACCCTACCAGGGAATAAAGCTCGCCTGAAGAAACTTCAATCAAGCTTCGGGGGCAAATGTTGGGTATCGATAGTGACAACCAATTAAGGAAAAGGCCTCGAAGGCCCAATAACTATAGAGGGGGTAAACCCGTAACATTCGAACTGGACCGGCCTCCATAGAATGACCCAGAACCGAGCCCAAGGACTCTGAGAACGCCTTGAGTGCTCGCCATTCTTCATTAAGGCCGCGACATCTCACTGCTCGCCATGAGAGTGCTCGCCCCGAAGAGAGTCTTGCCTCTCTCCTCTGGTCCCACAAAACCGTTAATAAGGAGGTGGCCATGATATCCCGCGTATCTCGGTCACATATTCACTAAAGATTAGATTTGGTAACTGCAATATCTCGCAGTAACTGCCATATCCCACGATCCGAATCTTCAGCAACACAATATACATAAAGATATTCAGCTGCCTTATACGGTTCTGTCTCTCTTACCCTATAAATACCCTTGCTTTACATACGTTCTTTACGTTTTGAGTTTTATACACACATATACTCATTTAAGCATCGGAGAGGGACCCAGAGACACTCCCTCTGTTGCGCTCCCCTACTTGCAGGTTCACCGGAGTTGGAGCTGAAGCGTCATCCCAACCTTGTCTGGCATTCAATTCACTGCCAGATCAGCATCCAGGATTTCACGATCCAACAATCACCAGTTAACCATTCTTCCTGAAGAGTCTGGCTTTAGCAGGAAGTATTTGAGAGGCTGGTTGGTGAGGATTGTAATGGCGTGCGCGTGGAAGTATGACCTTAACTTTCGAGCAGCAATAACTAAGGCATAGAGATACTTCTCAATCTGGACATATTTTATTTCAGCTGAATTAAACATCATGCTAACAAAATACACTGGACTCTGCACATTTTCTTATTCTCTTATTAAGACGGCACTGGCGGCGACCTCGCTAATGCTTAAATAAAGGAAGAGCTGCTCGCCAGGAATAGGTTTCGCCAGAGCCGGGAGTATTTGAAGCTGCTGCTTTAAAGATTGGAAGGCAGCCTTGCACTCCGGCATTCACTCGAACTTGCGGTTGGCCCTGAGAGTCTTGAAGAATGGGAGTGACCTTTCGCTCGCCTTGGAAAGGAAGCGATTGAGTGCGGCCAGGCGGCCATTCAGACATTGGACCTCCTTGTGGCAAGTTGGTGACTTCATATCCTCGATGGCTTTGAGATTTTCCGGGTTCGCCTCAATTCCTCGCTCGCTTACCATAAATCCCAGAAATTTGCCGGACTTGACTCTGAAGGCGCACTTTGCTGGGTTCAGGCGAACACTGTGCCTCATCATGCACTCGAATGCTTCTCGAAGGTCTTCTGTGTGAGGACTTCCCTTAATAGTTTTGACGAGCATGTTGTCTAAATAAGCCTCCATGTTTCGCCTCAGCATGTCTTGAAACATGCAGTTTACCATTCGCTGATAGGTCGCCCCGACATTGATTAGACCGAAGGGCACCACTTTGTAACAAAGTATATCCCCGTCTGCATAATACGCTGTGTAGGCTTCATCATCTAGGTGCATCCAAATCTGATTGCGTCCCTGAATAGGCATCCTGAAGCTCAACATTTCCTGACCAGAGGTTGCGTCAACCAACTGATCAATTCTAGGAAGGCGATAGGAATCCTTCGAGCAAGCTCTGTTCAGGTCGCGGAAGTCGACGCCCATTCTTCACTTGCCATTTGCTTTTTTGACAAGAACTGGGTTGGCGGTCGAGGTCTGAAATCTAACCTTCCTAACAAAGTCGGCTTCGATCAGCCTGCCTACCTCCTGTCTGATCGTCAAACGCTTGCCTGATCCGAATGACCTTCTTTTATGAGCAATCAACTTTATCGAGGGATCTATCCTTAGCTCATGAGAGATGATGTCGGTGCTGATACCAGGCATGTCGCTGGGTTTCTAGGCGAAAAGTTCTTTGAATTCCTTCAAGAGGGCAGTCATGGCTTTTTTTTTGTCGTCGTTCAAGTTGGTCACAATGCGCACCTTCTTTTTTAGACCATCGATTTCGACCTCTACTAACTCCTTCATTGGTGTTGGTCGAGCCTGGTCCTCACGAGGTCCGACCTCTGTCTCGATGGCGAGGGTTTCCCTTTGGTTATTCCTGTGCAGGCAGTTTACGTAGCATTGTTGTGAGGATGGTTGATCGCCAAGAACTTCTCCGATCCCATTTGGTGTGGGGAACTTCATCTTTTAGTGGACTGTGGAGGCCACAATCTTATGGGGATTGATTGTGGTCCTCCCCAGGATGGCATTGTATGATGTAGACGAGTAGAGCACTAAGAAGGTGATCGATACCTTGATGCTCTTCCATCCTTCGCCCAGAATTACCGACAGGGTTATGGCTCCCAGCAGATAAGTTGTTCTCCCAGCAAAACCAATCAGGGGAAAATCGACTCGCTTTAGGTCACGCTTGGATTTGCCCATCTTCTCAAAGGCGTCCTAAAATAGGATATTTGTGGATCTTCCTCCGTCGATCAGAATTCTCTTCATGTCACAACCGTCAACTTCAGCTGTGATAACCAACACATCATTATGAGGGGTGGTGACGTGTGCCAAGTCATCTTCGGAGAATGAAATGGCAATGTCATCTTCGGGTCGAGGTCGCTTTCCCAACTGGACCGTTGTAGAAATCTGAGTTGCATAGACCTCTCTTGCATGCGACCCCTCGCCTCCGGCACCAAACCCTCCATCAATTAGATTGATTACCCTCCTGCTCTGGGATGGGCCGTATTGCTCAGGCGGAGCTGGCGAGTGGTTCCTGCGTGGTGGCGTTCAACTCCTGTCTCGTCCAACAATAAACTCATTCAACATTCCTCTTTGTATCAGCTTTTCGATATCACACTTGAGGATGCGACAATCATCGGTCTTATGGCCCTTTCACTTGTGATATCTGCAATAGCTCCCGGTGTCATTCCCCATGGGCTGAGCACTCTTGCGGGGCATTGGTGGCCTTGCCAGAGAACTTCTTTCCATCTCGATTAGTACCGACGAGATCTGCCTGTTTAAAGGCGTGAAATACTCGGGGACCTCTGGATGTCAAGGTCCTGGGTTTTCTATTCGGGGCTTGATGTCTTGACCCTTCTAGTCCTTCCTACGATCGCGTCGGGACTTAGGAACCACCCTTAGCGAGGTTGTCGGGGCTCAGGAAATTGGCTTCGGCGTTCGCCCTCTCAAGGTTTATAAAACTCCTGCACGTGGTAGCTTTTGTGCAGTTTCCTCGAGGCTTTGTTGGCCACGTCAATTCCTAGGTAGAAAGCTCGAATTATCTCCCCATTTGCAACCCGACGATCTATTTGTGTGATGTTTTTATGAAAACACTCGTAAAAGTCGGTCAGTGATTCTCCTGGTTGTTGCTTGACTGCATCCAAGGAGACCACACTTTTCAGAAGTTGGCGCTCGCCCATGTATCGTTCCAGGAATTTGCTTTTGAGTTCAGCCCAGGTCCCTATCGATCCTGCAGGGAGGCCGAAGAACCAAGACGACGCCGAACTCGAAAGGGTCGACGAAAATAACAGGGCTAAGTGATTCAGATCAGTCAACTTACCCAACAAAGGGGCGTCATGCTTATTAACATGTATGATGGGATCGCCTCCACCACTGTACTCGGGGATGGCCCTGACGATGACATCCTTAGGGATCTTGATGGTGACCAGGTGAGTGGTGAAGGGATGAGTTGATCGTTTCCTAAAGGGAGACATGACGGTCCTTCGCCGTTCCTGGAGCCTTTTACTGATAATCTCCTCAACTTTGTCAAGAGTGCGCTGGTTCTGCTGCCCTCCATTCGGTATGGAACTTGATGGATTGGCAGAGTAGGTAGATGTTGACGGCTCAGTGGAAGTCGGAGGTAAGGACTGGTGTCCCGAGGTAAACTCTTGATCTTCTTGAGGGGTTGTGGTGCCCGGATTTCCAGTTTCTGTTGGCCTTGTCCCTGCGACTGTGGGGCGAGGATTTTCCTGAGGAGCAAAGGCTTGTCTGCGAGCCTATCCTAAGATGGTATCCAGGAGTGATATCATCTCCGGGGTCAACTTGATATTTTCCCCAGCCACATGGACGGTTTGCGGTGATGGAGTCTCCGCGGTGTTTGGAACGGGGGCCAATCTGGAATTGTCGACATGTTCTCGTGCCTATTTCGGGGGAACGACATTTGGGACTGCTTGGCTAGCAGGTTCTTGGTGGAGCGGCGAAGCAGCGGCGGAATCAGAGTTGTCTGAGGACTGCTCATTGGCCTGGTTCCGACGATTGCTTTTGGATCAAGTTTGCATGACTGTTTACTCGATTCCCACCGATGGCGCCAAATGTTGGATCATAATCTCCTAGATGTTTACTTGGCAGTGTATTAAATGTCAAAGGATCAATGAAGATTACTCCCGCCTTAGCTCCGATGAACTTGCAGGAAGGGGATCACAACAGAGGGGGTGTCTCTGGGTCCCTCTCCGATGCTTAAATAAGTATACTGTGTGTATGAATTCAAAACGTAATGTACGTATTGAAAAGCAGATGTATTTATAGAGTAAAGAGACCAAACCGTTATAGGCAACAGAATATCTTAGTGAATATCGTGTTGGTGAAAATTAGGATAGCAGATATTACGGTTATGCCGTAATATTGCAGTTACCGTATGTAATATTTAGAGAATATGTGCCCGAGATACGCAGGATATCGTGGTCATATCTTTAGTAACGGTTGGTGGGACCAGAGATGAGAGGTTAGACTCTCTTGGCGAGCACTCCTATGGCGAGCAGTAGGAGGTTGTGACCTTGGTTAATGGCGACTGGTGATGTAGCTTTGGCGTCCACTTTGGCTTGGGTTCGATACTGGACCGCTTTATGAGGGCCAGATCAACCTTAATATGGGTAGACCCGGTTAAGATGATATGGGTTTTACCCCCTGCAAAGTTATTGAGCATCTGTCTTTTTTCCATATTGGTCTGTCACTATCAATACCCAACAGTTATAATTACAATTTTTGAGTTTCACGGCACCATTATTCACCCTATTATGGCACCAACTATCAATATCATAGACTCTCTATATAGCTACATCTTTGCGTTTAATTATGAAACTCTCTATAGTTATAAATAAGAGTATAAGACCTACGTTTCCGTTGTATGTCGATCGGAGATTTGACATTTTTTTTTAAAATCTTACAGTGGAATGAATGGAATGGTTTCGAGTATCGGTCTCGAGAGCTCGATCTTCTCAGAAGTCTCGAGACGATTGAAGTTCGTCCATTTCATCCCTAACTTGTGCAAGCATCTCCTGCACCTGCGACCACTGCTTCGTCTCCGCTCGAACTTGCTCTACGATCCTCTTCACTACCACCTTGCACTGGCCCGAGCAAGGACGACCCTTCATTATGGTAAAGAACATTCTGAAATTCACCAAATGCAGTCGTCAGAAAGACGAAACGGAAAATCATCACAGGAAAAAGTGGTGACAAACTCTTCTTGCCAAAAATCTTAAACCATTGCTACAAGCTTTGGCGACATGAAACCAATGTCTCTAATTATCGATATTATTCAAACATCTAATACGAAACAACCGTATTAGTTTGTCGAATCGATGAACCACTAGGGTTTGCGTCCATCAACAAACTTTCTTCTGCCATTTCACAGATCTTCTCCATACACTTCACTTCCGTCATCGAACTGAGCTGCTCCAACCTTCTTCTAAGAACACTCGTTTGCGCATGTTGGTTTTGGGGATTGGATCGCCCATTAGTGGGAGTTCATTTGAATAAGTCCAGTATTAGATACTGACCCAAACCATTCTATCTATTTATAAGGATGCTCATGGTTGGAAAACCTAATGACGATGATGCCCTGCCACCCTACAGTTTAGACTGAGGTAAGTAGATGTGGAAACCTAGGTCACTGCCCGTTAACTCGTGACGTGATCTATCGTCCGACAGACCGTGATCTCAACCTCAGGCAGATCCGCTTCCACTATGACATTCATTCAATGAGGTAACTTAAATATGTGTTATATTGTGCCCTAAACGATTGAATGTTTCGTACATTCCAACATTGGTATCAGAGTCGCAGTAGGTTGATTTCCGTATTGTCGTACCCATTAGTATTCCCACCACAACGAATCTGACGCTGAAAACAAGGTTGCAACCATGGTGGCCGCAGCCCTGGTAGTCGTGGCTTTGGCGTGGTGGCCGCAACCATGGTCACCGCGACCTTGTCATGGTGGTCGCAACCTTCCTGGCTGTGGCCATGACAACTTGGTGGTCGTAGCCTTTGTGGTTGTGGCCATGGTAGATTGGTGTCTGCAACTACAACTACGGCAGGAGGCCGCAACCTTCGCGGCTGCGACAAGGCCTTGAAGCCCCAACCTTCGTGGCTACAGCTCTGGCAAGAGGAGGGGGGTCAGTCAGCCGTGGATGACCTGAAGTGATGGGAGTGGAAGAGGTCGGAGAGTGGTATCCGATCTCCTTGTGCTCAGCCAACGTGGTTGGTCCACTCACCAGACGACGAAGGCTACTAGGTTATGAACCCTAGCAACTGCTACTTCTTCAACGAAGAAGAAGAAGAACAGTGTCGGTCTGATTCTCTGTGAACCAAATTGGTTTGGTCGACGGGACTCGTTCTATATGAACCAAGTCGATTCAGTTCGGTGTGGTTGGTTTGAACCGATAGGACAGTCCATTTCGATCTGGCATGTTTGACCTGACCAAACCGATTCGGTTCACACCAACTGGATGAATCAATTCAGATGGTTTAGTGCTCTCTAGAACAGTGTGAGATAATTCGGAGGTCTTGGACCACCTAAATTGATCCGAAACGAATTTGGTGTCGATCCTGGATCCTCTGTGGGTCCTAGTGGTTTATTATATCCGGTAATTGTGCATGGCCACTTTCATAAATAATATTTGGGATAATTAAATTAACCGTTAGACCAATTTAAATTGCTCGGAGAGCCTTATATTATTTTATATTGCACAACTGGATAGATAGAACACCGTGTGGGTTTCTTGAGTTCCTTGGATTACTTTAGTCTTGTCTTACTTTATATGTTTGACTCTTGACTCCATGACTGATATAATTGACTAGGTTATGATTTGTTGAGATCCCAGCAAATTGTTTGAAAATTGGTATAGCATGTTAATTAGTCTTATCTGTTGAGACTTTAGTCCATGAATTTAGTTTGTAGAGACTTTAGTCCCTGAATTTTTTTTGTTGAGACTTTAATCCCCAAACCTTCATTCATGGTGATTTTAGTCTCCAAAATTTTATTCATGGTGACTTTGATCCCCAAACTTTTGGTTATGATGACTTTGGTCCTCAAAATTTTGAAATTTACAAATTAGCCCCCAAATAAATTTATTTTTGAAAGATCAATATATATATATATGTGTGTATTGACATGTATGGTTTGGTTCTTTGCTTGCAGGTATTAGAATAGATAGGTAGTTCTAGTTTTCGCTTAGCATAGATAGCAAACCTTTAGGATTGTCCTTCGTAGCCTTTCAGAAGTTTGGATGAGTACAAACTACACCTAGGAAGATGTTCCTGAGTGTGAACCGGTCGGTTAGTCTGCGTGGTTCTCCTAATTTCCTTGAATAATGCTAGTACGATTGCTTTGTAAGAGTCGAACACTTTTATTTAGTGCGATCTATTTCACTCCGGTCTGTTAAAGACTGTTGGTATAGACTGTGTTTCGATTGATAGTAGTGACTTTAGGACATGGTTAGAAACGGAGAATGCTTCTCCGCATAGCTAGGGTTGTCTTATGGGTTTAAGTATGTTCTCAAGTCTGTCCTGTCCTATCAGTCTAAGACTTCTATTTTACATGGAATAGAACATTGTTCCTCGTGTTTTCATTATCCTATTAGAATTTCCTTTAGTTAGAGAAATTAGGACGCCACGAAGAACATCATCGCTTAGTTGGACAAAGGTCTTATACTTAAAATTGACATCTATAAAATCTGGAAGAAGCGTATAAAGATGGCCCAAACTAAGTAGAAGTCCATTAACCATATCAAGAAGATTATGAAAAGACCTATCTCTGGAATGACGAATCATCAGAAGGCTTTCCATTCGAGTGAGAAGTTAATGATACTGAGACGTGCGTCATGATGCTGAGTATTGTGGATGACGACATCCTTTATGAGTTTAGCTTAACACACGGCTAAAAGGTTATGGTATGTTTTGCAGGCTAGACTTGGTTCTATACGACTGCTCAGCTCTGCTTACTCAACATCAAATTTGATTCATGTAAGATGAATCTTCAGTACTATGTGAGATAACATATGAGGCATGCGGCCAATATGAGGCATGCGGCCAATATGATCGTCAAGGAGAACGGTCAATTAGTGGCCGATGAGCAGCAAATCTAGTCCGTAATTCATTCTTTGTCTTACTCCTGCGAACAAATGAAAATCCAAATAACTCATTATGAGGGTCTCAATACCTTTGAACACGTTCGAAGACATATTGATCTAAAGAGTACAGACCCAAGGTCGTTGGGCCAAGGGTTGAGATGCGTGGGGTGCCATCCTTTTGACCTAAGAGGAGCCATCGAAGGCGAAGGAGTAATGCACAGCGCGATTGCGCAAATGCACTGAAGGCGAAGTATACAAAGACTGAGGTGAACCCAATGACTCCTCTAAAAATAACACCGCGAAAATGTTCGCACAGGGTCGAGTGAGACAAAGGCCAGCGTATCTGGGACAGCGTATCTGGGATAGCGCAGCTTTGGATACGAAAATTACGTCTGTGATGGCACGACGACTAGCATATCTGGGACAGCGTTGCGTCGTTTGTGTAAGGATATCATGTAATAAACATATCTGGGACAACGTTGAGCTACTGGAAATCAACTTGGAGCTACTAAAGTATAGCATATCTGGGATAGCATGACTTTGGATGCAGGACTTAACCTGGATGATGATATGAAATGTTTTCCTTAACTTTTGCCTAAGATGCGCATTATGCTACAACCTAGCGGGATTCTTTTTTTTCTCTCTCTTTGTTCTCTCCTTTTGCCACGGTAATCCTTGTGAAATTTTTCTGATCGTGCCTCTCAATTCCCTATTTTTGCATGGACCGCCTCTAAATGTTTTCAGCCCATCGGGATTTTTTCTCACCTTTTGCCATGATTGTGATTTTCAAGTTTACAATCATGCCTCTCTAAATTTTTCTGGGTCGCCCTTTCGGGTTTGCAACCTAGAAAATGGCCCTTGTGTTTTTCATCGTCGTGAAAAGACTATTTATTGGTAGTCAATTGGAGGGTGACTGTGGCCCGTATGATTTTCCCTTCATAATGACATTCTCGCGTAAGTAGCCGATTTACGGGTAGTTGTGACCCCTCTCAACTCTCACTTCATAATGACATTCTCATGTAAGTAGCCAATTTACGGGTGGTTGTGACCCCTCTCAATTCTCACTTCATAATGACATTCTCATGTAAGTGGCCGATTTTCGGGTGGCTGTGACCCCTCTCAATTCTCACTTCTTAACGACACTCTCATGTAAGTAGTCGATTTACGGATGACTGCGACCCTTACAAGTTTCACTTTGTTGATCTCTCTTTATATATAGTCAATTGAGGGTGGTTGTGACCCATACTATCTCACAAGAACACATAATCTATTTGTTTGTAGTCAATTGAAAGGGTGACTATGGCCCATATCTAAATTTTTCCATCTTGCGAAAACACTCTCGCATATCTAACCATTTGAGGGTGGATGTGACCCATATACATTTCCTATCTCAAAGGAACACTATTTTTATTTGTAGCCAATTTAAGGGTGGTTGTGACCCCTACAAATTTGTAATCTCTCTGCATTATCATATATATAGCCAATTGAAGGGTGGCTACGACCCATACATTTTATGCACTTCGTGAAAACAACTCTATTTACGTGTAGCCAGTTAGAGGGTGGCTAGGGCCCATACATTTTTTGTTACAACAAGACAATAATGAATAAGATAAAGGTATACAAAAGGACTCCATCAATTGAAGTATTAATGTTATCATGAATGTGAGCAGAGTGACACTTTGCTTCTTTTTTTACTCCTGAGTTTCGCTTGGACAATCTCTAATAATTTTCAGTCCAACGAAGATTTTACTTTATCGCATATTGTCATAACTGCCCCTGCAGGGTTTCAATAATGCCCCTCATTCCCTAATATTTTTGTCTAGGTGTTCTTCATATGTTTGATAAATTATTTTTTCATATATGATATTTAGTCCAACAAAAAGAATATATTCAGATTAAGAATTGACCTCTCGTGGCACAATTATGCAACTGCTGCAAATGGAGGATCCTGGAATAACTTTGGTGCTCAATGTCAGTATGTCGACCGAGCTTGGAGCAATGATCACAATTGAATTTGATTAATTTATTCATACTGGAACCCGATCTATGGCGATCTTTCAGTTTCATGATCCCTCTGGGCTTATAAATCTCATGTGTGTAGGTCGATCTGTCAAAGGTATCAAGATATCAAATACAAAAATTAAAATAAAAGGAAGAAAGATATGTCATGCATGATTATTAGTTTCTTTTAATTTCGAAAATTTCAATGCCATTTATTTAATTCTTAAATTTCAATTGTTTCTAAGGAAGAAATGTCAAAATGTATGATCTAAGATAATTTCATTATCATATCGATCGTCAAATTCATTAAGTGCTTATTTTGGTCAAATAAAGGTTAATATAAAATATTGATTTTTAAATAAAAACCTTTTTTGGAGCGCACTTGGTTAGAACTGTTATAATCACACTCAAAAATCAAATTATCTTTGTAAAATCATATTTGAAATGGGCGTGAAATATCTTGGAAAATGATGAATGACAGATTAATTATTTTTTTTTAAAGAAAAAAAAAAGTAATTCATGTGATGTATGCATAAAAAAAATAATCATTGCGAAAGACATTTAGAGGTACCTGATCACTTTTCACAACTACAATGAAATATACAAAATGCGCATATGATATGTAATAAACATATTTAAGGGACATATAAAAAAAAATGCAAAGACAATAGTGTGGCTTTGTTCTAAGGGAGGGTTCCACTGATAGGCTCCCGATTAGTGGTTTCTTCACCCCATCATAGGGATCACAAGACCTTCCAATCGAGTGGAGTTTTTTAGAGTCGTACCAACTACACAGCAGCTCCTGCCGTTTCCCCTACTAAATCTCCAGGGTTCCTAGTTGCCTTGGATTTTAGGCATTTGGGACACTATTACTAATAGTGGTTTGTGAAAAATCATGCATGAAATAAATATAAAAATATTTACAAGAAATAAACTCAACACCTGCATACACACACAAACAAAAGTTAGAATAATTAATAATAATAATAAATTAGCTAATAGAATGTAAGTGAACATAATGAGCATGAACCCTCTAAATGTCCCCAGCAGAGTCGCCAAATTGTCAGACCTAAAATCCGACTTAAAGGCTATATTTAAATATAAAACAATAGAGTCGCCACTAGTTAATTAAGGCTAACTAGAAACCTTGATTACCTAGGAAAATAATTAAATTAAAAACCTAGGATTTCAAAACAGTCTACGTTCAGAGATTAGAGTTCGGGGATTCTGTTACAGAATAAAAATGTAGTTGAAATTCCGCCCTTTCAGTACTCTATTCGCTTAATTTATTAATTTTTAAAATATATTTACAGAAATAACAATATATTGATTATAAGAAATTTAAATTCTTTGAGTTAGGACCAATCTATAAAAAAATACACAAACATGAAATATGTATATATATAAAAGGTGAGAGTACAATAACTAATATTTTCACAATTTAATATCTTAATAATAAAAATGTCAATTTATTAAATGTTACAGAAAATATAAGACAAAGAGTTAAACAATGTAAATGAATAACTAAACATTGATATATATATATATATATATATATATATATATATATATATATATAAACTTAACCTAACATGGAGATCGTTAATGTATTATAACAACATATATAGATATATATATTAAAAAAAATAGAGAGAGATATTTTATGCATAAATAAACAAGAATGCCAGATTTGTTGACCACCATTGATGCCAAATTTATGGGTCTTGCGTGGACCATTCAGTAGGTTGTATGGCTGAAGAGACTTCCAGATTGATTACTGAGTCATTGGAGTCGCAATCTCCGTGATAATGAACGCAAAGTATCCTAACATGTCATAGCAAGTAGATATCAAGCAAAACTATGTTAGAGACGTGGTTAGACATAAGGTGATGAGTTTGAAGTACTTGTATACAGATGAGATGGTCGTGGACTGTATTTCTAACCTTGAAGAGGGAGTCTTTAGTGAGACATGTGTAGTCTCTAGAACTGTGTTGTTTTAGTTGATGTATTTCATTGGTTTTATTTCCCATACAATGTTCTTTAACTTGAATTATATTTGAGTATGCATGTTTTCACAGTTTGAGTGTTTTATGTGTTCTTACTATGATTGATTATTGAAATATGTAAAAGTGGATTAGATCACCCTCTCACACGAGTGATAGCTTCTATGCCTTTATGGCTAGGTGAGGCTGGTGATAGTTTCTAGTTCTGGAAGTCTATTGGGATGACCAGAAAAGGGCTCTGTGTCTGGAACTATCTGAATTCGCACTACGACGGATTCTGGTTTGTCAATCCACTCAGGGGTCGGATGGGAGTCTTTGTGACTTTTGGTTCGGGTACTTTGTGTGCATGATGGATATCTGTACAACATTTGGACATATGCTCCATGGGAGAGTAGATATGTTGTAGCGCGCGTTCCATACCGCGGCGCACCCAAACTGACCATGAGTATGACCTGAGACGTGATCTTAACTCGAAGTAGTGTGAGACCCAAAGCTCTTTGCGTAAGATCCGCGTACGTACCTTCCTTACTATGAACAGAGACTTGAGGTTCGGTTCAATGTTTGCTATCTTAGTCCATGCTTGATGGGTGCACTCAAAAATACTTTGGTCCCGGTTCTAGAAAAGCGAGTTGGATTGTGCTCATGATTTTGTAGGAAGATAATGATCATTCTGAGATCTTCTCAATATTATGTCCACTAGGTGGCCACCAATCGCGGGGTTGACTGCGGTTATGGGCGCAATACACATATAGGTCTGAAAGATTCTTGTGTGGTCAGACCTGGAGAAAGATTACATGACCAAGGGTGCATGACACATTTCCACAGCTGGTGTGAAATCCACGAGTCGCTGCAACTCCTAACAGATGTGCAGCACGTTGTTCGTTGTGCCTGCCGGTCGTACGACTGCTACCTCGTATGTGGTTTTACTGTATAAGGGAAATTCATTCTCTTGGTGCTGGCCTAATGAATGAGCACTTCCACTTTGTGTGAGCACTCCCACCCGGGATTGGGTCGATTATTAGTGGGAGCCCATTCGAATAAGCCCAGTATTAGATACTGACCCAAACCATTCTCTCTATATATAGGGATGCTCACGGTTGGAAAAGCTGATGACGATGATGCACTGCCGCCTAACAGTTTAGACTGAGGTAAGTAGCTGTGGAAACCTAGGTCACTGCCCATTAACCCGTGACATGACCTCTCGTCCGACAGACCGTGATCCCAACCTCAGGCAGATCCGCTTCCGCTAAGGCAATCGTTCAATGAGGTAACTTAAATATGTGTTATGTTGTGCCCGGAACAATTGCATGTTTCGTACATTTCAACATCGCATATAAATTACTACAGGCTTTTACTGCAGCATCATGTTTACATAAGCTTGATCCCTTTCTCATCTCCTTGAGCTTATCCACACCATATTATGTATCTCATCCTCTATCACACTCGTTATGTTCTTTCCTTCTAATTAAGATCTTCTTCCTACCCTGCACATTGAACATATATGCACTCAATTAAGGGTTCAGGGTGTTTAATTGTCCCGATAAACTTACATAATTTTCATAATTTCGGATTGGGAGTTTGATTATATCATGTGCACTTTTAATGTTATAAAATAAACTTACTTTTAATATGTATTTTTTTTCTTTCAAAATAGCAACTATAATAGAGATGAGTAGGCTTACTGAAATGAGAGCATGACTAGTGGACCAGACGGTTCGATCTGAACTGTGTCGATTCCTTTCCAGTTTCTTCAACGTGATCTCCTTCTCCATCCTCAGTAGATTACACTAACTCTCAGAACCTTTGCCTGAAACGTCTTCTCCTCTCCACCTCCATCACAGTCCATCCGCTTCCGCTTTCTTAGAACTCCACCACTCTATCTCTTCTCCTATGTTTTTCACCCTCATCACCCTGTCCATTCTCCAAGAGCACAATTATGGGTAATGCAACTGCATGTTTGATGAGTGGGCGGATCTTCATTTTTTCTGAGTATATTCACCCATGTTATCATGTATCTACTATGATGAAGATTTATGCACCGATAATACGCCTATTACTTGGTGTCGACGATTAGGTCTGGGTAGACTCATTGTCAATTGATCCACCAAATGTTAGGAAGAGATGGGGAAGACCGAAGAAGAAATGAACTAGGGCAGCTCATGAACCCAGCAACAAAAGGACGACTAAGTTGATAAAGCATGGGTTAAAACAGTTTTGCTCAGTTTGCCATGAAGCGAGCGACAACAAGAGAGGATGTCCTAGGTCAAACAATGGTAGATCAACACCACAAGTGGTGTAGGATCAAGATGCACAAGATGAACAAGTCAGGCGACAGAAGATGTTGCAACGCAACGTCTCGGGCTACTGCATAAAAAAGAAAGGTACGGTTGTTTAACGCATCGAAATTAGTGCTCTCATCGTACATATTATAAACGTTTATTTTTTGGGGTTTTAAAGAAACAAAGGGGACCTGTTCAGAAATATTTCAACACCGACCAATTAGGAAGTCAGCTTCCAATGGATGACACATTTGCGGCAAGTCAGGCCATAATGGAAGAAACAGTTGAACCAAGTCAGACACCAATGGCTCAGGCACAAAGATAGACGAACCTAGAACAACCGCATGTGGAGCCTCCAAAGAGAACAAGAAGGGTCAAGTTGACAGTGAGAAAAAGCAAACCAAAGGTATGGAAATTGGATATTTACAATAAATGTAGATATGGACAACATCTTCAACATTTCTGGTTATGTAGGTTGGACGACCATCTTCATCGAAATTGGCACCAGTCAACATAGACTTGGACGAAAATTTTGAGAGGGTGAGATCAAATGCCTCAGAGTTATCAAATTTTCGGGCATTAGTGTTATCTCCCCCAACCACTTAAAATGGGAAAAACAATGAAGAAGGTTGTGGTATGCGGTACTTGCACTTTACCCCGTTTTGTGCGAAGATCTACTCAGTGAAAGTACTTTTGTTTGTGTTGCTGCTTTGTTTTGATGGATGTTGTCACCGCGATGTTTTGTGGGATGTTAGGTTCAGTGATGTTTTGTGGAATGTTAAGATCGGTGGCTTTGTTTTGTTGGATATTTTGTCTAGTAAACCCTTATGTGGAACTAACACACTTATCTAAACATGTCGGTTTGTTTGAATGTTCTGTTGGATGATGGGTTTTTAGTTAGATTTTCCTTTAACGAAACAGATTGGTGTGATGTATTGATATACCAAACATAATGGTGGAAATACTGACACATCTGTAAACTTAAAGACAACTCTATTGAGTATTATATAAACTAGTGGGTCCAGAAAGTAGTCATTAAACAAACATATATTTCAAATGAATTACAAAGTACACAACTTAGACACTAAAACAAACGTTTGTCACGTGGCTACATCTTCAACATAAGGCCAACAACTGCTGTTGATTTCTACTATGTAACGCATAAATTTGATTGTTCAATTCGGATTCCTTTGACACAAACTTGGTCATGGCTCTCCTTCCATACACACGCATTGGTGGATCTGCCCAAGCGAATAAATCACAACCCCTCTTCAAAGAATTTGATGGATGTATAGTACTAAAAAGAAATTATGGTTCCAAAAAAAACTAATTTTATCTACGTACACTAATCGGTCGTATTTTCAAAATTAACTCAAGAAATTGACTTCATTACCTAATATCTCAGACATGCAAAGAATAGAAGACCGAAAATTTCATGGTCCAAGTTGTCCTCGCACGGGTTTGTACACCGCAGTAGCACAGTGGTTCCTCATAGTGTTAAAGAATGGTGTTCAACCTGTTAAAGACAAGTCAATTATGGTGACCAACCTGTTCCAACTTCTCCACCTTTCCAACTTTTGTTCTTTTACCTTTCCAAGATGTTTATTGCATCTTTGTTTGTGTATTTAACTGAATGTCATTTGTGTAGAATATGAACCTGAATACAATATAATCCATCAAGAGTTTGTTTGACATGGTATCAGCGCTTAGGGTTACCTCTCCTTCTCAGTTCCTTCATCGCTCGCCTCCTACTCCTCATCAACTCGTCATCTACTGTGTCTCGTTCTTCAGCCTCCGTCCGCGGTCCGAATCGACCTCGTCTGCTGCTTCGCCGCTTACCTATTGCTTGCCTCCGTGTTCCCGTAGTCTCTCTTCCTTCTCCTGCTACTCTCGTCCAGCCGACCACCACCGTCAGTCGTCGTTCGCCTTCCCCTCGTCTCGGCCTTCGCCCCTTCAAAGCCGTCTTCAGTTCGGCCCCATCTCCTCTCTTTTGCAGCTGCCAGCTCCAGCTCGTTCGCCCCGCTTGCCTCGTATCGTTCGTTTCACCTTGCCCCTCCCTCGCCGCTTTCATCATGAATCCTCTGTTTCAACTCCCGTCGTGCATCCTATGTTCCAGTTTTCGTTCCCGTCGTGTAGCCTCCGTTTTAGACTTCCATTCATCCGTCAACTTCGTTCAGCCTTTTCAGCCTCCATCTGCGGTCTTCCTCAGCCTCGTCAGCTTCACGTCGCTCGCCTCCAGCCTCCCTCTATTGTAAGCAGTTCCACTTGCCTCCACAGCTCTCTTGTTGCTCCGCGTCTGTGTGTCTCCCACAAATATGCTAGGGTTTGATTTAAAATAGATGGTTTGGTTCAGTTGTTTGGTTCAGTTTAATTATCTGCTCCGGTTCGATTTGGTTCAGTTTTAATTTGATTTTCTGATCTAGTTTAGTTTAGTTTTCTGTCTGGTTTTATTTTCTGTTTCAGTTCAGGTATGGTTGGGTTCTTGGATTTTCGATTTCTTTGGTCAACTTTTCAGAAGTCGAGACGACTTTCCAGAGTCATGTATTTCGTGGTCGACTTTCCAGAGTCGTGTATTTCGTGGTCGACTTTCCAGAGTCGACATGTCCTCTGCTAGCCCGCCTACCTCTGAAGAGGTCGAAGTGTTGCAGATCTCTCTTCAGCTCCTGTCTTCTATCGTCTTCTTTTAATGTGCAAGTTGAGCATTGAGGACCTCACCCCTGAACTTGAGGAGGAGTGTTAAAGAATGGTGTCCCGACTGTTAAAGACAGTCAATTATGGTGTTCATGGTGTCCAACCTGTTCCAACTTCTCCACCTTTCGAACATGTGTTCATTTACCTTTCCAACATGTTTATTGTATCTTTATTTGTGTATATAACTGAATGTCATTTGTGTAGAAGATGAACCTGGATATAATGTAATTCATCAAGAGTTTGTTTGACACATAGGTCATGCTCGAGTTAGATGCTAAAGATGAAGAAGAACGGAAAGAACATTCAGACTACTTATCACTCATGATGTTACACGGACTGGGAGCAATTGTTCTTCGGACTGGGAGGACCACGACGAGCTGGAGCAGCGGGGACGAAGGGACAGAGAACCAAGAAGACGTAAATGAAACATTGAAGAGTTTGAGACTTTAACAACAAAAGTGGCTATCGTATTTCCGGTATATCCATTTATGATTAAATCACATGAACAACACGTGATGACAATTTAACGGACAACAAGCGATAATGGACGGAAAAGTTCAATTACCAACAAAATGAAACATATGAGTGTGATAACAAACAGTATGGGTCCAATTACCTACGTACGCAAACTTTTATATGCATTTTCATATTTTTCGCTATTATAATGGTTTCATAAAGTTAGTTTATTCAATTTCAAAGAAGTGATATAAAAAATAATAATTTTAATTTTTATATAATTGGAAAGGGACGAGTTGGTTCAAAATTGGTACGGTAGTTTGATTTCCCAAAACCAATCTTTTGATGCACACACCTGCTCAATAATTCTTATATTAATATATAGAATTTTTAAATTGCGTAAATAAGTATAAATATTAAATTTAGAACCAACTTGATCAAAAATATTTACACATGTCCCACTTTTTTTTTCCTTCTCCAAATCTATTCTACTCCCTTCATTTAAAAATTTAAAAAAATACAATATTTTTTCTGTCATCTATTTTCCATGTCTATGTTAATCGACCCTTCTCGCATTAGTTTCATGCTAAGGTTGTTGAATCTTTCCCGTGAGTACTGCCTCGATGCTTTTCTCCAATCAGTACCCACTTTCATCACCGCACAAAACTCACCATAACTGATTCGACCGTCCTGTAGGAGAGATCCATAATTGCAAAGAAAAGTTTAAGTGGGGGAAAATATCACACTAAAACAATTGAAGGGGGCAAAGATAAAATTTGAAATGAACAAAACAAAAAATACTTCCTGGTTGATTCAATTCGGAATCTATATATACCTAAAAAGTGGTAAATGCATGTCTTACCTTCGTAAGTTCCAAATATTTCATATTTTTGTTTGAATAATATATATCTATCAAACCGGTTTAAAACTGTCTCGATCCGCTTCAT
Organism: Chamaenerion angustifolium; assembly: GCA_946814005.1. Taxonomy (NCBI): domain Eukaryota; kingdom Viridiplantae; phylum Streptophyta; class Magnoliopsida; order Myrtales; family Onagraceae; genus Chamaenerion; species Chamaenerion angustifolium. The sequence continues at coordinate 29,330,732 of OX328267.1, read as the reverse complement.
ATAAATGATATATATTTCAAGTTTTAATCAATTGAATAATATATAAAATATTTAAAATAAATTTTAAGGCTACAATAACTAAATACTATTGTAATTCAATTTCGAACCTCGAATAGTATTAGAAGTGACATTAAACTGGACAAGATTAAAACTACTATATTTTTATTAAATGTATATAAATTAGTAATGTTGTTAGTAACAATACAATTTACCATTTTTTAATCATTTGTTTTTTTATATAATTGATTGATCTGTTCTATATTTTTTTCATTTAACATTTTCTTTAACCGGGTTGACTGAACCATAACAGTACACGAAATGTACTCTTTGGTTTGATCAAACCGTTTTGTTTTTAAAATAATCACCCCTACAACTACAAGCAAACAACCATCTTTTTACCTTATCTGTGTCGACATCTTGTATCATAGCTCTGATAACTTCATCACTACTTGTGTCAGGACCGTCGTTTAGAGCTGCCTGGAGATCGTCGTATTCAATATAGCCGCTATGATTTTGATCAAAGAATGCAAAGGATTTATGTAAATGCTCATCATTGTCCTTCTCAATCTTAAGGTGAATCGAAAATGTAACAAACTCGGTGTAGTTCAGTCTTCCATCCCCGTCCTGATCGGCCTGCACAAACCCGAACAATCAATGATTCCATCCCCGAATCACCAAACACAACACTTTTCTACATAACAAAACATGATTTCACTGCTAAAAACGGATGTTAACTGTCTGTTTGAACTATATATAGGAAATAAGTATTACTGGCGGGAATTTAGACCTTTAGCGACAGGAACACTTACAGAATCCATTAGAACTTGAATCTTTGAATCAGGAAGCTGTTGTCCGAGCTTCTGCAACCCGTCCTTGAGCTCGGTAAGGCTTATTTTGCCTCTTTTGTTAGTATCCATCACCTTGAATGCCTCCTTTAGGTCGTCCTCCTCCTCTACGGGTAAATGATCTGCAACTACCTATACAAAAAATGTGCGATCGTTGGATAGTTAAAGAATACTACGGCATTTCTTGTAGCGCAAGAAATCACAATCACCCTTTTACTACGTTTCTTGTAGCTGAAGGTATAGAGCATTATTACCCTTAGAACCTTCTTCTTGAGCTTGTTCATCACGGAAAATTGCCTCAATTTCGATTTCACGCACTCTCCTAGGGAGGTGTTTGGAGCCTTCTTTGTATCCTGTAGCCAGAGATGATCTGAACTGGATCGGATTAGAGACAGCATTGCAGTTGTTTCAATAAATATTGAAGCAAACCAAGCTCGAGGTTATACCATACCAAGCACTTCCTGAGCTGTGAACCGCTGGGTCACATCTGGATTGAGCATATTCCGTATAAGGTCCTTAGCAGATTCAGAAACTTTTGGCCACGGCTCACGCTTAAACTCTACTACCGAGCGAAGAATTGCTTGAGCCACTCCTTGTTCAGTCTCTGCAAAGCCATAACTTGCGTTCTAAGAAACCTATGTAAACAACATTTTCAAGAGTATAAGGTGTTGGTAGCATAATCTAGCAAGTTTGGCAAGAGCTTGGCTTTTGTTTTAAACACTCATTAGAAGCTTGATATAATCGAAATCTTAGTATGCAAGTATTTGATCCCGAAAACTTGGGTTACAAGGAAGCTCTTATGGATATACGAACCAGCCCAAAAGGGAGGGACACCACAGAGAAGTATGTAGAGTATGACTCCGGCACTCCATATATCGATCTCGGGTCCGTAATCACGCTTAAGAACCTCCGGCGCCATGTAATAAGGACTACCGACGATCTCATTGAACCTCTCGCCTGTGCATCATGCAATCAATGGGAGTAAACGAAGAACTTCTGAGAAAAGAGCACATAGATTTTGACAAGGTAGTAGAGTAAAGAGACAAAACAAAACACAGTACCAGGTTTGAACATGACCGACAATCCAAAATCGATGGCTTTAAGAGGGGAGTTCTCCTTCTTGTTTGAAAACAGGAAGTTCTCGGGCTTGAGATCGCGGTGCATCACTCCATAGCTATGGCACATCTGCAAATATTTATGATCAAAATCAATATGCAAAGTGCAAACTAGGGGCGAAAGGAAAATCCGGGTGGTCAAAAAATCCGATGAAAGCGTACGGGTCCAAAAATGTACGGATCGGTTTATAGTCAGACTTTTTTAGTTTCGGTCCGACCATTAATATGCATATAACTTTGTTTATTATATGAATTAGTATTAATTAATATAGTTAATCAATAAATACAAATTAATAATATTTTAGTTATTTTAGTTGTTTAATAGACAAATATTGTAAATATTGTTAAATCGAGTTATTTTGTTATTTAATTTAATTTTAAATACTTATTTTGGTTTTGAATGTATATTTTTTTGTTTAAATTAAAAAATCGGTCCGAAAATTCGAATGAACGGTTTATCTTTCCGTTTTTTTGGTTGGTTTAGACTGGTATCACCCCTAGTGCAAACCATATAATTACCCCAAACCCTAATGCTAGTTTGAGAAACCAAATTATGCTAGTTCATTTTTCTTCTTAAAATCTGTATCCAAATTAAAATGATTTTGTTGGAGTTGTAACTCGATTTATCGATCCAATTTATAACCCGAACCTGTACCACCTCGACGATGGTGCGCATGACATTAGCCGCCGCGCGTTCGGTGTAGTGCCCTCTCGCAACGATTCTATCAAAGAGCTCTCCTCCCTCGCAGAGCTCCATGACAAGGTGAACAGCATTATCATCCTCGTACACATCTCTCAACGACACAAGGTTCGGATGTCGTGGCAGATGCCTCATGATCACCACCTCACGCCTCACATCCTCCACGTCCACCGCCATCCTCAGTTTCTTCTTCGATATCGACTTGCAGGCAAACTGATCTCCGGTCCTTGACTCTGTGCAAAGACACGTCACCCCGAATTCCCCTCGCCCCAGCTCCTGCGCCAGGTCGTACTTCTCCAATATGTTCCGACCCGTTGGGTTTTCAAGCACCTGGAACTTCGGACTCGATGACTTATAGAAGATTTTCAACTTCTTCTTGTGCTTCTTACGATGGTGTGTCCGCCTCCCGCTAGAAGAAGTGGTTCGTGGCTTGACGCAGCGGTTCCCCATTAATAAGAAATGTTTCTTGCTTCGCAAGGAAGATGAGGGTCAAGGTTAGTTGGAGGAGGAACAGAAGGGTTTCTCTCACCTATGGTGGTTAGGGTGGAATTTCTTCTCTGTCCCATGCATGTTTTTACCTGCATGGAATCGATGCTTTGGGATTGAAGAAGGAGAATAGGAGAAGAGAAAAGAAGAATGAAGAAGAAGAGAACGGTATTGCTTAATTTTGTATTTACCAAAATAACGAGCGTATCTCTTTTTTCTGTGTGTTTCAAAGGAGTTATTATCTATTATTGACATACAATATAAGAAGAATAGGAAATATTATTTTTGATTAAAAGAAAGAAATGTTTGGGTACCTTGACCTTTAAGAAAAAAAAATTGGTTTGTTTACATTCTCTATTGGATACTCATATACCATGTTAAATTTAAGACGTACATTTTAGTTAAGTGGCTCATAAGTCCAAATTTATAAGTGAAAATATTCAACGAACTCTTTAAGATATTTTAAAATCCTCCATTCAACTAATTTTTTTGCAAACATTTGTTGATAGTAAAGTAAACTCTTCACTCAAGTTCATCTTTATCGGTTTAGTGCCGGACTACCTCAATCATTAAAAGAATATATTTTTTTCCGATATCCTCAAGTATTAAACATTGTGTTTTGATACCACGTTCAATTAAGCCATGCGCCTTAATCAATTATATCATAAATATAAATTTATAAACAAAGATACTCAATATACTTATAAGTTGTATTTTAACACCGTCATTATATTTTCAGCAGTATAAATACTTTAAAATTGTTTTAAATTATGGTTGAAGTGTCGTCAGAGGTAGCAGCGTGAAACCCGTAGTGGATTCTACAACATAGACACATACAATATGTTTTTTAATGATGTATAAATAACCAAACAGTCAAGCTTAGGCAAGTTTGTTTTCTAATTCCTAACTTGTTGTCCATTAAGAATGCATTTGTCTAGTTCTACGGATACTGTTATTTTTTTAATATGTTGCTAAAATGTCATTTTAAAAACAAGATAAAATACAATCATCCATGCATATATGAATTATATATAATTTTTTGGGTAGAAATGTGATTATTATTACAAAACAAAACAGACTTAGTTATGAAATACAAGTGTGGTTTTGGTCATGCCAAATATGTCTCATTTAATAATCGACAAAACTTCTGGTGGAGAATCAGTTAAGATCACAAAATATTCTTCAAGATTGACCGCTGTCTTGATAAGGTGGTATGATGCATCATTCGTTTCCCAATAAATGTGTCTGAGTTTGAATTTTTGAAACTTCAACAAAAGTTTCATGCAATCGAAAATTATTGACATTAAAATGTCTATCATTGTCCACTTCTTCTACTATCATACCTATTACTTCTTTGACATGTGATTTCACAAGATGTCTGATTTCACAAGATGCCGTATCCCCCATTCTTTTTACCAAAGTTATGTTAAATTACAAGCTGATTTGATAGTTTAAGGACTATTAGGTATGTTTTAATTAGTTAAGAGTGTATTGCTGTTTAGTTTTCTGTTAGGGTCTTTTTGTAATATTCGTAACTTCCTTCCCTATATAAGGAAGTGTTTCAATGAAAACCCTACAACATTCTTCTCGACAAAAACATCCAAGCAGCCACTCCTTCCAGACCGGTTCTATGCCTCATCAGGTTTTTCACATGGTATCAGAGATATCAAGGCTGTGATAGCTTCTTCCGATCCTCATAGTGCTTCCGCACCGGTCAGGTACATCTCTTTCCATGTCCCTTGTTCTTTCGTTGCTTATATACTTATAGCATATGGTGAACCTCACGTAAACAACCATCCCATTTACTCCTTCAATATGTTAGCTTCCATGAAATCCAATCTGTTAGCTGCTTTATGTTCTATATTAGCTTTCATGTTTAATTTACTCACGTAAACACCATTCCATTTACTCACAGTCACTCACAGTCATTTTGTTTACATCATATTATATTCGGTTTAAAAGTTACAGCATTCCTTTTTCGGTTTTCAAAGAAAAACGTTTACAACTTTCGGGTTTTTTCTGTCGAAATTTACAGCATTTGTTTTAAACGGTACCGAAGGCTTTGATTTGCTTGTTCTTGAACTGGTTTAGCATTCAGTTCATGCTTGTTTTTTGAACTATACCGAAGTTCAGCATTCGGTTAGTGCTGGTCTTTGAACCGTGCCAAAGTTTACAGCATTCGGTTTTTTGTTTTCTGGTTTAAAACTGCACCAAAGTATGCTCGTTTACAAGGTTCTCTTTGATATCTTCTATGTCGACTGAGATATTGGCGTGCATGCTTCATTTCTTTGTAGATCTATGTGTTTATGGTGCATATACACGTTACTTCCCTTGATCTGTTTGTGAATGGGCAAAACCTATCCTTTCTTTATATTATACTTACAGATCTGAATATCTCTTTGAAGATTTGTAAGTTCTTGACATAGTTTTTTTTTTTCTTGTTTCATTATTCTACTTTCTTTTGTTGAAACGTTAAAACCGTTTGTTGTGCATAAAGTTGTATCTTCACGATACATGCGTTTACTTTCATGCGTTTCTTTCATGCGTTTCTTTCATGCGTTTCTTACTGAAATATTAACACGCATGTGATATTCGTTGAAGATCTACTTGTTTTTCGGCACAAACATATGTATCTCTTCTTAATATGGATGTGCAAACCTCATATGTTGCAGATCTGTATTTTTAGAAGTTTCCTTTAGACGTTTCCTTTAAGACCTCTTCTTAATATGGATGTGCAAACCTCATATGTTGCAGATCTGTGTTTTTAGACGTTTCCTTTAAGACTTGTTCAAGCCTAATTCATATAATCTCCATGATAACATATGTGATGTTTCTTTTTTGACTTGTATCTGGTTTCATGTATCTGTGATCATTTTTTATTCTAGATCTGTTACTACATGACATGCATAACCACATAATCTGAGTATTATTTACTGTTATTTCTTTTCTAAATTCTGGTTGCAGATCTGTTTTCATCCTTTTTAATCTCACAACCTCTGTTATCCTTTTCTTACCTTGATCCAAATTATGGCCTCTACCTCATCCTCATCCAATTCTACCACTGTCCAAGCTGGATTGGATGTCACCGGTCTCAATACAGTGACCATGGTGGCACCAGTTCAGTCAACAATTGATAGTAACCATTCTTTGTTTCTTCATCCTTTAGACACACCAGGTCTTTCCTTAATCTCTGAAAAGCTAACTGGTTCTAATAGTTATGCTTTTTGGAGTCGTGCTATGCACATTTCCCTTGTCGCTAAAAACAAACTTGGATTTATTGATGGAACATGTATCAAAGAAAATTTCGAACCGGGCTTGCATCATATTTGGGAAAGATGCAATGCTCTTGTCTTTGCTTGGATCATGAACTCTGTGTCCCGTGAATTAATGAACGGAATAGTCTATTCCACTAGTGCGTTTCAGGTCTGGAAGGATTTAAAAGAAAGGTTTAATAAGGTCAATGGATCTCGAATTTTCCAATTACACCGAGATATCTTCCTTGCCCAGCAAGGTGTTCAGCCTATTTCTGAGTTTTTTTCTAAGCTTCGACTAATGTGGGATGAATTCGATGTCATTTGTGGTCTTCCAAATTGTGAGTGCGAACAACTCCAGAAACATCTTGAGCATGCTGCAAATTTAAAACTGTTCCAATTTCTCAATGGGCTGAATGACTCATATTCAGCTGTTCGTTCTAACCTTTTGATGAGAGAGAAATTGCCTAGTTTGAACCAAGCATACTCTGTTTGAATTCAAGAAGAAACACAAAGAGGACTTTCTGGTACCTATATGGCCAACGTTGTAAATCAGCCTCGACCACCTAGGAGAAACCTGTTTTGTGAACACTGTAAAACCAATGGCCACACTGTCAATCGTTGCTATAAAAAACATGGGTACCCTGCTGGTTGGAAGGTATCTAATCCTAACCCCCAAAGGAAACCATTTCAAGCCAACGATGCCATAGGGTTTCAGTATCATCACACGGGCAATTCTTCTGTTTGTTCAACACCTGAACATGTTAATTCTGGTTGTTCGACATCACTCGAGTCTACTCATTCTGGATCTACAATGATAAGCATGGAGCAACTTCAACAACTTACTCAACTCCTAAGAAAACAGAATGAACAAGTCGCGGGCTCCGATGCCATGGCTAATGCCGCAGGTATATCTCTCAACTCTTCTTTACAGAATTACAATATCTGGATACTTGACACGGGAGCAACTAATCACATGAGTTTCAGATCAGACTGTTTAATTGATTTTAAGAAAACTGAATCTCATGTGCAATTGTCAAATGGTTCTCGTTCAATAGTTTCAGGTATTGGGAAATTTCCCTTTAACCATTCAAGCAAATTGAAAAATGTGTTGTATCTACCCGAGTTTAAGTGTAACTTGATGTATATTTCAAAATTAACGCAAGACTTGTCTTGTTCTGTGACGTTTTTTTTCCGAAACTTGTTTTATTGCAGGATCTCTGCAATGGAATGGTGTTGGGGATTGGTAAAGAATCTGGTGGTCTTTATTTTTTTGATACTCCTGCAAGACCATCAGCTTTACATGTTTCCTTACCTCCTAATCCTCAATCCATTTTATGGCACAAACGGTTTGGTCACGCACCCATGCAGATCCTAAGCAAAATAGACTCTCTCAGATCAGTTTCTTTTCAAAACAAAAATGTAATAGACTGTGCGATCTGTCCTATATATGGCTAGACAACATCGTTTACCTTTCCTTTACAGTACTTCTAAAACTCGGTTTGTTTTTGAGTTGTTACATATGGACGTATAGGGGCCATACCAAAAGCCTACATATGATAACAAACGTTTTTTTCTTACCATTGTCGATGATTTTTCCCGTACTACTTGGACATATTTACTTAGTCTTAAATCTGATGTTATTGTAATCATACAACATTTTTTGAACTTAGTTCAGAATCAATTTAACACTACTGTTAAAAGGATAAGATCAGATAATGGAGGGGATTTTTTTAATGACCAATGTAAAATACTTTTTTTAAACAGAGGGATTATTCATGAGAATAGTTGTCCTTATACTCCACAACAAAATGGAATTGTTGAACGAAAACACAAATATTTGTTGGAAGTTGCTAGGGCATTGAAACTAGAAGCTGGTATTCCTTCTAAATTTTGGGGGGACTGTATTCTCACTGCATGTTATCTTATTAATTTGATGCCCTCCACTGTTTTGCATGGTATTTCACCTTATGAAAAATTGTATGGTAAGAAACCTACAATTAACCATTTGCGTGTGTTTGGTTCCCTTTGCCATGCGAAAGTCTTGCCCAATACAGACAAATTTGCTGCCCGATCTGTTGCATGTGTAATGATGGGTTATTCCTTGACCCAAAAAGGGTACAGACTTTATAACTTGACAACTCAAGTTTTTTTTGTTAGTCGTGATGTCCGATTTGTTGAGCATACATATCCATTTAAAGCTTCCTCAATTGATGGTGATAGATTATTTCGAGATGAGCATATTGATATTAGTGATACTGCACTTGATGTTACTGATACTACACTTGATAATATGCACTATGATGAATCTGTTGGAGATGTAGAAACTTCTGAGGCTCCTTCAAATGACACTGAAGGATCCCCAAATCTTTCTATGGACATGCCACGTCGGTCATCCCGACCCACAAAAACACCTTCTTGGCACAAGGATTATGAAATGTCGAATAATTGCTCCACTATGCATCCTATACAGTATCATGTTTGTTATGATTCAATTCATCTTGCCTACAAGTGTTTTCTTAATAAGGTGGATAGAGTCACTGAACCAACTAATTTTTTCGAGGCTTCTAAAAATGAGCATTGGGTTTTGGCCATGCAAGATGAAATCAAAGCCTTAGAAGAAAATAAAACATGGTCTTTAGTTCCACTTCCTGCAGGTAAACACGTAATAGGTTGCAAATGGGTTTACAAGATTAAGTATAATTCTGATGGATCCTTATAAAGATACAAGGCCCGATTAGTTGCTAAGGGATATAGTCAAAAGGAGGGAATTGATTATAGTGACACTTTTTCTCCAGTTGCAAAAATGGTCACAGATCGTACACTCTTGGCTATTGCAGCTAAACAAAATTGGCATTTGTATCAAATGGATGTTTTTAACGCTTTTTTACAGGGTGATCTTGATGAAGAGGTCTATTTGCAGGTTCCACCGGGGTTTTGCAAACATGGGGAGAGTCATTTAGTATGCCATTTGCAGAAGTCCTTGTATGGACCTAAACATGCATCTAGACAGTGGAATGTCAAGCTCACCGACGCGTTGGTAAAGAATGGTTACGTTCAAAGTTTACATGATTATTCCTTATTTACAAAAAAAAAAAAAAAGGTCTGAAATTGTTGTCTTGCTAGTATATGTTGATGATATGTTAATAACCGGAAATAGCAAATCATTCATTGAACAATTAAAAAACACTCTACAAACAAATTTTAGAATGAAAGATTTGGGTGATTTAAAATATTTTCTTGGTATAGAAATAGCTAGATCTGATAAAGGTCTCATTTTGTGCCAAAGAAAATATGCACTTGAACTTCTTTCTGAAGTTGGAATGTTAGGTGGTAAGGTAAGCAAGACTCCAATGGAGCAAAATCTGAAGCTCACAAGTAAGGGATATGATGCAAATTTTATGCTGAATAGTGATGATGCATTGATTTCTGATCTCAGTATATCCAGAAAATTAATAGGAAAGCTATTATATTTGTCTGTTACTAGGCCAGATATTGCTTTTTCTGTTCAGTGTTTAAGTCAGTATATGCAATCACCAAAGAAATCACATCTAGAAGCTGTTTACAGGATAATCAAATATATCAAGAACCAACCAGGTTTAGAGATTTTACTTACATCTGATAATAATAATGATATTTATGCATTTTGTGATTCAGATTGGGGTGGTTGTTTAGAAAGTAGAAGATCTGTAACTGGATACTGCATTAAATTAGGAAATTCACTAATTTCATGGAAAGTAAAAAAACAAGCGACAGTTTCTAGGTCTTCCGCTGAGGCTGAATATAGAAGTATGGGATCTACAGTTTCTGAAATTATTTGGCTAAGAGGTTTATTGAAGGACCTGAATTTTTCTTCTAAATCTCCTATTATATTGTTTTGTCATAATAAAGTTGCCATACAGATTGCATCTAACCCTATGTATTATGAAAGAACTAAGCATATTGAAATTGATAGTCATTTTGTTAGAGAGCAAATTAATGCAGGTGTTTTAAAGACGAAATATGTGAGGACGAATGAGCAGCTTGCGGATGTATTTACGAAGGCTTTGGGGAGTCAACAACATTATTATTTACTCAATCAATTAGGGATGAAAGATATTTATCATAATATCAGTTTGAGGGAGAGTGTTAAATTACAAGCTGATTTGATAGTTTAAGGACTATTAGGTATGTTTTAATTAGTTAAGAGTGTATTGTTGTTTAGTTTTCTGTTAGGGTCTTTTTGTAATATTCGTAACTTCCTTCCCTATATAAGGAAGTGTTTCAATGAAAACCCTACAATATTTTTCTCGACAGAAACATTCAAGCAGCCACTCTTTCCAGACCGGTTCTGTGCCTCATCAGATTTTTCACAAGATTTTTCACAAGTTATACCATCTAATCCCCGTAGTGCCACCGCAATATTTTTTTGAAGTTTCCAACTTTATTTGTAACACCATCCCCATATGAATATCATCACACCACCTCACTGACTAGTTGGTCTAGCTATCTTTTGACTTTGACCAGTTGTTTTAACTTTAAGTCCTTATCAATTATTGATATGCTTGAACTTTCTATATATTTTTTAGTTTGTTAAGGTTGAAATCTGTGTGGTCAGACTGGAATTGTATTATTGGTATCTATATTATCGATTTAAATTTTTTAATATAAAAATACTCGACTAAAAATGCATACAAAATAAATAAATAAACCATTGTTTATAGTGTTATATATTTTAGTGTAATTGGATTGACTAGTTGACCAATGGGATCATAGTATCTCATTAAACAAGTTAGGGGGGTGCGGAGTGCACGCTTGTTTAAGTATATTATGATTCATTGTATCGGAGATTCATCGGTAGATTAGAGATGAGACAATGGGGGTCAAAGGGGCAACGTCCCCTTTGCCGGGTCCAGGGGCGGCGCCCCTGGCGGGGTCCAAGGGGCAGCGCCCCTGGCTGGGGTCACTATTCTAAAATTCACTATTATACATAAAGTCACTATTCTAAAATTCATTGAAAATTTGAATTTTGGAACTAATGACTTAACTTTTTAAACATCAAAATTCCCGGTTTTTGGACACTTGCTTTAGAACCAAGTATTGGACCGAACCATGGCTAAGGGCCGAACCATGGCTAGGGCCGAACCATTTCTAGAATCTTCCTAAGGTGTCCCTTTGATTTTGGAGCCAAATTTTGAATCAAAAGGGTGTATGTTGGCCGAAATGGTGCATGTCTCTTCCAAAGGACATGGTGTCTTCTCCTAAGAGTGTGAATAACACTATAAATTGGTCATAGGGGATCCTAAATCTTCATCCAAAACATTCACAATCCTTCTCTCAAGTTCTAGTTCAGTATTCTGATTTTATCCGATTGAAAGTTTGGGTGCCTCCAAATAGTTTCAATCTGAAAGTGTCGTCACGACTTCAGAATAATCCAAGCATACAAATTCGAGTTCATCCACCACATTCATTCGAAATTTTTCCAACATATAGTACGTTTTTCAGTTCGATATTTCAATTTAAACCGAAAATTCTAAAAATACTCATTAAAAATCAAACAATTAAATAATTGAATTAAATATATTTACATAATCTTATACTGTTACCGATTGAATAACTAAAAAAACAATTGAACAACTACAAAATATTAATTAGTTAAATTAAATAATGTAAGTACTAAGTATCGGTTTGATCTATACAACCTTTGAAACAAGGACACAACCAAAAAGAATTCAAAAAATGTAACGAATATTTTCATTTCGATTTTCGGGTGGATCAAGGTTTTCTTATAATCTCTAATTTCTAGGAGTGAGCGGTTTCAGGTATGTACCCTATAATTTTAGGGACCCTATAATTTTAGGGGTTCTTGGAACTTAACCTTCTGCAAACATGGTATTAAATTTTGAAACTAGAATCTACCCTTAATCTGTTTATATCAACGGTTTCAGATATCTTATTAGAATCTTTTTCAAAATAAAGTATATAAAATCTCTTTATACTAACCAGTTTGAAACCATTTTTTCCCAAAACAAATACGAAGTTGCAACAATCATATAAAAGGATCATATAATCATTCAATATTCACAATTTTTTTTCACAAAATTATACAATAATCTATGTAGAAAAACTAAAATTGTGTGCGTCGTACGAGAAAAAACTGAGAAAATAAATTGCGACAATTTGTACAATGTAAAATAATAGCAAATTTAGAGTTTGAAATTAGAATATATGACAACTACTGATTTGTTTTTCTTGATATTAATATTATATATATATAATTACTTTCGTGTAGATTCAGAGTAACATGCTACCTGAATCATAACTGAAAATACATTTTCTTAAAAATAATTCTCGAATTCTACCCTATTATTAAAACTGCTACTCTAAACCTATTTTAAATATCCATTCTGGGTACTAATTTCTACCCGACAGTTTCAAATGAACACAATAGTCCGACTATTCGTGTAATTAGTTTCTTTTTTCTCGTAATTTTCGACAATTTTGGTCCATATAAGTGAGTGTTATGGTTATTTGTAGAAATATCGTCAGCAATGGAAATGTCCATCCGCCAAAATTGACTCTAAACAGTGATTCTTCCACTATTGCCTTGAATACCACGCAATAAAGCCTTCTTTTAAGGCTGCAAATAGAGAGCTCGAATATCGATCTGCAGCCATGAACATGCTTCGTATTGCCTTCCTTTTCTCTGATCTTCCCTTGATAGGGTGTGTGGTGGATGCTTTGGTTAGTGTCTTCGGTCCTCAGAACACGGGTTCCGGTCATGACGATGATGCCGTTTCTTCTTCAAGTAACTACAGGTCTGCGCAAAAACATTTTCAACAAATCCAACACATACAGACTTGTTGATACATACTTGCCATCCACCATCACCAAGATGATGTCCTGCACTTCTGCACATGCTCTACACAACTTACGTCAATAATACATAGTTTTAACTTTACATTTATTATTGTCTTACCTACAAATATTTCATATACTTTATATGGGTTAATGTTTAGTTTTATGTTTCTGTTTGGTACCAAATGTAATACAAATAGGAAGTAACTTATCAATGAAGTTATGTTGAATGCTATGGTTAGCTTCAATACCCTCTATATTCCGCTATACTAGTTAACATGGTATCAGAGTCAGATTGTTCGATCAATTGATCGATTGAAGATTTCTCGACATCGTCATATACCGTAGCCTACCCATACCTTAACCATGGCAGATTCTGAAGGGGGCAGCATCCGCACCATCGAGTCTACCCCAACGAACGAGTCGTTTGCAGATCAGTGGGCAGCAATGATTACGAACCTGCCACATTCCAACACCGTACACAAATTCGTATCAGTATCCAACATAAGTTTAAGCGTAAAGCTAAACGAAAGGAATCACTCCTTGTGGTCACGATTAATTCGAATGAAGATTGGTGGCCAAGGAAAGCTCCACCATCTTACGGGTGTTCCAGCACCACCCCAATTCGAAGACCCGACATACGCGCAGTGTGAACAAGATGATCTCATAGTATTGTCGGACGTCAAATCCGACTTTCCCGACCCGTTTGAAAAATATTTTTAATTTTATTTTGAAATGTCGGGTCTTGGCGAGCAACGGGTCTGGGCGAGTGGGGTCATCAACCGGGCCGAAATAATTAAAGTCGCGACCGATTAATTGAAGGCTAATCGGAATCCTAAAATTTGCCTAGGGTATATGGAGCTAAAATCCTAGGGCTTGGAAAGGTCCACGTCCAGATAATCGAGTTCGGGGATTTGATTACGTCTTAACAGCTCGCAAGCTCATAATTCGCCCTTTCGGTACTTTAGTTTGCTTTTTGAAATTTTTTTCACTTACCCGAATTGCCCGTTTTGATCATGCTTGGCCCAAAAAGGATATATGTATTTTCCTTAAATTAAACAAAACATGTACAAACATTTTTTTTTTAGTTAATTTCAAATAAACAAGAGAGAACTAAAGTTAATCGTGCTCGAAAAAAAATGGTTTAACTCTCGGGTCATTTTAAACGTGTCAAAACATGCACGAATGATTTTTGAAGATATTAAGCTCGTTGGACTAATTTGTCCCATTTTGAGAAGTTAAAGGATGTCCAAAACAATATAGGGACCAGAAATGCATTTTATTAAAATTTGAGCTGAATTGGACAAATATTTTCGAAAATTGCATAAATGACCCTAAACTATTGTGGACTTATTCGTAACATTTGGTAAAGCTCCAAAATAACCCGAAATTTATTCTGGACTTATTTGTAACATTTTGAGAAATCATGGAATATCCAGAAAAATTTAGGAATCAAAAATGTAATTTTCGAAAATATTATAATTGCAATGAATTTTTTTTAAAACAATTACAGAATTGACCCTAAACTATTCTAGATTTATTTGTAACACTTGGTAAAATTCCAAAAATAACCCGAAAATTATTCTAGACTTATTTGTAACATTTTGAGAAATCATGGAATGTCTAGAAAAGTTTAGAAATCAAAATGAAATTTAAAAAAAACGAGCTAAATTAAGAAAAAAAATTCAAAAATTGCACAAATGACCCAAAATTTTTCTGGTTTGGTTTATAACACTCGATAACGTCCCAGAAATGACCCGAGAGTCCAAGGATCGAGTTGTAACCTTCATCAAAGTTTGCGAATGACCTAAGTCATTTTTGAAATTATTTTTTTTACATATACATAATATACATATATTATACATATACATATATGGTATTACATAGACATAATATAAATATATAGTATACATATAGATATATATAGTATTACATAAACATAATATAAATATATTATAGATATAGATATATATAGTAATACATAAACATAATATAAATATATCTTATACATATAGATATATATAGTATTACATAAACATAATATAAATATATATTATACATATAGATATATTTTTTAACAAGTATATTGTACATAAATATATATAATATATGTATATAAACTCTTTTTTTTTATAACATGAATAATAACATTAGTAAATACAAATATAATATTAAATGGAGAGAAATATACATAAATCGTTCGGAACTTAAACACCGCCCGAAAAACCGAGACCGATAATTACCGATATATTTTTTTCACTCTTTTTTTTTTTCCAATCACTCTTCTCTTCTTCAATTCTTTCACTCTTCTTTCATTTCTCCCAAACACCATAGCATTCACCTTGTATTTATAGAAGAAATCTACTACTTATTTAATTAATTTTAATAACAACTTCTTTTTTTAATAATATAAAAAAAAACGTTTTTTTTTAATAATAAAAAATAAAAATTGGTGGAAAATGGTGAATTTTCCACTGTTGAATGTTATTTTTTTTAGTTTTCAAATATATATATAATATCTATTTTTCCAATCTTGATTACTCGCATACGGTATTTTGATCCCGAGCCAAAATCAGGTGTTTACAGTTGCCATTCTTTGAGCACACGCTCATGGAAGTGATCTCATGAGTGTGTGTTCAAAGACAAACAAGTGATTTTGGCTTCTCTTGCTTCATAGTAACCAAACATTATCGCGCAACTTTCGGAAGTTGGACATCTACAAGTCTCGATTGTTGACGATGATTTGTGGAGACTGAACGCTTAAATGTTCATCAGCTTGTGACTCCCAGAAGCTGGACACCTACAGGTCCTGCTCGTCGAGGATGACTTGCGGAGGCTGAACACCTAAAGGCTCCGCTCGGCGGTCGGCTTGTGACTCGTTGGGGATGACTTGCGGAGGCTGAACACCTAAAGACTCCGTTTATCGGCTTGTGACTCTCAGAAGCTGGGTAACTACATGTCCTGGTCGTCGAGGATGACTTGCGGAGGCTGAACACCTAAAGGCTCCACTCATCGGCTTTGTTATTCCCAGAAGCTGGATAACTACAGGTACTGGTCGTCGAGGATGACTTGCGAAGGCTGAACACCTAAAGGCTCCGCTCGTGTTTTTTTTTTCAGAAGCTGGATAACTACAGGTCCTGGTCGTCGATGATGACTTGCAAAGGCTAAACACCTAAAGGCTCCGCTCGTTGTTGTTTTTTGTGACTCCAAGAAGCTGGATAACTACAGGTCTTGGTCGTCGATGATTTTTTTTTTTTTCTCTCGATTTTCTTTCCTTTTGCAACGATTTTATTTTACCGCACCTCTCGGTTACCTTAATTTTTGCCTAGGTCGCCCTTTCGGGTTTTCAACCTAGCAGGGATTTGATTCATCTCCTTTTTCCATGATTGTCCTTTTGGGGATTGTCAATCATGCCCCTCTTCCCTAACTTTTGCCTAAACCGCCCTTTCGGGTTTTCGATTTAGCGGGAATTTTCTCACTTTTGGAGGTTCGTATTCTGGTTACCAAGTCCTTACGGATAGTATTTTCTGACTGCGTGCATATTGATTGGACTGGGGAGTTCATGGTCGTCCATATCGATGATGATCATGACTCCTCCACTGAAAACCTCTTTGACGACATAAGGCCCTTCATATTTAGGCACGAACTTGCCCCGAGAGTCTGGATTGACTCGCGGGATTTTTCTGAGAACTAGATCGCCTACTTGTAATTCTCTTGGACGTACCTTCCTGTTAAATGCACGAGTCATGCGTTGCTGGTACAATTACCCATGACACAACGCGATGAGCTGCCTTTCATCTATGAGATTTAATTACTCGTATTTGCATCTCGCCCATTCTGATTCGCCCATCTCTGCTTCAGCAAGTATCCTTGCTGACGGGATTTCTACTTCAATTGGCAGCATGACTTCAGTCCCGTAAACAAGGGAAAATGGGGTTGCCCCTGTTGATGTCCGTATTGAGGTCCTGTATGCCATGAGTGCCCAAGGCAACTTGTCGTGTCAGTCCTTATAATTGACAGTCATTTTCTCTATGATCTTTTTGATATTCTTATTTGCTGCTTCCACTGCGCCATTCATTTGTGGGCGATATGGAGACGAATTTCTATGCTGGATCTTAAATTGGTCACACAACCAATCAACCAATTTATTATTCAGATTTTTGAAATTATCTGTGATGATTGACTCTGTCACCCCATAACGCACGATGATATCCTGCCTAATGAAACGCTCGACCGCTCTTGCCATTACTGATGCTAGGTTGATAGTCTCTATCCACTTGGTGAAATAATCGATCGCCACCAATATGAATTGATGACCATTGGACGCCTTTGGAGAGATCATACCGATTACATCGATACCCCACATTGAGAAAGGCCACGGGGAAGTCATGGGATAGAGCTCGTGTGGTGGCGCGTGGATTTGATCTGCGTACACTTGACATAGGTGACAATGTTGGACGTGTCTCATACAATCAGACGTAGTGGTGGACCAAAAGTATCCAAGTCTCATTATCTTTTTTGATAGCATTCGCCCGCCCATGTGTGGGCCATAACAACCTTCGTGAATTTCTTCCATTAAGCGCTCAGCTTCTTTGGCATTCACGCATCTCAAAAGGGTATCATCAAATCATCTTTTGTATAAGGTCGGGCCACTGAGAAAATAATTACAAGCCATCCTTCGTACGACCTTCCGGTCATTTCTTGTGGCACCTTCTGGGAACTCTCCGGACTCCAGGTATTTTTTTATGTCAGTGAACCACGGCTGACCGTCTGACTCTTCAGCAGCATAACAATAGGTTGAAACCTCATTGATCTCCACTGGTAGTACCTGATTTCCCGGTGAAATTTTACTCATTGATGCGAGTGTTGCCAATGCATCTGCAAATTGGTACTTATTTCTCGGCATATGAGTGAAAGTGATGTCTTCAAATTCTGCAGCTAAATCCTCAAGGTGCTCGTGGTATGGCTGGAGTTTGGCATCTCTTGTCTTCCATTCCCCTGTCGTTTGGAGGATGATTAACATTGAATCTCCGAACACTTCTAGTTTCTTCACTTCGAGGTCTAGTGCAGCGCGCATGCTGAGAACACATGCCTCATATTCTGCAATGTTGTTGGTGCAGTGAAAGGTGACCTTGGCTGCCACTAGAAAGTGTTGCCCCTTTGGTGAGATGAGCACTACCCCGATACCCCTTCCGACTGAATTCACAACACCGTCGAAGTACATCCTCCAATTTGCCTTCGACATCCCTTCTTCTTCTACTTGCATAATCTCCCCATCTGGGAATTCGGAGTTGATCAAGTGATCATCGTCTATGGGAAACTCCGCTAAATGATCGGTGATTGCTTGCCCCTTCACAGAAATTCGAGGCACAAATTCTATGTCATACTCAGATATTTGAACTTGCCACTTGGCGATATTTTTTGTCCATGCTGGTTTATCTAAGAGGTATCTCACGGGATCCATCTTCGAATACAGACGTATGGTGTAGTACAACGTATATTGGCGAAGTCGCTGCATTACCCACACGAGTGTGCAACGTATACAGACGTATCTTGATACTTTGTTTCACCCTCCGTGAACTTCTTGCTCACATAGTATATGGCATGCTCATTCTTTCCAGTCACATCGAGTTGTCCCAACATTCACCCCAACGAGTCTTGGCGCACTGTTAAATACTTAATGAGCGGTCGTCCTGGAGTTGGCTGCACCAGGACTGGTGGGCTCATCAGGTATTTTTTTTATGGACTCTAAGGCGTTCTGGCATTCTTCATCCCAGATTATACGAGCGTTCTTATGTAAAAGACGAAATAAAGGTTGACACTTGGTGGTCATATTTGCGATGAAACGCGCAATGTAATTCAAACGTCCTAAAAGTCTTCGGACCTGCTTGACGGTCGATGGTGGGGGTAACTCTTGTATCGCCTTGACTTTGTCAGGGTCTACTTCAATTCCATTCTCACTGACTATGAAGCCCAATAATTTGCCTGATGTGGCTCCAAAAGTGCATTTAGTCGGGTTTAAACGCAACTTGTACTTCTTGAGCCTTTCAAATAGCATGCGTAAATTGATCAAGTGATTTTCACCTTCTTGAGACTTTGCAATCATATCATCTACGTACACCTCGATCTGTGTTGTGCATCATGTCGTGGAACAGTGTCACCATTGCCCTTTGGTAGGTTGCCCCTGCATTTTTTAAACCGAAAGGCATAACTCTATAACAAAATGTTCCCCACATTGTGACAAATGCAGTTTTTGACTTATCTGCCTCAGACATCTTGATCTGGTTGTATCCTGAGAACCCGTCCATGAACGAGAACATCGTATGACGTGTTGTGTTGTCGACCAACATATCGATATGAGGCAGAGGGAAATTATCCTTCGGACTGGCTTTGTTAAGATCTCGATAGTCGACACAGATGCGGACGCGACTGTCCTTCTTGGGTACTGGAACATTATTTTCTACACATTCAGAATAGTTGCAAACTTCTAAGAATCCAGCGTCGATTTGCTTGATGATCTCTTCCTTAATTTTAAGGATTAGGTCGGTACTTTGTCTCCTCAGGTGTTGTCTCTTAGGTCGAAAGTTCTCAGTGTCTAATGGAAGAACGTGCTCCACGATTGACGAATCAAGGTCTGGCATGTCAGCATATGACCAGGCAAAAATCTCCTGGTACTCTTTTAGCAAATCCATCATCTGAGTTCTTTGGTTAGGACTCAGACTTGTCCCAATATTCAATTCGCGTGGTTCCTTGGGAGTGCCGATGTTATTGACCTCAGTGACTTCTGTTGTTAGAAGTTTGTCTCTCTCATACCTGTCTCAACTTTCTTCAATTTCTTTCGTGATATCCTCCTCACCGGATCCTTCTCCGTAATGTACAGAGTCAGATTCGGCGAGGGTGTCCTTGTACGAGATTGAATCATGGTTCCCCTTGTGGTCTCTAGAGGTATTGTTCCTAAAAAAGGAAGCAGAAGAGAATGGATATTAATGTCAGAAGTAGGTAGAAGGAGATATAATATTGATGAATTAACAAAAGAAGGGATTCATTTGATGTGGTCATGACAAATTTTCCCTATACTAAAACGTGAGGCTCATACATATGTCCTACGCGGAATACATCCCTTTTCAAAAGGTCTTACTCATTATTACTAAGAGAAAATGCATAAGCAAGTAATGTCATCCAATTTGTGATATTCTCCCCACTAGCAAGTGGACGGACGAAAAGGCCTGAGAGAGTTTCATCAAGCAGGGCTCCAATGGTGACCCCGATCGAAAACAAACATGATAAGCCTTCGTGAGAAGCAACGTCGTCGGGTTGAATCATTTGTGGTGGGCCAGGAAATGAAGCAGCGAGGGGAGGAAATAGCATTGCACGTGAATTTCCGGTTAAACGTTTCCGTCAGGCGACTTCGTAATCTTTGAAATTAGGATAGAAACCTAGTCCAAAAGTGCCTTTGTTCTTACTTGGAGCTATTGGGTGTATGATGCCCTGACCGTGGATTCCCAGTTTGCGTCCTAAGATGAAGTTGTTGCCTAACATGATCTTCCCCACCATAAGCTCAGCTCTGTCTGGTGCTGGCTCTCCTCAATCCCTAATCACAGAAATGAGATCGAAGGCATGGAAACACAATGCACCTTCGGTCTCGATTCCGATGAAAGGTACGAAAGTCTCCTTATAGATGTTGTAATCTTCCTCCCCATCGATTAAAACCAGGCGATCCTCAGATATAAATTTTACTTTCTGATGCAGGGTAGAAGGCACTAGAACCAGCGGCGTGTATCCAAGGTCTTCCAAAAAGTAGACTGTAGACCCCTGGAATGTTCAAGACTTTGAAAGCTACGCTAAACACGCATGGACCAATCTCAAATGGTAATTCAATTTCCCCTTCTACCTCCCTTATATTGCCATCAAAAGCTCGAACAACACTCTTGGTTGGACGGATGAGTGACGGATCTATATTCATATGTTGGAGGGTGGACATCGGGCATACATTTAAAGTTGATTCGTTATCAATCATTACTCTTGAGAGTACATATCCCTTGCTCTTGCACACGATGTAGAGGGAATTGACATGTTGTTGTCCCTCAGAACCCAACTCTTCATCCCCGAAGGCGATTTGGCTAGCAAAAACCGAACCGATGAGATTTTCCACTTGGCGGGTTGAAATTTCCTTTGGTACCAGGGCTTCCTTCAAAACATTCATTAATGCATCTCGGTGTGGTTCAGAACTCAACAACAGAGCCAACAAAGATATTTGCGCTGGGGTTCTGCGCAACTGGTCCACGACCTTGTACTCAGCATCCTTTACAATCTTCATGAAATTGCTCGCTTCTTCTTCAGTTACCTTCATCTTTTGGGCTCCCTCCACCTCCTTCTCCTTGGGCGGGTTTTCTGGCTGGATATAGCAACGTCCAGATCGAGTCATACTAAAAATGTCTTCATTTTTCGCTGATCCTTCCGCATGCCCCCCATAGTTCCATGGTACCCTTTTGTTGCTCTCGTACTTGAATGGTGTTGGTCTTTGCGGTATATAGTCAATGATTAGTGGGGTGATCATCTACACATAATTTTTATCATTTCCCGACCCATGGGGCTGACCAAAGGGGTTGGTCCTTCTTCTAAGAAGATCATGTTGACTGAGCCTGAAGCGTGATTGGGTAGCGGATTGGTATTGACATTCAGTGGCGAAATGGGATTTAAGACCAGGTACTTATGATCGATAAGGTCTTGTATTCAGTGCTTCAGGCGAGGGAAATTGTTAGTGGTGTGCCCAGGTGCTCCCATATGGAACTCACATTTTGAATTTGGTTCATTAGCCAGAATTCTCGTTTTGGGACTCAGAACCTCAGGACCTATAAGCCCTTGAGCCAAAACCTTCTTATACAATTTAACCAACGGTATTGGAAGCGGGGTAAATTGTCGGGGCTCTCGAAATCTCTTTTGGTTCCCACCTCGGTTAATAGAATCTTGTGGGTTAGGCAGAGAGGTTGATCCTTGTGGGGCTCGAGGAGCCTGAGGCATCGGGACCACCGGTGATGGTTGGTATTGTTGATACAAACCCGAGTGAGGAGCCTGGTAAGGGTTCGGATAGACCGCGCCAATGGTCGGGGTAGGCTTCTTTGTTCCAGTTTTCTTAAGATCCGCTGCACTTTTGTATGGGTCTTCAATCTTTCTGTACCGAAGCCCTCGCTCGATCAATTCGCCCATCATGATGAGATTTGAAAAATTCGATGTGGATTGACTCATCATTTGGGTATAATATATACCCTTAAGAGTGCTGATAAAAATCGGAACCGCCTCGTTCTGCCCGGGAGGCGGGTTCATGCAGTTAGCCTTTCCCCTCCATTCAGTCACATAATCTTTGAAAGATTGTCCCTCTTTCATCTCCATAACCTGAAGATCAAGGCGAGTAGGAGCGTTATCCAGATTGTGCTTATATCGGCGGTGGAAAAGCTTGTCCAGCTCCTTCATATTTGGCACTTGCTCCGTTCTTAACCCTACGAACTGTTGGATATCGATAGTGACAGCCCAGTAAGGAAAAAGGCCTCGAAGGCCCAATAACTATAGAGGGGGTAAACCCATAACATTCGAACCGGACCGGCCTCCATAGAATGGTCCAGAACCGAGCCCAAAGCCTCTGAGGACACCATGAGTGCTCGCCATTCTTTACCAGGCCGTGACCTCTCACTGCTCGCCATGAGAGTGCTCGCCCCGAAGAGAGCCCTGTCTCTCTCCTCTGGTCCCACTAAACCGTTAATAACAGAATGGCCATGATATCCCGCGTATCTCGGTCACATATTCACTAAAGATTAGATTTGGTAACTGCAATATCTCGCAATAACTGCCATATCCCACGATCCGAATCTTCAGCAACTCAATATACACTAAGATATTCAGTTGCCTTTATACGGTTCTATCTCTCTTATCCTATAAATACTCTTGCTTTACATACGTTCTTTACGTTTTGAGTTTTATACACACATATACTCATTTAAGCATCGGAGAGGGACCCAGAGACACCCCCTCTGTTGCGCTCCCCTACCTGCAGGTTCACCGGAGTTGGAGCAGAAGCGTCTTCCCAACCTTGTCTGGCATTCAATTCACTGCCAGATCAACATCCAGGATTTCACGATCCAATATTTGGCGCCGTCTGTGGGAACGAGCAATTCAGCCATGAGAACTCGATCCCAAAGCAACCGTCGGAACCAGACCAGGGAGCGATCCTCAGATAGCTCTGATTCCGCCGTCGCTTCACCGCTTCAACAGGAACCTGCCAGCCGAGCAGGAGTTAATGTCGTTCCTCTGCGAAAAACTCGAGAGCATGTCGGTGATTCAAGACCGACCCCCGCTGCTAATCAAAACGGAGCCCCGGCACCGCAGACAGTCCACATTGCTGGGCAAGACATCAATTTAACCCCAGAGATGGTCTCTCTGCTGGAAGGCATCCTAGGACAGGCGCGCCGCCAAGCCCCTGCTCCTCAAGAAAACAATCCCTCTGCTCCTAAGGAAAACCACCGCCCTGCTGCCACAGGGCCCTCACCTTCGGAAGCGGCAAATCCTGGTCCCACTGCGCCTCAGGAGGATCAGGAGATGACGTCAGGTCAGCAGTCCCTACCTCCGGCATACACCAAGGAGCCAGCAGCCGCGCATACTGCCAATCCTTCCGGTCCTCCTCCACTTGGAACCTTGCCTATGTACTGCACTGTGGATCATATGGATGACCTCCTCAACAAAAGGCTCCAGGAAAGACAGCTGACAGTCGTAGCTCCCTTCAAGGAGCAGTTCTCTCATCCTTTTACCGACGGGTTCGTCGCCATCAAAATCCCAAAGGATGTGGTTGCTCGGGCCATACCTGAGTATAGCGGTGGAGGAGATCCCACCGTGCATGTCAACAAACATGAAGCCTCCCTTCTGGGTAAGTCAAATGATCCCAACCACTTGGCTTAGTTATTTCCATCTACTCTTTCGGGTTCGGCTTCGTCCTGGTTCTTCGGCCTCCCTGCAGTATCAATCAGAACTTGGGCAGAGTTAAGAAGCAAGTTCCTGGAGAGAGATATGGGCGAGGGCCAGTTGCTGAAGAGCGTGGTCGCCCTTGACTCAGTCAAACAGCAGCCTGGAGAGTCGCTGTCCAACTTCTACGGGCGTTTTCATCAAAACGTCACAGAATTAGATCGTCGAATCTCGGATGGGGAGATCATTCGAGCCTTCTACAGAGGTCTGGATGTGGCCAACAAGGCCTCGAGAAAGCTGCGAAATAGCTATCACGTGAAGGAGATTGAGACGTTGGAGGAGCTGGTATCCAGAGCAAAAGGTTTCATAGACCTTGAACGGGCGAACACCGAGGCTAACCTCCTGACGACCTCGCTAAGGGTGGTCCATGAACCCCGACGCGATGGTAAGAAGGAGGTAAAGAAGGAGAAGAAGGGAAAGGAGAGCAAGCCCCGAGTCGAGTCTCTTCCAGCGCCTCGCCATCCAGAGGTCCCTGAGTACTTCACGCCTTTAAATAGGCAGATCTCAGCGGTACTAGTCGAGATGGAGAGGAGGTCCTTGGCGAGGCCACCGATGCCTCGTCGAGGTGGGCTGCCCATGGGAAAGGATGTCGAGAGCTACTGTAGATACCACAAGTGCAAGGGCCACAAGACAGATGACTGCAAAATTTTGAAGCGGGACATAGAGAGGCTGATTCAGGGAGGAATGTTGAAAGAATTTGTGGCAGGGCGAGACCGAAGTCGAACGCCCCCCAGGAGGCATCGTTCGCCAGCCCCTGCAGAACAAGCTGAGCCATCTGGAAGCAAGAGGAGAGTGAATCTGATTGCAGGAGGATTCGGTGCAGGTGGCGAGAGGTCAAGCGCCAGGGAGGTCTACGCCACTCAGATCTCTACAGCAGTTCAGTTGGGGATGCAGACCCGACCTGAAGAGAACATTGTCATCTCATTCTCTGAAGATGATTTGGCACATGTCACCACTCCCCACAACGATGCTCTGGTCATTACGGCAGATATTGACGGCTGTGATGTTGCAAGGATTCTGGTCGACGGAGGCAGCTCGACAGACATCCTATTCCTGGACGCCTTTGAGAAGATGGGCAAGTCCAAACGCGACCTGAAGAGGGTCGACTTTCCGCTGATCGGGTTTGCAGGAAGAACAACTTATCCACTGGGGGCTATAACCATGCCGGTAATTTTTGGCGAGGGGTGGAAGAGCATTAAGGTGTCGGTCACTTTCCTGGTGGTCAATTCACCTACATCCTACAACGCCATCATAGGGAGGACCACGATCAACCCAAATAAGATTGTGGCCTCCACTGTCCACCAAAAGATGAAGTTCCCCACTCCTAACGGGATTGGAGAAGTGCTCAGAGATCAGCCTTCCTCGCGGCAATGCTATGTGAACTGTTTACGCAGGAAGAACCAAAGGGAGGCGCTCGCCATCGAAACAGAGGCCGACCCCCGCGAGGACTTGGCTCGGTCGGCACCTATGGAGGAATTGGAGGAGGTCGAGATCGATGGTCCCGACAAAAAGGTGCGCATTGGGACCACCTTGAAAGAGGACCAGAAGGAGGCCATGACCGCCCTCCTCAAAGAATTTAAAGAGATCTTCGTCTGGCAGCCGAGCGACATGCCAGGAATAAGCACAGATATCATCTCCCACGAGCTCAGGATAGACCCCTCCATCAAGCCGATCGCCCAAAAGAGAAGATCATTCGGGACGGATAAGCGTTTGGCGATCAGACAGGAAGTCGGCAGGTTGATTGAAGCTGACTTCGTCAGAGAGGTAAGATTCCAGAGCTGGGTCGCCAACCCAGTTTTGGTCAGGAAATCAAATGGCAAGTGGAGGATGTGCGTCGACTTCCGCGACTTGAACAAGGCTTGCCCAAAAGATTCATATCCCCTTCCGAGGATTGATCAGCTGGTCGATGCTACCACGGGTCATGAGATGCTGAGCTTCATGGACGCCTACTCAGGCTACAACCAGATCAGAATGCATCCCGACGATGAGGCTCACACCGCTTTTTATGCTGATGGGGACATTCTGTGCTACAAGGTGATGCCTTTTGGCCTTATCAATGCCGGGGCAACTTATCAACGGATGGTGAACCGACTGTTCCAAGACATGTTGGGAAGGAACATGGAGGCCTACGTGGATGATATGCTCGTCAAAACCATCAAGGGCAATCCTCACACGGCGGACCTCCGCGAAGCTTTTGAATGCATGAGAATACACAGTGTTCGCCTGAATCCTGCCAAGTGCGCCTTTGGGGTCAAGTCCGGTAAATTTCTGGGTTTTATGGTCAGTGAAAGAGGAATTGAAGCGAACCCAGAAAAGCTAAAGGCCATAGAGGAAATGAAGTCGCCAACTTGCCACAAGGAAGTCCAGTGCCTGAATGGACGCCTAGCTGCTCTAAACCGCTTCCTCTCCAAAGCGAGCGACAGGTCCCTCCCATTCTTCAAAACTCTGAGGGTCAACCGCAAGTTCGAGTGGACGCCAGACTGCGAGGAAGCGTTCCAGTCTTTGAAGAGACATATCCAAACTCTCCCAGCTCTGGCAAAACCCATTCCAGGCGAGCAGCTCTTCCTTTATCTAGGCATTAGCGATGTGGCAGTCAGTGCTGTCTTAATAAAGGAGGAAAATAATATTCTTAGTCCAGTGTATTTTATTAGCAAAATGTTCAACTCAGCAGAAATAAAATATGTCCAGATTGAGAAGTATCTCTATGCCTTAGTTATTGCTGCTCGGAAGCTGAGACCTTACTTTCATGCGCACGACATCACGGTCCTCACCAATCAACCTCTCAAAAACTTCCTGATGAAGCCAGATTCTTCAGGAAGAATGGTTAAGTGGGCGATCGAGCTCAGCGAGTTCAAGATCAAATTTGCGCCAAAAACGGCCATCAAAGGTCAAGCACTAGCTGATTTTATAGTGGAAAGCACGAGTAACGGTCAAACAGAAGCAGAGAACAGGCCAAGTCAGTCAGCAGACGACAATCAAATCTGGGAACTCTATACGGATGGGTCTTCATCAAAAGAAGGCTCGGGGGCAGGTTTAATTCTTATTCCTCCTGAGGGCGAGCCTCTGAAATACGCGATCGCCTTAACATTTCCGGCGACCAATAATGAAGCAGAATATGAGGCTCTTATCACTGGACTCAAACTATCAAAAGGAATGGGTATAACTGCGCTTAAGGTAAAAAGTGACTCAGAGCTTATTGTCAATCAGGTTAATGGCGCCTACGAGGCAAAGGGAGAAAAGATGAAGAAATATCTCAGCATTGCCAAAAAGCTGGTCGCGGAAATCCCAAATTTCGCGATTGAGTCTATTCCTCGCCAAGAAAACCAGATGGCAGATTCTTTGAGTAAACTGGCCTTCGGAGGGACGACAGTCCAGGATGTACAATTTCTGGAGAAAGCTCTATGTTCAGTCCTGGAAAGCAGAGCAGAGGTCTTTAACATCCAAGGACAGGTCACATGGATGACCCCGTTTCAGAATTATTTAAAAGAAGGGATCCTACCAGAGGACGAAGGCGAATTCACGAGGATTAGAAGACTCGCAGCTAGGTATCTAATCATCGGTGGAGAACTCTAGAGAAGAGGCTACTTGACACCTTACTTGAGGTGTGTCGCTCATCCTGAAACAGAAAAGGTTCTTCGAGAAGCTCACGAAGGGGCAGCAGCATGTCATGAAGGTGCTCGATCACTAACCAGGAAAATATTCAGATTGGGATACTACTGGCCGACCTTAGGAAAGGACCCAGCCGAATTAACACAGAAGTGTGAGATTTGCCAGCAGTTTGCACCACGATCGGGTCGACCATCGACACTATTATCCCCAATGGCGGGTGCCTGGCCTTTCGCTCACTGGGGAATCGATATATTGGGTCCTTTTCCCATTAGCACTGGTCAGCGTACTCATATTATAGTGGCAATCGACTACTTCACTAAGTGGGTAGAGGCGAAAGCTCTAGCTTCGACAACAGAATTCCAGGTCATCAAGTTCCTGCAGGTCAACATATTCTCCAGGTTTGGCATTCCTAAGATACTCATCAGTGATAATGGTCCGCAATTTGTTGGAAAGGAGCTGAAATGGCTCTGTGAAGAATATCATGTGGACCATCGTTTCAGCTCAGTACATCATCCTCAAACGAATGGGCAAGTTGAAGCAGCCAACAAGGTTGTCTTAGCAGGACTTAAGAAAAGGGTTCGAGCATTCAAAGGGAACTGGGCAGATGAACTGGAAAACGTGTTATGGGCAATCAGAACGACGCCTAAGGCGGCCACAGGAGAAACGCCTTTCAGTTTAGTGTACGGATCAGAAGCAGTAGCACCAGCCGAATTAGTAGTGCCTACCCACAGAGTCTTACACTTTAACGCGGAGGCAAATGAGATCGAGCGTAGAACTGACCTCGACTTAGCAGAGGAAAAGAGATGGCTCTCGGAAAAGACACAGGCAAAGATGCGCTTGGCGACCGCTCGGTATTTCAACAGAAAAGTCAGCGCTCGCCAATTTTTCATGGGGGAGATGGTTATGAGAAGGAATGAATTCACAAGGCTGGACAGTAAAAATAAACTTTCAGCCAAATGGGAAGGACCATACAAAGTAGTAGAGATCGCCGCACCAGGATCCTACTATTTGGAAACCACCGAAGGCGAGAGGTTACCCCGTCCATTTAATTCTGAGCATTTAAGAAGATTTTATACATAGCTTGTAATCAAACTGTTATGTCAATAAAAGAAAGTCATTCCTTCATAAAGCATGTCCACTCGAAGCAAGCCGAAGCCCTAGCAACAAAGCTAGGCCAAAAGCCCTAGCAACAAAGCTAGGCCAAAAGCCCTAACAACAAAGTTAGGCCAAAAGCCCTAACAACAAAGCTAGGCCAAAAAGCCCTAGCAACAAAGCTAAGCCAAAAAGCCCTAACAACAAAGTTAGGGCAAAAGCCGTAGCAACAAAGCTAGGCCAAAAAGCCCTGACGCCAAAGTCAGGCCAAAAAAGCCCTAGTAACAAGGCTAGGCCAAAAGCCCTGACGCTAAAGTCAGGCCAAAAGACCTATCAATAAAGTTAGGCAAAACCAAAAAGCTCTGACGCCAAAGTCAGGCCAAAAGACCTAGCAAAACGTTAGACAAAATAAAAACCCTGACGCCAAAGTCAGACCAGAGAAATTTTAGGCGATCACTATCGATGATAAAGCCTGAAAAATTACAAATTCCCTGTTATTATGCCAACACCTCAAAGGTTTAAACTTCAAAGAAGGAAATATCTCTTTGAACTTAGAAGTTTATGCTTTTAAGTGTCAGAAGTATTATCCTTAGAAAGTTCGACTTATGCTTGGTCTAAGGCTTTAAGGGTCGACGACATTACAAAGCAAGAAAAAGTGGAGAGTAATTATGATTAAGACATTGGATGAATAGCCAAACATGTTCAAAAATGCTCATGAATACAAAAGGCATTCAATATAAAAACCCACGTCTTAAGAAAGTAATTACAAACCAAAACGAAAATTACAAAGACAGCTATCTACAAAGATAAAAATAAATACGGTCGCCAAAGAGTCGGAGGCTTCAAGCTTTGGGATCCTCGGGGGCAAGGGTGCTCTGCTCGCCTTCGGGGGCAGGAGTACTGGGCTCGCCTCCAGGAGCAGCCTCTTCAGCAACAGCGGGTCGAGAAGGGCGACTCCGGAAGAAGCTCTTCAAGGATGCAACTTCCCCAAGGGGAAAGTTGGGGTCGACCGCCTGGACCTCCTCCACCAGGTCTTGAAGAAAATCGGCAATCGCCGACTTCATCACCTTCAAGGCCTGGTCCTCAAAGTCTTCGGAGGCCTTGAACTCCTCAACCACGGCTTGGGGTGAAGGAACTGCCTTCAGCTGATCAGCCAGCCGGTTCTTCTCCTCCTCTAGGGCGATCCCCCTGGCTTCAGCAGCATCCCTCTGGGCGTCAGCAGCGGCCCTTTGCGCCTCAGCGGCGACCCGAAGAGCGTCCGACTCGGCCAGCTGAGCGCGAACCTCCTTCAACTCAGCCTCTAGGCGAGCCCGGACCGCTTCTCCTTCATCAAGGCACCGATGAAGGGATTCAAAATCCTGAAGGGATTCAAAATCCTGAAGGGATTCAAAATCCTGAAGGGATTCAAAATCCTGAAGGGCTTCAAAATCCTGAAGGGCTTCAAAATCCTAAAGGGCAGCCGCCACATCGGCCTCCCTCCGCTTGATATCAGCAAGGAGGCGCTGCTCCTTGCTGAAATACTCTGACCGGGCATTGTCTACCAAGGCGATCGCCGCGTTAGCAGTCGTCTTGATAGCCTCCAGCTGCCCAGGGGAGATCCCCGTGCTCCGGTATTGCTCCAGCTCGACAAGCAGGTCTGAATGCTTGCCGGCGAGCTCGCCGAAGACACGACCGATCATCACCTCTTCCCGAACGAGCTGACAACAAAAGAGAATTGTCAGGACACGAACAAAAGGGAACGGCTATGGAAAAAGGAAAAGAAACGAGGTCTTACCAGAGCGACTCGTTCGTAGTGAGACCGAAGGAACCCCTCGATCTGAGGAAGCTCCGTGGGGACGGACGAACGGTCCTTGGGGGGAATTATCCCATCAAGGAGCCGCATGCACAAGTCCGGGCTACCCCGGAGGCTCTTCTGGGCAGGGCACCCCTTCTTCGAAAGGTCCCCACAAGGGAACCAAGCACCCCGAGAGTTCGCAGCCTTGAGCGGCTGGAACAAGCTCGCCATGGAGCAATACTCCTCCCCAGGAACCCTTGAGGAGCTGGGGGCATCGGAACCCTTCTTATGGGTCCCAGACTCCTTCGGGGGGACCGCGGACGCCGTAGGAGGTGGGGGCGCCAAAGATAAAACCTTCCCCTGGCCAGTCGTAGGGCCCTGAGGGGAAGGAGGGATGACCACCGAAGCAGGAGCCTTCCTTTTGCCAGTGGAAGGACCCTCAGGAGGAGGAGGAGGAGGATGCTGTTCAATAGTCGGCTGCTCCTCACTCCTGACCTTCTTGGCAGGTGGAGGAGAAGGGTCTCGGACCACGTCAACCGTGGACTCTTCTGCAAAACAAAAAGAAGAAAGTCGCGTCAAACAAATGCAGGAAATTTATAGACAAGGCGGAATATGAAAATAATGCAATGTGAAACAACATACCTTGCTGGCAAGGGCCAGCAGGGGCCGAAGGAAGGGCCTCCTCTGGTTTCCTCTTGGACGATCGCCTAGAGGGGGGAGGAGGAGAGCTCAGCAGCACCTGGTCGGGGGACAACCCCGCCGATTCCTGGTCATCAAAGAGACCTATCAGTTTTCGGCTCTTGCTTACGACCTTGCCTACAAGTGATAAAACAAGATAAGAGTTAGAGAATTACTCAATCATCAAAGATTGGCGTGGCTTGATGAATGCCCGCCATCTCAAGGGCATTCTGAGCGGATGGACTTGAACTGGGATGACCGATGCAGCCGGTACAGGTCGTCGATGGCATTCCGGTCACTCCCTGACAATTCTTCAAAGGAGGGAGGAAAATCCTTGTCCGGAGCAAACAATTTCCAGGGTACACCCCCCTTGTACAAGAAGTAAAACTTCTTGTAGTTGGAGTTAGTGGCCCGGAAATCATCGAACAGGCGGACATGGACGTTCCAAACCCATCCCTGAGGGCCTTCCCACTCTGAAAACTTCGGCCAGCGGGATTGGAAGTGGTGGAGGTGGTTTGCCCCTGCGGCCAGTCGGAAGAAACACCGGAGCAAGGCCAGTGAATACACTCATTCCTGGCGTATGCACATGAACTTGAAACCGACCCACATCCTGAGGGCATTCAGAACAAGCTGCGTGGGGTGAATCCCGTAAAACTGACACAAGGTCTGTAAATCCTCATAGAGAGGAAAACGCAACCCAGCATCGATCTGGACCGCATAAATGTAAACCTCTCCGTCGTGAGGAAAATGCAGACCTAGGCCAGGATACCTAGGAGCATCCTCCACGCTGAAGCCACCGAGCGCCACCACGGTCTTAAAGTAAGCCGGCTTCAATTCATTAGGCTTGACGTCTACTCGAACAAATTCAAATATTGCAATGATAAACATAAAAAGCAAAGAACAGCAGGGGATATCACCAAAACAGAGCATTGAAAAACAGGGATTTACCTTTCGGAGAAAAGATTGGCGTTTGAAGTACAGGCCCATCTACCACCACTGGGGTGGCCGCAGACCTCCCCACGTCAGGCTGTTTCCCCGCTGAGGAGGGCGCAGCTTCATCCCTAATGGTCAAGGGAACACTGGCATTCTGAGGGGCGCTGGCTTTGTTAGCACCCTTGATGGCCATATGTTTGACTCTCTGACTTCTGGGGGTCATGGAAATGGTCGAAAGGAGAACTAAAGAGGATTGAAAGAGAAAGAAGAAGGATTCGCAAATAGGCTCTGGAAACTTGGAAGAGTGAATAAGCGTAAAGAACAAAACAGAGAAACTGACGTTTCTTATATAATCCCAAAAGGGAGTAACCGCCACGGACGAATCGAAGCGACACAGAGAATAATTGCACCTTTTTGGAAAAAATCGAAGCAATGTCAGAATTCCAAGAGACACCTCGGGGAGACAAACGGTTGGCTGGTGCAGACAACTGTCAGACTACCCTAGGTTTACGGAAAAGTAAATGTCAGGCGTGCCTCAAGTGACCGTTCGATTTCTGGACAACTGTGCAGTTATTAAATGCTAACAAGTCCACTAAGGAGACAAGAGGGTCGCCAGCGCACTAGTAAGCGCTATCAGAAGTACCCCGGGCAGGTAGTGATCGCCTAGCCAAGAAAGATAGACTTTCATAAACCTAGATTACCTCGAGTGATCGCCAAAGAGGAATAAAAGGAAGGATATCTTTTCAGCTTTGAACGAAGAAAAAACTGCTCGCCAAACAGGCTCAAAATGCCTCAAAGGTCATGAACCAGTACAAGAAACGAAAAAAACCGAATCTGAGACGTCACTATCTAAAACCCTACCAGGAAATAAAGCTCGACTGAAGAGACTTCAATCAAGCTTCGGGGGCAAATGTTGGATATCGATAGTGAAAAAGGCCTCGAAGGCCCAATAACTATAGAGGGGGTAAACCCATAACATTCGAACCGGACCGGCCTCCATAGAATGGCCCAGAACCGAGCCCAAAGCCTCTGAAGACACCATGAGTGCTCGTCATTCTTTACCAGTTCGTGACCTCTCACTGCTCGCAATGAGAGTGCTCGCCCCGAAGAGAGCCTTGCCTCTCTCCTCTGGTCCCACTAAACCGTTAATAACAGAATGGCCATGATATCCCGCGTATCTCGGTCACATATTCACTAAAGATTAGATTTGGTAACTGCAATATCTCACAATAACTGCCATATCCCACGATCCGAATCTTCAGCAACTCAATATACACTAAGATATTCAGTTGTCTTTATACGGTTCTATCTCTCTGACCCTATAAATACCCTTGTTTTATATACGTTCTTTACGTTTTGAGTTTTATACACACATATACTCATTTAAGCATCGGAGAGGGACCCAGAGACACCCCCTCTGTTGCACTCCCCTACCTGCAGGTTCACCGGAGTTGGAGCAGAAGCGTCTTCCCAACCTTGTCTGGCATTCAATTCACTGCCAGATTAGCATCCAGGATTTCACGATCCAACACGAACCAAACCAGCGCCTCCCCTTTCAAACTTTCCTGGAAGGTCTGGACCATCAACTTGGTATACTGCTGATATGGAGTCATTTTCGCCATGTAGATCTTGAGGTGAACAATCGGATGTCCTGTTCTATTGATCCTTTCAAAGTCTGTCACCTTAAATTTATCGGGCATTGGGATTTCCTGAAATATAGCAAGATCAAAGAAATTCAAGTCTCCCAATCGATCTAATCCTTGAATAGACCTCATCTTTTCTTCAATCTGCTTCAACCGCTTGTCTTGTTCGGTCTCGACCGAGACGACTGTGACCGAGTAATTGGGGAGGCCAAATGCGGGTCGTGTGACTTGGTTGGGGTAAACAGGTACAGGAGGTACAACCCGATCATGTTGAAGAGGAAACGCTTGCTCATGAGGGTCATGTACGGGTAATGGAACTTGATTAGGACAGTCGTATGTAGGACGTGGAGCTTGGTTGGGGTGGCCATATGTGGGAGGTGGAGCTTGGACAGGATGATCATAAGTGGGAGGTGGAGCTTGGTCAAGATGACCATATGTGGGAGGTGAAGCTTGCTCAGGGTGACCATATGTGGTAGGTGGAGCTTGGTCGGGTAAGACCAAAGTACTTGCCATGGATTGATGAGGTACTACGAGGGGAGGTATTGCTTGAGAAGACGAGGTGTCTGCCTGGGCGTTTAGAAAACCAACATTTGCTTGAACCTGGATGTCATGCCAGCCATGCCAGCATTCATGGTGTGTATAGTTTGTTCTAGTTGGATGATCCTCTCTTCGTATTCTTGAGGTGCCGGAGTTGTCAACTGTCGCATGGGTTCCGGAAAACCTGGTGGAGGGCTTTGATTTTGTTGCTCCATTTGTTCCCATTGAACGAAACCGCGAGTGCGTATCGGGCTTGTTCTTGCCAAATGTGTCTAAATCATTCAAATATTATAGTAAGAATGATAAATACACAATTGATCATGCATGTTTTTTTTAAAATATGCATGTTCCGTTCATTCCATTCGTAGGCTTTGATGACATATACGACAAACGTTTTTTCAAACAATACTCTAAAAGGAGTTGGTTAATCAAAGTCTAATTCTTAAGACGTTTCACACGACGGCGTAGCTCGTTGAGTGCATTTGTCGCTTGCTCCTTGGTTCGAAGGAAGGTCGGGGACATGCATTTCGAAAATCTTTTTATTTGCCTCGCCCTTCGTCTGGACTGTTCAAGGGTGACATTCAACTCATCTATTTTTCCCTCACATTTCTCCAAGGTGCGATCCCGATTTTCACTTCATTTCGCACACATCGTAACTCATTGCGGAGGCGTTGGATCTCTTTCTTGGATCTAGAGTGTTCATCAGCCCAAGCAATACTTTGAATTTCCACCCTAGATTTCATGATCGCGTAGATGTCCTCGTGAGATGACGGTGATTGCTTGGGTCTATCCCCGATTATCTCATTCGGTTCAAAAGGCGGACTTGCGGGTGCCGAGTAGAACTTATGAATGTACTCCGTTGTCGCATGGTATTCATTTTCCTTTGTCGTGGAGCCTTCCATTAGATTTATGAATAGTGGGACTCGGTTTCCCCAATCATCATTCACTTCTCGAACTGAGTCTCGTAGTGAGTTTGCAATGTGTGCTCGGCTGTGCCACTTGTATGATCTTGGGGGTCCATGAATGTACACCGGAATATCTTGGAAACCACCGAATTGTCGAATAATTCGGGAAGGGTAGGTGGTCATGGATCCTCGATGGTTGAGAAGCGGAACTCCCTCGAAAGTTTTTTATCTAAGGATCGTAGAATGGTGGATGGGTAACCATCTAGCCATCCATAAAATGTACTTATACGTTAATTTTGAAATATAGATTTTCCAATCGAGGGCTTTCCATTTCTCAGCTTCGAACAATGATCGACCTAACATTATCGAGATAACCCTTTTGTCACCTAAAAAGTTTGCCCGGGGAAAATTCATGTCAAATTCTTTTATATGGCTTAAGAACCAAATCTGAAGTAAGGTCGGACTTGCTTTTAGTTCTCCTTTCCCTTTGGTTTTTAAAATGTTTAGAGATGCAATGGTTTCGGCGAGAAATGCCGTCACGAAACCCTTGCCTTCTATTACTTGGGTAACGACTTTAGCCATAGCTGAGTCGATGAGACCATTAGAAAAGGGGAATATGACTGTTCCCAAAACAAGTAAAATAAAAGCATGGCATCTTCCCGGGGCATTTGTTTTATCGACAATTTGGTGCTCTATCCAATATACCAAAAGTTCAATAGATAAGCCATGACCCCCATGCAGCCTGAGCTCGGTGGACATTTTGTTTGTTGTGACTTTGAGCAGTTTGGCCAAGGTACTATCTCCGCCTCTTTGTTAGAGGTCGGGTTGAACAATTCCACGATCCCAATCTACCCCTTGAATGAGTTGACAGTATTCTTCGAACGTAGGTGTGATTTCATTGTTGTTTATCACGAAGACAATGTTTTTTACATCCCAAAAATTAGACAAAGCATCGAGGAGAGACCAGTTGACTTTGTAGTTTGCGAGTTCATGAACCTCTCCAATGTTCTCATTCACGTACTTCTGATCCTCTTTTATCATGGCTTTCTATATTCGGGCAATTTCGACTGTGGGGGGCTGAATGGCCTTGGTGCGAGGACAGTGGTTTGTCTGCTTCATCCTTACCAAAGATGATATGTGAAATGTCCTAAGGATACAAGACAAAATGAACGGAACTTACATTTTTTTTTTTAGAAAAATGCAATGCAAGTGCGAGAAAGTAAATGTCACTACTAAGTTATTACATTTACATAGGTTTATGGGATACAAAAGGCCCAATCGTATACATGTCATAATCTATGGCCAAAACAAAGCACGAGAAAAGGAACAAACACGAAACTGGTAGAAGGTTAAGCGTGGTGTGGAGCTTTTGTTCTAACGGGATGGAATTTCTAGGTCCTCTGAACCAGCGGAACCTCACCCCCTGTAGAGGATCATATGCTCATTTCGATCATCTAGTTGAGTTTTTTAGGTGCGTGTCGGCGGTCCAAACCGCTCCGGGCGCATTCCCCTACTAAACTCCCCTAAGCTCTTAATGTGCTCCAGGTCCGAGCGGGTAATGGTAACTAGCGTGGTATGTGCAGAACGAGGATTTACATTATTTTGAATTATTACATTTACATTGCTTTTTGGACAAAATTTTAAAACTGCAAGCATAAGCAAACGGTCAAAACAGATAGGTAAAAATATAACATGGCAAAGCAAACATGACAAAGCCTAAACCCTCTAAAAAATCCCCAGCAGAGTCGCCAAATTGTCGGACATCAAATCTGACTTTCCTGACTATCATGACTTGCATACGGTATTTTGAATCTATTTTTCCAATCTCGATTACTCGCATACGGTATTTTGATCCCGAGGCAAAATCAGGTGTTTACAAGTATGCTCGTGGATGCTCGACAACATGGAACCGGAGCTAGTCAACCAGTATGTCGAATTCCCCACGGCAAAGGATCTGTGGAACGGACTATCTGCAACATACACTAAAGGCAAATACGGAGTCCAATTGTTCGCTTTAATAGTTCAGACAAATAACACAAAACAGGGCCAAAATTTTTAGAGTCTTTGTACAGTAAATTACAAAGCCTATGGACGGAAATCGAGCAACGTGATCCAAATACGATGAAATGCACACAAGATATTCAGTTATGGAACACGAAGCGGGCCGAAACAAAGCTATATCAATTTCTGAATGCAGTAAGCAATGATTTTGATAATGAAAAACGTGATTTGCTCAGGATTAGCCCACTACCTGAGGTGGAGATGGCGTATTCAACAATTCGATCGGAGCGTGATCGAAGACAAGTCATGATAGTCACGCAACACACCGAATCTGGTGGTACGGGAGTCGAAGTGGGACTAGTGACTCGGTTATTTCTGGAGACCAACACTGGGGGAGTCGGACCGGGCAACGCCTCTAGACCGCAGCAACTCGCCGGAAAGGGAAAACCAGGCTGAAGTGGTGGCGTCGACCGGAAGACTCTCCGGTGTAGCCACTGCGGAAAACAAATACATGAAAAATTTGAGTGTTACCTCTTGATCGAATTTCCCGATGGATGGAGGAGCCAAAGAAAATAGGGAGTCGGCGCCGACAATCAAGTCTTCACGGTGGCGAATGGATGTGACGATTGGGGGAAGGGCACCGAGACTCCGAACTACGGCCATGGAGGCATGACTGCGGTGGCCAAGACTGCGGTGGCCAAGACTCCGACCGAAGGCTATGGATGGAACGGGTGGAACCATCACGGTCTTGAGAGGCCTGACGGTCCTCCCACCATGTGGAACCCATTGGAGGAGGCAAGGCGGCGATACGCAACCGGAAACCTAGGACACAGCGGAGAAGAATGACGTAGGGTTTCCCGAACAGGTGCGGATGGAGGAGAAAGAATGACTGCGGCTCAACCTCCTACATATACTGAAGGTATAGGGTTTTCGGGGTAAACTCAAAATTACCCCTATCCCTTAAGTAATCAGAATATGGGTTTGGGTCGAAAAATGGGTCTGGATTCATACCAAATAATGGGTTCGGATTCGGGCCGAATTAATATGTGTTTTGGGCCTTCAGTTTTTAAGCTCAATAATTCTGAATGTGATGAAATACGGACTATTGCTCGTACATTTTTTGCTCAAAAAGATGTATTAGGGAAATGTGAAAAATGGCTACTCGATTGTGGAGCCACGGACAGTATGAGTTATGACAGGAATGATTTTGTAAGTCATTCAGTACCAAGACGGGAAATGATCCAGGCAGCAAATGGAGAATTGGTACCGGTTCAGGGAGCAGGAACCGTTAATATTTTCTCAAATATTAAATTGGAGAATTGTCTTTATGTGCCTAGTTTAACGTGTAAGTTACTCTCTATTAATCATGTCACGAGAGAATTCAACTGTATGGTGCTAATATATCCCAATTTATGTTTACTACAGGATATTCAATCGGGGAAAATCATCGGATGTGGAATTGAACATCAATACATGTATTATGTGGAGGAAGTGACTCAATACAGAACTGCAATGCTTGCTCACAGAACAGTCACCAGACAACAATGGTTGTGGCATTGGAGGTTGGGTCATCCGTCTGGAGGGTACCTTCATAAATTATTCCCTAGTTTATTTCCGTCAAATCAAAAACTTGTGTGTGAAACCTGTATTCGTTGCTAAAAGCCATAAACATTCATTTCCCATATCTGAATCTAGAGCCAAGTCAGTTTTTTCTCTCATACATTATGATGTTTGGGGGCCGGCTCCAAATAATAGTACATGTATGTCAAGTAATGGCTTTGGATATTTTTTGCTTTTTATCTATGATTATTCTCGTATGACCTGGGTATACTTTCTTAAGAACAAGGCTGAAGTTTTTACTAAGTTTGTAGAATTTCACAATCTAGTCAAAACTCAGTATAATACCAACATTCAGGTCCTTTAGTCTGACAATGGTAGAGAGTTTGTAAATTCTACTCTCCAACAGTTTCTTAAAGACAGAGGAATTATTTATCAAACCTCTTGTCCACACACTCCTCAACAGAATGGAGTCGCAGAACGAAAAAATCAACATATTCTAGAAATGACTAGAGTATTAATGCTAGAGTCAAATGTTCCAACCTTTTTCTGGCCAGAAGTTGTTGCTACTTCTGTCTATCTTCTGAATCACCTCCCAACGACGATGATTCAGTTTCAAACACATGTCTAGGTCTTATCGAGTCATATGAGTGTTCCAACAGCCTTGACACTCCAACCATATGTCTTTGGATGTTCTGTTTTTGTACATATTCCAAAAACATATCGTTCTAAATTTGATTCATGCTCTGTGAAATGTGTGTTTGTGGGGTATGGGATTCATAAAAAAGGCTA
Source organism: Chamaenerion angustifolium (assembly GCA_946814005.1). Taxonomy (NCBI): domain Eukaryota; kingdom Viridiplantae; phylum Streptophyta; class Magnoliopsida; order Myrtales; family Onagraceae; genus Chamaenerion; species Chamaenerion angustifolium. The sequence continues at coordinate 29,290,967 of OX328267.1, read as the reverse complement.
CCGTTGTTTTAATCCAAAAAAACATCGTATGTACACTACTATGGACTATACATTTCTAGAAACAGAGTTCTACTATACTGCCCAATCTGCTGTCCAGGGGGAGAGTCATAATAGTATTCCATTAGATTGGTTGATACAGACTACTGTGACCACTCCAGTGTTTCCTGAGATAGTTCCAACAGAGCAAGTTGGTGGAACCTCCGAGACATTACCTCCCATTATACAGGTCTCGAATGCTTCAACCCCGGCGAATATTCCGGAGGTTAGTAATTCTAATTGGATTACTCCTGGTTCTATTACATTTCATAACAATAGCTTGGAAGAATCACTAGTACATGAAAGATATGTACTACCAGCCAGGAGAAACAGGGGGTTCCTCCTATCAGATATGAACCAGAATACAACCCAAAAGCAAGTAGATATCCAGTAGCAAACTTGGCAATGAGGAGTCTCACACCAGTTGCACAAGCCTTTGCTACTACAATATACACTCAAGACATACCCAACAATGTGGAGTCAGCGTTAAAAGTTCCAGAATGGTGGCAATCCATGAGAATGGAGATGGAAGCCCTAGAAAAGAACCCAACGTGGGAGAAGTGTGATATGCCTTACGGAAAAAGAGTGGTTGGCTGCAAATGGGTGTTTACCGTAAAACACAGGGTCGATGGATTCGTGGAGAGATACAAAGCAAGACTGGTAGCCAAAGGATATACTCAAACATATGGCATTGATTACTCAGAAACATTCTTCCCAGTAGCTCGAATTGATACTATTCGAGTATTGTTCTCTATAGCTGCAAATAAGAACTGGTTGTTACACCAGTTTGACGTGAAGAATGCTTTCTTACATGATTATTTAGAGGAAGAAGTATGTATGGAACCACCACCTGGTTTCACGACAGGATTCCAACAATCAGATGTATGTAAATTAAAAAAGGTGATCTACAGGCCCAAACGATCGCCAAGTGCATGGTTTGGGAGATTCACAGTAGCTATGAAGAAATATGGCTACCGGCAAAGTAACTCAGATCATATCTTATTCATCAAAAGAATGGAAGGTCGAGTAACCTGTTTGATTATATATGTAGATGATATGATTATTACAGGTGATGATAAGGAAGAAATAGTTCAGCTCCAGAAGAATCTATTTCAAGAATTTGAAATGAAGGATTTGGGGGAACTCAAGTACTTATTGGGGATTGAAGTACTACGGTCTGAAATAGGTATTTTCATTTCACAAAGAAAATACATTTTAAACTTGTTAGTAGAAACTGGATCGGTGGACTGTAAACCAGCTGAGACACCAATGGTATTGAACCATGGACTGAGGATAGTAGAAGGAGTCGAACCGACATATCAAGCTAGGTTTCAACATCTAGTTGGGAAATTGATCTATCTCTCACACACCAGACCAGATATTACATACGCAGTAGGTGTGGTAAGTCAGTTCATGCATAAGCCACAAGTAGATCACATGGAAGTTGCTCTTAGAATCCTTCGATATTTAAAGGGTTCACCAGGAAGTGGAGTATTGTTCCAGAAGAATGGTCATCTCAGAATAGAGGCGTACACAGATGCGGATTGGACAGGGAATTCGACAGACAGAAGATCGACTTCAGATTACTTTGCCATGGTGGGAGGAAATCTGGTAACTTGGAAGAGTAAAAAGCAGAAGGTAGTGACACTATCGAGTGTCGAGGAAGAGTTCATAGGAGTTGCTCGAGGTCTCACAGAAGTGTTATGGCTATACAAATTGTTAACTGAGATTGGTTTTCCTATCCAGGAACCCTGTAAGTTAATGTGTGATAATCGTGCAACTATAAACATTTCAGAGAATCCAGTTCAACATGATCGTACAAAACATGTTGAAATTGATCGGCACTTTATAAAAGAGAAACTAGAAAATGGAATTATCATGATTTCGTTTGTACGTTTTGAAGATCAACTTGAAGATATACTCACCAAGGTAGTAAACAGAACAAGTTTCAGGAATGTTTTGCGCAAGTTAAATATCGGGGATCCTACTATTTAACTTGAGGAGGAGTGTTGAAACATACTTGGCATCCACCATCACCAAGATGCTATCCTGTACTTCTGCACATGCTCTACACAACTTAAGTCAATAATACATAGTTTAACTTTACATTTATTATTGTCTTACCTACAAATATTCCATGTACTTTGTATGGGTTAATGTTTAGTTTTATATTTATGTTTGGTACCAAGTGTAATACAAATAGGAAGTAACTTATCAATGAAGTTAAGTTGAATGCTATGGTTAGCTTCAATACACTCTATATTCCGTTATACTAGTTAACAGGACTGTCTGAATCGTCACTCTCCTTTTGTGGGTAGAACATTAATGTTTGTTGATGTTCAAGGTGTTATAGTTATGTTTATGTTTTGTTTTTACTATTATTGGTCAAAGTGCCCCCTAAAGTTTGACCGAAATTTAAGAATCCCCCTTAAAGTTTAAAGTGTCCCTTAATGTTTAAAAATGATGAAAAATCCCCCCTTGTCAGATGCTCTTTTAGGGGGAATTTTTCATCATTTTCTTAACATTAGGGGGTATTTTAAACTTTAAGGAGGATTCTTAAATTTCGGCCAAACTTTAGGGGGCACTTTGACCATTAACCCGTTTATGTATGTATGTTTTAGTGTAGAAGAGTAGAGTAAAGAGAGTCACTTGGTTTTACTATAAAACAAACATCATCGTACCATGTGTTACTACCACCTTACATAGTACCATAGTTCGGTATGCATTATAAGAATGAACACAAGGCGACCGACCACCCTCTTATTAGGCGGGAAGCACCACGGGAGAGTGTCACGTTAAAGGTGTCTCACTACGACGACAATTCTCTACATCGTCTTAGGTTAAAATTTACATAAAGGAGAGGTATCGAGTATAAATTGGGTGTTACTTATATTGGAAAATACTCGCTAAATTAGCAGAATTAACTTAAACGAAGATAATAACAACGATGAAACTTTTGTAAGAAAGAATATGAAATAAACATGAAAGGAGGTATAAATTCTTAAGCTCTTTACATTCAGTATACATACAATCATACATTAACATGACAAACAATGTAGCAAAAGTCAAAGAAGATAAAATTTAGGGTTAATTATTTCAATAGTTACACATTTTGCTTATGTGACTAATTGGTTATAATTTGTGCAGAATAGTTACATAAGTGTGAGTATGTGATTATTTGGTCATTTTTACTGTTCATCGTTAAATTTCTCTGTTAAATCACTATTCTAACATATAAAATTACAATATTATTCCTCTTTAATTAACTTATTGACCCTAAACCTAAGATCGAACACACTGAACATTGCCTTACACTGATCATTACCTTACATTCCTCTGTGGACCTCTTCTCACCCAGACGCTCAACATCTAGTTCAAACTCGCGGCGATCGAAGAAAAATAAACAGACAACAACAAAGTTGAAACAGACAGCAACCTCTTCTCTCCCTCCTACTTTTTTCATCTGGAAACTCATTTTACCTCCTTAGGGTTGCTCCGCGCGATTTATCTAGTGTACGGCATTCGCCATCATTGATCTGATTCGATTAGATGAGTTCAGATACAAATATCCATAAATAGCATACATCATTTTGTGTGGATGGATCTAGGGCTTGATTTTTGCTTAGATCTGAATGTATCTCTTTTGTGGTTATTGGGATTGCATGTATATTTTTATGCTTCTGTATTTTGGGTGTTAGGCCAAATCCATACGGATTGAAAAGCTCGATTGATGTCAAGCCTTTCACTGTTTTCTGATTTTCATGCTAGAGCTTCAATTTTTCTAGATTAGTATAACATGAAATCAGTAATTGTTTTGCTCTGTTGCATATGGCTCCTACTTGATTGGTTTCTAATTTGTACTTTGTAGTACAACTTCATGTTAGAGTGATTGCTGAGTGGAGAATTTGCAATGTGATTAGAGTGATTGTTGGGATAGAATGATTGTTGGGTGAAATTGAAGGAGAAAAAAGATAAACATTTGAAAAAAAAAATGAAAGGCATATAATAGTCAGTTAATAATTCAAAAATATGTTAATAATATTAACTGACGAACAAAAATTAACGGTTCACTAACGGAGTAACCAATCAGTCACATGCTAAAAGATACATAACCATCGAGTAGGGGTGAGCAAAAAATACTGGTTGGACCGAGACCGGCCCGAGACCGGCCCGATTAAGACCGAGACCGACTAGGACCGAGACCGAGCGGGCGGGTTTTTTCCTCTAAAGTCGGGATTGGGCTCGGGTTCGGGTTTTTTCCCGAAATTCCCGATTAGGACCGGCCCGGCCCGAGTTGCCTAAAAACCTAATACATAATACTATATATACTATACAAGTATAGTAGTATACAACAACTCACAAAGTCTCCATGTGTGTTTGGATTGTATGTTCTATATTTATAATGTGTGTTTGGATTGTATGTTTGATACTTGATTTATTTTGTTTGTATGTTCTAAATTTGTTGAAAATTCGGACAATTTTTTTTTTTTTTAATTTGGATTGAAAATTTCGGTAATGGACCGAGACCGGCCCGAGTCAAGCAAGACCGACTCGGGCGGGCTTTTTATATCGAAGTCGGTCTCGGTCTCGGTTCTCCAAAGGTGAAGACCGAAATTTCGGGCTCGGGCTCGGTCTTGCCTAAAAAACCGGCCCGGACCGCCCAAGCTCACCCCTACCATCGAGTCACAAAAAAAATGATTAATCAATTAATCGCAAAGATGTGTAATCATTGAAATAATTATCCCTAAAATATAAAAATTTACACGTATAGAGACTTACATAAGTCAATGACATTATCATATTTTACTTTCTACATCATTACTTCACAATAATTTTAGCAACATGTGCTTTTAAATTATAATATTCATAGCTTTTAAATACGGTTGTACTAATTTTTTAGATTTTGTAAAGGGAAAAGTAGGTAAATGCACCCCGGATGTTTATTTATTTTTTGTAACTGGACTCATATGTTTTTTTACGGAAGTAATTCCCCTCGGATGTTTTATTTTGTTGGTAATTGCACCAAACATTAATTATACATGTTAAGTGTCACGTGTTATTCATGTGCGAACGTTTATTTTGAAAGAATGCAATGTAAAAAAACATGTTTACCCTTTTGACATCTCATCACCTTCTTTGGAAACTAATGTTGCTCTTCCTCTGCATACACTTCGACTTCGGTCATATTCCAATTTCAAAATTTTCGAAACCCTGGTGTTCTTCTCCCTTAGTGTCGATCTCTTCAATCTCGCGGCGAACAGAAATACAGACTGCCGAAGAAGAAACTCTGTTTCGGCTCCACTCTGCAGAAGCAACAAAGAAAGTTGATTGCGGCTCCACTCTGTCCAACGAAGGAAGAAACTTGGCGCGTTGATTTGTGCATAGAAACTCGGTCGGCCAAACTAGAAAGGAGTCCTATTTGTCCACGGCAAGCGGTGAGTGCGTCAGTTGTGCCCCGTTTTGTACATAATGGTTCGGTTTAAAGAGAATGTTTTGTTTATAGAATACTTGGGTTTTTAGACAGAATGCTTCATTTTTTTCCGATATACTGCTGAAGTTCAATTGCTGATGGGTTTGATTTTTAATTTGTTAGGGTAAATTATGGATAAGGATAGTAGCCAAACTTACCAGTTGACGATTCACCACAACGAAATGTTTATTGGTGGAAATTGGGTTGGAAAGACCGAAATCACTGATTTAGGAGGGATGTAATCAGTTTTGAGATAATGGAAGTGTTCATGGAGTATTACAGATTAGTCGCAGGTGAGTGTATTTGCTATCTCCCTCATAATGGTGATTTGAAAACAGATTTGGAAGTTTTGAAAAGCAATGCACACGTTACTGATATGTTGGAGAGGCACGATGGAAGTTTAGATTTAGTCGTGTATGTGTTGACACTGTTTGATCCTGTTGTATGTGCGAATGATCCATTTATGGAAGTCATTCTCATAAAAGTCATTCAACGGATATAAGAGACATTGAAAAGTCAAGTTTCGGGAGATAAAGGAAAACATCCCATGGAAGAAGACTACGCGTTATCTTCATCAGAGAAAACAGATTCACTATTGGATGCTATATAGTAAACATAAGTGGTGAGGTTGATGCAAGTGCAGCTATGCACCAGACGAGATTGAATGAGTCTGGCTTTGAATATTTACTATACGGTGGAAACATTGAAGATTGTCTAACTAGGCAAGTTCATGTTGTTGAACCAGTGGAGGTAAGATAAGCTGAATGCCGAAGTGACACCCTAACTACTCATGTTGGTTCTGACGTTGAAGGCGACATCACAAGTGCATGGATTTACAAAATATTTGATGAGGCTCTGAACGCGGAAACGATAGGCAATCAACGACCTAAACATGAACTGAAATTAGGGATGAGGTTTATAGATGGGCATGCATTCAGAAATCATGTCGTCGAACACAGTATTGAGGAGGGTTACATACCAGATTTCTGCAAGAAAAACAACGTCGGTCGTGTAGAAGTTGTTTGCAAGCAAGGTTGTGAGTTTGTCATGGTTGGTGCGAAAATGAACAGTGAGAATACATTTCAAATACGAAAGTTGGTACCGGAACATACATGTGGACAAGCTTACCACACAAAGAAGAACGGTGGGAAGTTAATTGCGGATACATTCATGGAACTCATAAAAAATGAATCAAGTACAAAGAGTAAGACTATTTTCGAAGAGATTCAAAAAAGGTTCAACTTTGACGTTAAAAGGTGGAATATCTGCGAGGGTATCAAGTTGGCTCGGAAAGCCCTTGAAGGAGATAGAGTTTGGTAGTTTGAGAGGTTGTGTGATTATGTTGGCACTGTTATGTTGCAGAACCCAGACAGCAGTGTTGTGATACAAGTAGACGACCGAAATTTTTCAAGGAATTGACATCATTACCTGGTATCTTGGACATGAAATGAACAGACGACCAAAATTTTTCATGGTCCAAGCTGTTCTCGCACGAGTTTTGTAGACCGCAGTAGCACAGTGGTTCCTCATAGGTCATATTCGGGTTAGATGTCAAAGGGGAAGAAGAATGGGAAGAATAGTCACAGTACTTACCACCCATCATATTACGAAGGGAGAAGACGCAAAGAGAGGAGGCACAACCGAAGGGAGAAGATGAAATGAAAAATGGAGAACAGAGAGACTTTATCAACAGAAAGTGACTAGAGTATTTTCGGTATATACATTTACGAGTCAAACACATGAAAACCACGTGAAGGTAATTTAACGGACAACAAACGACAATGGACGAAAATTTCCAATTACCAACAAACTGAAACATCCGGGTGTGATAACAAACATTATGGTCCAATTACCAACGACTGCAAACATCCCGGTGCAATTTCATACTTTTCCCTTTTGTAAATTAGATTCTAAATTTTTTGGTAAGTAAGCAACTGAAATAATATTTATCTTTTAAATCAATTATTACTTATTAATATATTTTAGATAATAATATTTATATATATACGGTTATGAATACACATCATTATAAATAGAAAATTTGTTATTATAACTACACCACCACATCATATCAGCACAATATTTTTTTATTTTTTTTGCCAAAATCAGCACAATAATTAATCACATAAAATTTATATTCAACTTTGAATCCAACAGTCAACATAGCGACTTTGTGTTATTGACAGACAATTTCTGTACATACATTTGATCAAATATCAACAGCAAGAAGCAATAGCTTCTAACAGAGAGACAGTAAATTCCATCTGGGTTTCTTCGTCGATTCGGGTAAACAAAGGTACGTGAACAAAGAGAGACTTATGAACCTTTTCTTCTGCAAAACGAAGGGAATGGTAATACACGTAGTTGCATACGAAACGCCCTGCATCATGCGATATCACCACATCGTATCCCTTCCTCCTTAGGAACTTCAACATCGAATCCGTGCAGCAAGTAGTCTTCAAATAATAAGACAACCCATAATGGTCAGATCGATATGGTCAAAGAATCTATATGAATGGGATCACCATACCTGTCTTTGTTCTGAAATTCCACCATCTTCAGCAACTATGGGATGTTTCTGAAGAGGAAGCAAAGTTAGACACATGGTTGAAACGGTTCAGTCTGATAAGTGATAAGAAGATTGATAAATATGATGTGATCGAACCTGAGGCTGCCATCCAAGCTGATCTGGGCATCGGAAAGTGGCTTCATTAACAGCCTGCTGCTCAATGGCAAACTTTAGAGACCCACTGTTCACACCCAAGTGAAGCTGAAATTGATAATGAGGAAGTCCATGGTTGCAGAATTATATAGCCAAATATTGCCAGTCTAAGTCATTACACATATCTCTATGCATAAAATGGAGACCATGAATTCATAGCTTCAAGTTTCTAGTCCAATCATTATATGCATCTTTTCTTATAATAAACTAGCATGGCTAAGCAATTTGAGACCAAAAGCTGTAAGAATTATAAAAACGTTTAAGTCATAATGACTAACCCAAACAACTTGTTCATTGTTTGTAGATCCTGCATTAGAGATGCCCGATTCCATGACCTTATAAAGCACGGGACGTGCCCCGTCTCCTGCAGCCTCAAGAACTGTGCAGCTACCGAGAGTCACACCAGATGGCAAACCCTTTTTTTCAACAAAACTCCTCAGGTTATTAACAATGGTCTCGGTAGGATTTTCAGCAACTCCCTGGAATTTCTTGAATCCAGTAACGTTGATCGTGACAGCCTTTGGCCCCTCCGAACCCATATCGCTCTGAACACGAATGCAGTTCCCAATTTTTGATGAAATAGATCAACAAAACTTCTGGATTCAATCAGACCTTCAAATCAGCCAATAAATCGAACATAATTGCAGATACTGGAAATCAAAAGCTAGCATAATAGCAGATACTGGAAGTCAAAAGCTAGCAATTTTTGATGAACTAGATCAATAAACCTTGTGCATTCAACTTTTTTTTTAAACTCTTTCATCTTCTTAATTAGAGTAAAGTTGTCATTACTACATAGACAGCACAGCATGAAATCCCCTGGAGTCAATTCTTCAGTATATTTAACTAGAATTAGATTGAATTACTCTTCTACACCAACACAAGTCTGGTGCTATTTACGGATAGGCAAAATCATTCCTTTTCTGCTCAAACTTCGATCAATCAATCAATTACGGAACAGAATTCTGGATTTCGAAACATGGTCGAAAGTGGAGTGAGCTGCAATTACCACTGGAGATCACTGATGACACAAAAGAAGAACGAAACAGAGAAACGCGGATTTAAGTCATTAAAGTAGAAGGTGATTACCTGCTGCGATTCCCAGAAGATGGAGTTCTCTTGTTATCTTAGTGAAGAAGAAGATCAATTGAATTCCGAGTTTGATTCAATCAATTCTTGCAGTCGCAGTCCGATGGATAATTAAAGACTCCAATTTTAGAAAAAGAACGATAGTAGGGGTCTTATCATATGACGTGGAACAAAGAGGCGCCAGACTGGATCAATTGCACTGTTCTTTCTTTAATATAATTTCATTGTTAAAAATATCACCGATGGACGATTATTGAATCAAATTATTAGAATATTGTTTGCGTAATAGTATATTTTTTTTTTATATTTAATAACATATTTATATTATTTTTAAATGAAGTGTAAAATAATTTTTAAAAGTAAAATAATTTACTATTATAAGAATTAAAAAGTTATTTTTTTTAGTGAATACACACTATAATAATCTTTTTAAAAGTTCATTATTGTAAGTTTGAATTGTTTACAATAAAAATATTAAAACTTAAAAATGCATGAAATAATTAATTATATAGATAAGTTATTATAAATTATATTATGAAATACAAAAAATTATATATTATATTAAGTGCATTTGTTCATAAAATTAGTTAAAAATGCATGAGTCAATAATTAAAATTAATAATAAGATAATAATTAATACTTTTAAGTTAAATATTTTTTTATATTTTTATGACTTAATTTTGTGCATATGTTTACAAAAGATTATTAAAATCATTAGTAATTTTTTATTTATTTTAGTAATAATAATAATATATTATATTTTTATTATATAAATAGTATTTTAATAATTCAAAAATAGGTTGTCTTATAAATATAAAAAAAAATCACAAATCTGTAAAAAAATATGGTAATGTCCATATAATACTCTTGACATATTTTCTATGTTTTATTACTTCTATCAATGTACATATACAAATATTAGTATTTTTCTAGCAATATTAACAATCTCTAATGTTTTAGTATACATATTATATTTTATCTAATTGTAAATTATATTTAGTTTATAAATATTTAATTTTAATTTTTTGACATTGTTAAAATTTATTGTGATATTATTGTAATGAAGTAGGTGGTGTTTATATGTGACTTATGTCTTATTTTAATAAGAGTATTATGTGATATATAAAATGATCCTTAATTAATCTATATTTTAATTTGTAAAAGTCAATTTTAATACGTGCATACTTGATATTTATAAAATATAATATTATGTATTTTATTATTATATAAATTTCACTTCATAAAATATATTTAATGAAAAATCATAATTACTAATGTAAAATAAAGAGAAATAATATGAATTTTGTAACTTCTTCTCTTGAGAATGAATGAGAGACTTTGAAGAATTTTAAAGTGATATACATGACATGCCACCTAAGAATGAGAAATTTATGATTGACATGGATCAATTAGAATATGTTAATTTAATATTATGAGTGATAAAATACAACAAAAAACTTATTTGTCAACATTTTATGTGATTTGACCAAATTAATATAGAATAGAATAGATAGATGACTTGTTCATTATTATTATTATTATTGGATAAAATAATTTAAAAAATTATTAAAAACATACTAACTTTTGGTATCATTAAAAAATTACATCAAATGTAATATAAAATTAGATGAAAATTTGAAAACAAATTATTATTACTGTGGGGGAAACAGAAACAATTTTTGACAAATTTAAAAATAAAATACAATATAATAATCTATCTATTAATTACATTGAATAATTTTGTCAAATAAATTGGTAAATAAAAATAAAAGTGGGAAAAAAAATTGGTAAATAAAAACTCAGTTGACCCATATTAGGTCGATCAGGTGAATCCTGGGCCTGAATCTTTCACTGGGCCGAACATCCAGACGGAAGACGGTTATGCTTATAAATACGAAGAAACTCAGTTCAAAACAGGAGCTCGACATATTCTGCCACTGGTTCGTCGTTTCGGCCTCCACTAAACCTCGCCTGAACCCGTCTGACAAGAGGAGGTAGGAACAAGATGATCATCCCGTACGATGCTTCACATGCGGCAAGGTGCGCGCGAATAATCTCTCTTGTTTTTGATCGTTTGGAGGGGAAATAACTTCCGACTCATGGTTTGATTAGGGTTTCGTCTAGTAGTCTGCGTGTGTAGGAGGTGAGCAAACGCCCTAGGGTTTTCTTGTGTTTATTTTAATGACTATTATGTTCCTATTTGTTGATGGTTTAGGTGATTGGAAGCAAATGGGACCAATATCTCGATCTGCTTCAGGCTGACTACCCCGAAGGGTAAGAATGGAATTTTCGATCTTCTTGATGATAATGCAGCTAGCTGTTGCTTGCTGCTCTTTGAATTCTTTCACTACATATAACTAGAAATATCAGCAATTGGCTGGCTGTATCGTCTATTTCGAATGGAGTTGCATCTGGAGTCTGGACACCTTATTAGTAGTCTTATACAATGATATGTAGGACTTATCATTTAAAATAGTATCCTTTAAGTTGATTTGATTATCGATTTCTCCTGGGTTATGAATTTAATTTATGAACTAGATCAATAAACCTTCTGCATTCAACTTTTTTTTAACTCTTTCATCTTCTTGTTAACACAGGTAATATAAATCTGCTCCTCTCAATCTCACAATTTCAGGTTTTTCATTCAATTGTCATATTCATCAATTCAGTCATACAATGTACATTTATACAACTTTCCCTATCTATCTAGTAACTATGTTAATTATTATGTTTACCACATATTGTCAATATTACTATTCTACTTTTGACAATAGTTTATAGCTTTATTGAATGTTTACTTGTTGAACATTGACTCATTGACTTCATTATTCTGACACTCCCTCTCAAGTTAAGTGGCTGGATCTCTGATACTCAGCTTGCCCATACTTCCTTGAAAACCTTCAAGTTCACTGCTTTGGTCAGTATATCTGCTAGTTGGTGTTCTGAACGAACAAATGGCAGTTTGATGTTTCTCCCTCAAGCTGTATAAATGTATTTTGTATAGCTGACTTGATGAGAGAGGCACGGGATGAAGAAAGGAGTTGCAGGAACCGAAATGAAGAGTGCGGCTACGTGATGAGAACATGTAAAGAGACTTGGTATTTGCAACCAAATCCCTCGACTTCAAACCCTAGCAACTCTGGATCGAAAGTTGCGAAAAATCACAAAACAACCCCAAAAATATTTCAGTTCATCCCTTGAACATTTGACATGTGCATATTCAGTCCATAATTAAGACAGATTAAAAAATATCAGTGGATTTTTTACTGTGGTGCAACCGACACTATAAGTATGATGCACGTGATCTTAAGAATATATTCTCGAGTCCCGAATTGAGTATATTAATACTGCATATGGGGCTAGGGCTCAAGTGACGAGAATGGAAACAGTAGAAATCTCTCCAACCCTGAAAATTTCAAATTGGTTACTAGTTCCAAACCTCTCAAATAAGGAAATGAATTGTACTATGGTGATGAATCCGAACTTTTGCATACTGTAGGATATCCAAACGGGGGTGATTATTGGGCGTGGCACTGAATGCGTTGGTCTGTAATATGTTGATGAAGTGGCTTGACAAGGTTCGACGTCGCTTGCTCATGGGACTTCAGAACGAGAGACTTGGTTATGACATAGGAGATTGGGTCATCCATCCTCGGGTTATCTAAAACTTTTATTTCCTAAGTTGTTTATGAATAAGAGTGATAATCTTTTTTGTGAGATTTGTATTTTTGCAAAAAGTTATAGGCAAACGTTTTAAGTGAAGTATTACTCGTATGAATTCCATGTTTGCCTTAGTACATTCTGATGTGTGGGGTCCATCACCTATATCTAGGGGTCAAGGTCTTAGATATTTTGTGTTGTTTATCGATGATTGCACTCGCATAACGTGAGTGTATTTTTTAAAACAAAAATCTGAAGTGTTTGACAAGTTCACTCACTTCTTCCAAATGATCCAAAATCAGTTTCAGAAAAACATTCAAGTCTTTCGGTCTGATAATGGGGGGAATTTGTCAATCAACATATGAAAAAAAAATCTTTTTAGAAAAGGAATTATTCACCAAACCTCTTGTCCACACACTCTAGAACAAAATGGTGTGGTCGAAAGAAAAAATCGAATCTTTCTTGAAATGACAAGATCCCTACTCATTGAGTCCAAAGTACCAACAACATTCTGGCCTGAAGCTGTTGCCACGACAACATATCTCCTTAATCGTCTCTCTACAAAAATCCTAAATTTCAAAACACCACTTGATATTCTCTCTGAAATCACCAAAGTGCCTCAACACTCAGTCTAAATCATCGTGTCTTTGCATGTTCTGTATTCGTACACATACCTAAAAATGACCTCACCAAATTTGATCCATGTGCAGTCAAGTGCGTGTTTGACTGTTTGTAGGATATGGAGTTCATCAGAAAGGGTATCAGTGTTATGATCCTAAAACTCGTCGCATGTTCACCAAAATGAACTGTGATTTCTTGAAAAAGAGTTTTTTTTATCACTAGTCCAGTGTTCAGGGTGAATCTTACAGTAGAATCATTGGATTGGGTATGTAGTCCAAACATCTCCTGTGATAGACAAAGTCTCTCCTATGATGGTCCAACAGAGCTGGCGAATCTATGGATGACAATAGTGTCGTGTCGTGTCTAATCGTATCGTGTTATTAATCGTGTCGTGTCTTAACATGTTTCGTGTCTAAATAGATAATTTCTAAACGTGTCTCAAAACATCATACACGAACACGACACGATTAAGTAGCAGATCACATGTGACACGACACGGGACACAATTAACTTTCTTGGAAATTAAAAATTGAAAAACATAACGGATAAACACGAAAGGATACGACACGATACAATTAAGAACAACATGATTAATACGAATTTACACGATTAAACATGAAACGACACGTTACACGACACGATTAACACGAAAAACATTAATTTTTTATATTTTTTTGAACGTGTCACGATTAGACATGAGACGATTAGTTAACCGTGTCTTTATTCGTGTCACAGGTATACACGACACGATTAGACACGATTAGTTAATCGTGTTTTATCGTGTTTATACAGATATCCGCAGATCTGAGTTGTTTAGACACGATTATTAATCATGTCTAAACGTATAAGAGTTGTTTAGACACGGGATCCGTTAAGGTCAAACACATATACGCTTTAAAGCAGATCGTGTCGTGTCAGAAATTGACACCCCTAGGCGAATCGAACCATCAGACCAACATCAGATACGTCATTATCGACCAACCAACTAAGGGTCACAACTGATACTCCGCCATTTGAGGTATATGAGGTAAACCCGGTAAGTCCATCTGAACCTCAAAATGTTCTAGTTGAAGAATCAGAAGAACAAGAGGAGGAAATGACGGGAGAGTACAAATTACCCCCAAGAGAGAATCGAGTGCGTTCGCCTAAAAGATACACACCGAATAGGGGAACAAGCAAATTCAGGTATCCTGTGGCAAATACAGTAAGGGGGAGGTTAAGCAAGGAAGCAAAGACATTCACAAAGTCTATTCTCCAAGAAGAAATCCTGAGTACAATCACGGAGGCTCAACAATCCAAGAGTTGGCAACAACCTATGGATTTTGAATTAGAGGCACTAGAAAGGAACAAGACATGGGAGATTTGTAAGTTACCGGTTGGAAAGAAACCAGTAGGTTGCATGTGGATGTATACTATCAAATACAAGCAAGACGGACCCATTGATAGATACAAAGCAAGATTGGTGGCAAAAGGATACACTCAGACATACGAGATCAATTATTCCGAGACATTCTCACCCGTAGCCAAGATAGACACAATCAGAGTATTTGATGTCTATAGCTGCAATTAAAGACTGGTCTCTCCACCAGTTCGATGTGTAGAATGCATTTCTTCATGGAGACCTTGAAGAAGAAGTGTATATGAAAATTCCGTCAGGATACAGAGATGAGGGTCATGAAGAAAAGGTGTGTCGACTAAAGAAGGCACTATATGGTCTGAAACAATCTCATCGAGCATGGTTTGGGAGGTTCACTATAGCCATGAAGAAATATGTGTATAATCAAAGCAACTCAGATCACACATTATTCTTGAAAAAGACAGGAGCCCTAATAACCCGTTTGATAATTTATGTCGATGACATGATTATCACAGAGGATGATATATAAGAAATGCATAGATAAGAAATGCATTTGCTGAAGAAGAACTTGTTTGCAAAATTCGAGATGAAGGATCTCAGGAATTTGAAATACTTACTTGAAATTGAGGTACTAAGATCAAGAAAATGAATATTTATATCTCAAAGCAAGTATATTTTGGATTTCTTGACAGAGACAAGAATGTTGGAATGCAAGTCAGCTGAAACTCCAATGGTAGTAAATCATGGCTTACAACTATCAGAAGGAGCGAGACGGGAACATAAAGAACGATATCAAAGGTTGGTGGGAAAACTTATATATTTGTCACATACCCGATCAGACATAATTTATGTGATCGG
The DNA here is from genome assembly GCA_946814005.1 of Chamaenerion angustifolium. Lineage (NCBI taxonomy): Eukaryota > Viridiplantae > Streptophyta > Magnoliopsida > Myrtales > Onagraceae > Chamaenerion > Chamaenerion angustifolium. The sequence goes on along the minus strand of OX328267.1, from coordinate 29,275,154 downwards.
GGTGGTAAGATAGTTTATGCATCAACCTCAAGTTGAACATATGGAAGCAGTCATGAGAATTATGAGGTATTTGAAGGGCACCTCAGGACATGGAGTTTTTTTCAGAATAAATGGTCATCTGGAAATCCAATGATACACATATACTGACTGGGCAAGCAACCCAGTTGATCGGAGATCCACATTCAGATATTTCACTTTTATTGGTGATAATCCGGTAACCTGGAGGAGCAAAAAACAAAAGGTGGTGGTTATCTCAAGTGTAGAAGCAAAGTTCCATGGAATAGCTAGAAGATTAACAAAAGTGCTATGACTAAGGAAGTTAATGACAGAAATTGGTTTCCCACCAACCAAGCCATTTGAGATACGATGTGACAACAAAGTCGCGATAAGTATTTCAGAAAATTCAGTTCAAGATGACTGGACCAAGCATATTGAGGTGGACATACATTTCATAAAGGAAAACCTCGAAGCCGGAAACATCAAACTGTCATTTGTTCGTTTAGAATACCAACTAATAGATATACTGATCAAAGCAGTGAACTCAAAGGTTTTCAAGGAAGTACTGGGCAAGTTGAGTATCAGAGATCCGACCACTCAATTTGAGGGGAAGAAACAGAATAATGAAGTCAACGAGTCAATGTTTAACAAGTCAACATTCAATAAAGGTAGAAACTATTGTCAAAAGTAGAATAGTAATATTGATAGTTTGTGGTAAACATAATAATTATCATAGCTACTAGATAGATAGAGAAAGTTGTATAAATGTACATTATATGACTGAATTGATAAATATGACAATTGAGTGAAAAAACTGAAATTGTGAGATTGAGAGAAACAGATATATATTACGTGTGTTAACACTTCTTAATTAGAGTGAATGTCATTACTACATAGACAGCACATCATGAAATCACCTGGAGTCAATTCTTCAGGACAGACAATTCATCAAATTGAATTACTCTTCTACACCAACACAAGTCTGGTGCTATTTATGGATGGGCAAAATCATTCCTTTTCTGCTCAAACTTCGATCAATCAATCAATTACGGAACATAATTCTGGATTTCGAAACATGATCGAAATTGGAGTGAGCTGCAATTACCACGGGAGATTAGGGTGTTGGAATAATTTTGGGACTACTAATGTCATTAAATAAATGTGTTGGGTCATTATTAATTAAGTCAAAATTGATGTGGTCTAATTTAGAATAAAGTTTGTGACTTAAGGACATATTTGTCATGAAGTTATTATGTGGCTGCCATAAGTGCTAATCTAATTTGATAAGGGGCCAAATTAGAAATAAACAATAGTTATTAGTAACTGTCTGACAGTTATTAATAATAGGGTAGTTCCCTGATTGCAGTACGTACGATAGTTTTCTTGTATCCCCATCAACAAGAATTCTCCAGACTCAGGCAAACTGCAATCAGAAGACCATCCAACTATTGGTGTTTGCAATCCATGGATTCAGGTACGCTTCCGCTATTTAAGATCTATGGTTTGGTTTCTCTTGAATTGAATTAGGATTTCTTTTAGGGATTTAAAAAACCCTAACAATTGGTATCAGAGCATTCCTAATTAATTCTTGAGTTTTTTTTGTTAACTGCGATACCGAAATAGAATCGTTGTTTTCTTTTAGTGTGTTTTGGTATCAATTATTTTATTAATCTTTGTCGCGCGTGGGTACAACATCGCATCGCATCGTGATGCGCGACTCTGATATCTTGTGTTTATATCGGCTTTTGCGATATTGCTTTTAATTCTGATTGTTTGGCATTATGCATATATGGTGATTTCCTTTCTTTGCGTTTATGATGTACATCCTGTTTTGTTTTGGCTTGATATTAATATTCACTTTTACTGAACATGGTTATCATTGTTTTCTTGGTATTGGCTTTTGATTGTTAAAGTGACAGTATTACTGTTTAGCCTTTCAAGTTGAATATTAGTATAATTGTCGTACATGACAGCATTATTCAGTGCTTTTAAATATCAGATTAAATCAATATCAATAGATTTAATTCTATTATTTTGTTAGGCTTTACGTACATCATGATTCTTATATATGTATGTATCATTATATTCGTTCATGTTCATATTAAAGTTTCAAAAGCTACAGAATACTATATACACATATTTAAAATTTTGGTAATTCAAATATATGGTTATTATAAATAATTCTTGGTCTATTATTCCTAATAAAGAGTCGAAACAAAAATGTCGCCAAAGTGACCTCTCTTGTCTAGATTATTTATGAAGAATTTTAGATGTTGTGTATATGTTAATTTATGCGGATACTAGTCGGCCCAAATGAAGATTAGTGACTGGCCAAATTAAATATACATATTTGTGATGATAAACATGTAACAATAGTAAAGTTTTACTTGTGAATAATTGATCGATCCAAAGATAGGTTAATTTTTTACGAGCTTTATTGTTAGTGTTTGACATTACAACAAGAATACCGCTAGCAGTTAATATTATTGTCCAAAGACTTGATATTGATGTTGCATTAGGTATCTTGAGATGGGATTTACCATTATTTGAATTTTATTGCTTATTAAGGTTAAATTTATGTGTATATATGTTTATGTGAATATATTGTTCTATTTCAGCTGTTGCTACTGTATCTGCTAATCTCAATTCGGTTACGGTCCTTAATGGTAACAACTTTAAGGATTGGAAGGAGAACATGATGATTGTTCTTGGCTGCATGGATCTTGACTTATCGCTTAGAATGGATAAGCCGGCTTCTCTTAAGGATGCTAGTTCCGCCGATGATAGGCGGATCTATGAGAAGTGGGACCGTTCTAACCGAATGAGTCTTATGATCATCAAGCGCGGCATACCTGAAGCTTTTAGGGGTGCGGTGTCTGAACAGATCACCAATGCCAAAGATTTTCTTGCCGAAATCGAAAAGCGCTTTGAAAAGAGCGATAAGGCTGAAACGAGCACTCTTTTAAAGAAGCTTATTTCAATGAAGTTCAATGGCAATGAAAACATAAGGGAGTACATTATGGAAATGTCTCATGTTGCTTCAAAGCTGAAATGACTCAAACTTGAGTTATCGGATGACTTGCTTGTCCATTTGGTCCTTATATCTCTCCCTTCTAAATTCAGTCAATTTCAGGTCAGTTATAACTGCCAGAAAGAGAAATGGTCTCTTAACGAGCTCATTTCATTTTGTGTTCAAGAGGAGGAAAGATTGAAGCAAGATAAGACTGAAAGTGCTCATTTGGCAAGTACCTCTAAAAGTAAGAATCTCAAGAGGAAAAATGAGGCTGCTAAAGATAAAAGTCCGGCACTAAAGAAACAAGCCCAACAGGAGCTTCCAGAGGGTTGTTTCTTTTGCAAGAAGCATGGACACGAGAAGAAGGAATGTCCTAAGTATCGCATATGGCGTCAGAAGAAAGGTACATTCCTTGCTTTAGTCTGTTCTGAGGTCAATTTGGCTTCAGTACCTAGAAACACTTGGTGGTTAGATTCTGGTGCTACTTCTAACATAAGTGTTTCGATGCAGGGTTGCCTGAGCTACCGAAGGCCAAGTGATGCCGAAAGACGCATCTATGTTGGTGATGGCAACTCGATAGATGTGGAAGCAATTGGGCATTTTAGATTGTTATTAAGTACCGGTTATTATTTGGATTTAATAGATACTTTTGTTGTACCGTCGTTTAAACGGAATTTGGTTTCTGTTTCTTATTTGGACAAATTAGGATATTGTTGTTCATTTCAAGACAGTGTGTTCAGTTTATCTATTAATTCTAAAGTTGTTGGGACTGGTTCACTTCTTATTTATGACAATCTTTATATGCTTGAAACTGTTGCTTCTTATAATGAAACCTTGAATGTGGAATCACGTGGTACTAAGCGCAAATTAAGCAATGAGAATTCAAGTTCTATATGGCACAAGCGATTAGGTCACATTTCTAGAAATAGAATTGAAAGGCTTGTTTCTGAAGGAATTTTGGATCAAATTGATTTTTCGGACTTTGATGTATGTGTTGCATGTATCAAAGGAAAATAGACTATAAGGAAGAAAATAGGTGCATTAAGGGAAACAGACGTCTTAGAGTTGATACATACAGACATTTGTGGACCATTTCCTACTCCTTCATGGAATGGTCAACAATATTTTGTATCATTCATAGACGACCATTCAAGATATGCATACATTTTTCTTATTCATGAAAAGTCCCAAGTATTGGACGTGTTCAAATCATTTAAAGCCGAAGTTGAAAACCAACTCAACAAAAGGATAAAGAAAGTCAAATCTGATCGTGGTGGTGAGTACTATGGTAGATATGACGGCTCAGGTGAACAACGTCCGGGACCCTTTGCCAGATACCTAGATGAGTGTGGTATCGTCCCACAGTACACTATGCCTGGGTCGCCCAGAATGAATGGTGTTGCTGAAAGACGAAACCGGACTCTTATGGATATGGTAAGGAGTATGATCAGTCATTCAACCTTACCAGAATCACTTTGGGGAGAGGCACTGAAGATCGCAGCCTACATTTTAAATAGGGTACCAACTAAATTCGCTGTTAAAACACCTTATGAGCTTTGGATCGGGCGAAAGCCTAGTTTAAAGCATTTTCATATTTGGGGTTGTCCTGCTGAAGCAAGGCCTTATAGGCCGAGTGAAAAGAAATTGGATACCAAAACAGTAAGCAGCTACTTTATTGGGTACCCTGAGCGATCAAGGGGGTATAAGTTTTATGATCCTAAAGTTAAGACAATCTTTGAGACGGGAACTGCAACGTTCTTTGAGGATATTGAGTTTGGTGAGAGAAATAAAGAAAAAGACTTTGTCTTTCAGGAGGATTCAGACTCAACAATTCCTATTGAGGAAAGTTTGATTCCTATTCCAGTTACTTTTGATAATGTTCAGGATTCTGTTCCTGTCATCAATCAAGAGCAACAAGACATTGTCATTCAACCACATGAGGTTCAAACTCAACAACCTCAAGATCAAGTGCCTTTGCGGCGATCCACTAGAGAAAGGATAAATGCTATACCAGATGATTACATAGTTTTTCTTCTCGAAAATGAGGATGGTTGTGGTGTGATGGAAGATGACCCTGTCAACTTCCAAAATGCCATGAATGATACAAACTCTATAAAGTGGATTGAAGCGATGAATGAAGAGTATAAGTCTATGCAAGACAATAAAGTTTGGGAACTTGTCCCATTGCCTGAAGGAAAGAAACCTATTGGTTGCAAATGGATTTTTAAAACCAAAAGGGATTCGAAGGGTAATGTGGAGAGGTATAAGGCTCGTCTTGTAGCAAAATGTTATACTCAAAAGGAAGGGATTGACTTTAAAGAGACATTTTCTCCGGTTTCATCAAAGGACTCTTTTCGGACAATCATGGCACTTGTTGCACATTTTGATATGGAACTCCATCAAATGGATGTCAAGACGGCGTTTCTCAATGGAGACATTGAAGAAACAATCTATATGGTGCAACCTGAAAACTTTGTGTTGGGAGACCCAAAGAAGATGGTTTGCAAATTGACAAAATCCATTTATGGAGCAAGCTTCCCGTCAATGGTACCACAAATTTCATCAAGTGATTCTCTCGTATGGTTTTGAGAGCAATGTTGTTGATGATTGTGTGTATCACAAGTTCAATGGAACTAAACATATGTTCCTGGTTTTATATGTCGATGACATACTACTTGCCACTAATGATAAATGCATGTTGCATGAAACCAAGAAATTTCTATCGAATCATTTTGAGATGAAAGATCTTGGTGATGCCTCTTTTGTATTAGGAATCCAGATTTACCGAGACCGTTCTCGAGGTTTACTTGGATTATCACAAAAGAGCTACATCGATAAAGTGCTCAAAAGATTTGGCATGTATGATTGTAAACCAGGAGACACCCCTGTCGCTAAAGGAGACAAATTCAGTCTCAATCAATGTCCTAAAGGAATTCTTGAGATTCAAGCAATGAAAAAGATTCTGTATGCTTCGGCAATTGGGAGTCTTATGTATGCTCAGGTTTGTACGCGTCCGGATATTGCGTATATTGTTGGAGTTTTAGGCAGATACTTAAGCAATCCAGGTATGGATCATTGGAAAGCAGCCAAACGAGTCATGAGGTACTTGAAAAGAACAAAAGATCACATGCTCACATATAGGAGGTCAGACCATTTGGAGATCATTGGTTATTCTGACTCCGATTTTGCGGGATGCCAAGATAGTAGGAGATCCACATCAGGCTATGTCTATTTGTTGGGTGGTGGAGCTATATCATGGAAGAGTGCAAAACAGACTCTTATAACTTCATCCACCATGGCAGCAGAATTCGTAGCATGTTATGAGGCATCCAACCACGGTATATGGTTGAGGAATTTTGTCACGGGGCTGCGTATTGTGGAAGGAATTGAAAGGCCGCTTAAGTTATATTGTGACAATAAATCAGCCGTAATGTATTCCAACAACAACAGGAGCTCGACGAAGTCGAAACATATCGACATCAAGTTCTTAGTTGTTAAGGAAATAGTGCAAAGTGAAGAGATTTACATAGAGCATTTAGGAACAAACTCCATGATTGCGGACCCTCTTACAAAGGGTCTACCACCGAAGGTCTTTCACGAACACACTTCTCATATGGGTGTTGTAGAGCTTCAGGATATCTAGATTCGGTGGGAGTTTGTTTATTTGTTTTATTTATGTTGTGTGCTTTATGTTTGCTTGTGTTGTTTATAAACACGCAGATTTATTGTTTCTAATCAAATTTATGGTATTAGTTTATTACATTTTGCATATTCAGGATAAAGTTTGATCTCTTTAAAGTAGGATCGGATAAAATTGATATGAATAGATCACCTTGCATATAATTTTATCTACCACATATTCATGATTGATCTATGTCATTTGATTATATTGATGTATGTGACCATTGACATGTTTAGTTGTGATTGATACAACGAAAACAACTTTGATCCTATATTGATGTAATTGATGGACGAGATTGTAATATGTCACATCATGATAATGACAAACATTTTCTGCGCGCTAAGGTTGACACATTTATTTTATACATGTGTAGTCCAGTGGGAGATTGTTGGAATAATTTTGGGACTACTAATGTCATTAAATAAATGTGTTGGGTCATTATTAATTAAGTCAAAATTGATGTGGTCTAATTTAGAATAAAGTTTGTGACTTAAGGACATATTTGTCATGAAGTTATTATGTGTCTACCATAAGTGCTAATCTAATTTGATGAGGGGCCAAATTAGAAATAAGCAATAGTTATTAGTAACTGTCTGGCAGTTATTAATAACAGGGCAGGTCCTTGATTGCAGTACGTACGATAATTTTCTTGTATCCCCATCAACAAGAATTCTCCAGACTCAGGCAAACTGCAATCAGAAGACCATCCAACTATTGGTGTTTGCAATCCATGGATTCAGGTACGCTTCCGCTATTTAAGATCTATGGTTTGGTTTCTCTTGAATTGAATTAGGATTTCTTTTAGGGATTTAAAAAACCCTAACATAGGGCTGACAATTTCACTCACGGCACAATAACACGATACGAACACGCACGAAAAAAGTCATGTTCGTGTTTGCCTTTGATGGTACGATAACACGATTATTTTTTCGTGTCGTGTTAGTGTTTAGGTCTCTAAACACGATAACATGATTGTTTGCCTTAGAGGAGACGTGTTTATGTTATTTAGGTCGTGTTATCGTGTGAACGTGAACAGTGTTACCGTGTTATTTTCGTGTTATCGTGTTATTTTCGTGTTACCGTGTTATTTTGTGAAAACGTGAAATCGTGTTATCGTGTTACGACTTTCCACAAATATTTTCGTGCTATCGTGTTCGTGTCGTGTTGATACAATAAATTTCGTGTCGTGTGTCTGTGACACGATTACATTTTCGTGTGTTTCGTGTTGGAGTATCGTGTGTGTCGTGTCATGGTACACAATAGCATGCACGCACGAATTGTCAGCCCTACTAGAGATCACTGATGACACAAAAGAAGAACGAAACAGAGAAACGCGGAATTAAGCCATTAAAGTAGAAGGTGATTACCTGTTGCGATTCCCAGAAGATGGAGTTCTCTTGTTATCTTCTTAGTGAAGAAGAAGATCAATTGAATTCCGAGTTTGATTCAATCAATTCTTGCAGTCGCAGTCCGATGGATAATTAAAGACTCCAATTTTAGAAAAAGAACGATACTAGGGGTCTTATCATATGACGTGGAACAAAGAGGCGTCAGACTGGATCAATTGCACTGTTCTTTCTTTAATATAATTTCATTGTTAAAAAAATCACCGATGGACGATTATTGAATCAAATTATTAGAATATTCGGTGTCGGTTTGTGTAATTAGTACTATTTTTATTTTTTATATTTAATATAAGTTATTTTTTATGGTACATATGTAACATATTTATATTATTTTTAAATGAATATAATGTAAAATAATTGTTATAAGGTTTAAAAAATTTAATTAATATACACTATAATAATTTATTTTAAAAGCTTATAAATTTGAATTGTTTACAATAAAAATATTAAAACTAAAAAATGCATGAAATTATTAATTATATAGATAAGTTATTATAAATTATATTATGAAATACAAAAAATTATATATTATATTAAGTGCATTTGTTTATAAAATTAGTTAAAAATGCATTAGTCAATAATTAAAATTAAAATTAAAAATTAATAATAAGATAATAATTAATACTTTTAAGTTAAATATTTTTATGACTTAAGTTTGTGCATATGTTTACAAAAGATTATTAAAATCTCTAGTAATTTTGTTTATTTATTTTAGTAATAATATATTATATTTTTATTATACAAATAGTATTTTAATAATTCAAAAATAGGTTGTGTTATAAATATATAAACAAAAAAAAGTATAAAAAAATATGTAAATTTTTTACATATTTTCTATGGTTTATTACTTCTATCAATGTACATATAAAAATATTAGTATTTTTATAGCAATAGTAACAATCTCTAATGTTTTAGTATACATATTATATTTTATCTATTTGTTAATTGTAAATTATATTTAGTTTATAAATATATAATACTTTATTTTTTGACATTGTTAAAATTTATTGTGATATTATTGTAATGAAGTATGTGATGTTTATATGTGACTTATGTCTAATTTTAATAAGAGTATTTTTTTATTATTATTATTTTTTTTTTTGGGATTAAGTGATACATAAAATGATCCTTAATTAATCTATATTTTAGTTTGTAAAAGTAAATTTTAATACGTGCATACTTGATATTTATAAAATATAATATTATGTATTTTATTATTATATAAATTTCACTTCATAAAATATATTTAGTGAAAAATCATAATTACTAATGTAAAATAAAGATAAATAATATGAGTTTTGTAACTTCTTCTCTTGAGAATGAATGAGACTTTGAAATTTTTTAAAGTGATATACATAACATGCCACCTAATAATGAGAAATTTATTATTGAAACGGATCAATTAGAATATGTTAATTTAATATTATGAGTGAAAAAATACAACAAACAACTTATTTGTCAACATTTTATGTGATATAGCCAAATTAATATAGAATAGAATAGATAGATGACTTGTTCATTATTATTATTGGATAAAATAATTTAAAAAAAATATTAAAAACATACTAACTTTTGGTATCATTAAAAAATTACATCAAATGTAATATAAAATTAGATGAAAATTTGAAAACAATTTTTTATTACTGTGGGGGCAAACAGAAACAATTTTTGACAAATTTAAAAATAAAATACAATATAATAATCTATTAATTACATTGAATAATTTTGTCAAATAAATTGGTAAATAAAAATAAAAGTGGGAAAAAATTGGTAAATAAAAACTCAGTTGACCCATATTAGGTCGATTAGGTGAATCCTGGGCCTGAATCTTTCACTGGGCCGAACATCCAGACGGAAGACGGTTATGCTTATAAATACGAAGAGAAGTTCAAATCAGGAGCTCGACATATTATGCTACTGGTTCGTCGTTTCGGCCTCCACCAAACCTCGCCTGAACCCGTCTGACAAGAGGAGGTAGGAACAAGATGATCATCCCCGTACGATGCTTCACATGCGGCAAGGTGCGCGCGAATAATCTCTCTTGTTTCTGATCGATTTGGGGGGAAATAACTTCCGACTCTTTGGTTTGATTAGGCTTTCGTCTAGTAGTCTTCGTGTGTAGGAGGTGAGCAGACGCCCTAGGGTTTACTTGTTTTTCTTTTAATAACTATTATGTTCCTATTTGGTGGTGGTTAGGTGATTGGAAACAAATGGGACCAGTATCTCGATCTGCTTCAGGCTGACTACCCCGAAGGGTAAGAATGGAATTTTCGATTTTCTTGATGATGATGCAGCTAGCTGTTGCTTGCTTCTCTTTCACTGCATAGAACTAAAAATATCAGCAATTAGTTGGCTGTATCGTCTATTTCGAATGGAGTTGCATCTGGAGTCTGGACACCTTATTAGCCTTATACAATGATATGTAGGACTTATATTCTATTCTTTTTGTATAAAATAGTATTCTTTCAGTTGATTTGGTTATAGATTTTTCCTGGTTATGAATTTAATTAATAATATGACCGGACCTCACCCCATACACTAGAAAGAATACGTGTAAGTATAAATTGAATCAGAGTAGGAAGCTTGTTCAGTTGGTGTATGCTATTTGTTTTCATCTTTTAGCATGGATTCCTGGACAGCAATCAATAGATTAACACATGTTATGGGTTAAGCTGCTATGCATTTTGCCCTAGATCCATTATGCCAATATGAGTTGGCCATTAGCCATGTATTATCCACTGTCATTGACATCAGTTATAGGTCACCATTCATTGTAGCTGCATTTATTTATGCATATTCTATATAGGCTTTCTTGATGCTGAGTATGGACTCTGAACAGCAAAGTGAATGTCTATCTGATGGAGAATAGAATGTCTAAGGATAGAAAGCTCATGAATCCTATGTACTCGACTGCTCTAGCTGCTAGTATATGGCAGTGAAAGTGTGAAACTCAAATACTGTGATGCTGAAAGGAGCAATTCATTTGCCTGTTGCAGTGTCGTATTATTGCAGTTTAAATATGTGGGTTCTTCTTTACTATTTCATTCTTTTTAGAATGTACTCAGTTTTGTTTGTTATGCTATCATTGTTGTGAAATTTATGTATGGCTTAGACTTGACCCAGTGTTTTTAAAGGCGCTCGCCTCAGTGCCTAGGCATTAACCCTTCATTGAGGTGTGTGCCTCGCCTTAACAGTCAACCCGAGGTGCGAGCCTGCGAGGCAAGCGCCTCAGGCGCATCTTTAACACATAAACTACAACAGAGGTTAACAAAAAAAAGTAGAGCAACACCATCACATCATATAGCATCTATAGCAAAACATGTATACTACATTCAGTAAAGCACGAAGGCTACAACAGGTAAAACACGTAGGCTACAACAAGTAAAACACATAGGCTACAACAAGTAAAACACGTGGGCTACAACAGGTAAAACATGTAGGCTACAACATGTAAAACACTTAGGCTACAACTAAGGTTAACAAGAGCAGAACAGCATAGCAGCACAACATTTACATCCTCCAGATTCGTGCAACTTGTTTTCATTTGCATTTAGGACTTGCATTCTTTTGCATGATAAATCTGAGTCTGTCTCATATTTGTCTTGTAGATTTCTCAGAATGAACTAGTGATGAAGCAAGCCAAGAAATTTGATTGCTTGCTTTGTCAGTTAAGATGGAATTCTTATTCCTTGAATGACATTGGTTTGCTGAGACTGTTGCTTCTGTAGTACATACAGATGCATTAACTTTTCAATAGAGCAAGAAAATCATTTGTGACAAATTTATTGTTTGTGATGTTTGAGCCTCTAAACTCTAAAGCTATCAATAATAGCTAAATGCTTATTTGTTCAATGAAGCTAGCGAAATGTGTGCGCCTCAAAATTGAGTCAGTATTTGGGTTTTGCAATTTGGTGCGCCTCAAATTTGTAAGAATATTAACTGAGTGCATTTTCATGATGAGTGCATTTTCTTACTACTGTATTGTTTCAGAGATGCACTTGATGCTCTCGGGCTGGTAAGGTATTGCTGCAGGAGGATGCTAATGACTCATGTGGATCTCATTGAGAAACTTCTGAACTACAATAGTAATCTAACTTTCCTTCTTCTCTCTCTCTCTCTCTATATATATATAAATACATATGGGATTATTCTGACCCGGATTTGATACTTGTGGTGCAGCACTGGAGAAATCCGACACCAGTTAGAGCAACATGCATTTGGTCGAGCTCAATGTGTAGCAAGCTGCATAAGCCTCAATTGAGTTCAAATCGTAGTGTGTGCTTGTCTGAGACTGTGTGTGTTCTAAGCTTGACGTAGGTGTGATGATTACGACATTAAAAAAGACATAATCTTAGATCATTTTCTCATTATATCTTATCGCTGAGAACACGATCCATCTGATGGTTGTTGAAGGTTAGAGTTATAATGTACAGTTCCTATGACAATATGTCTTGAGTTGATACACCGAGTTAACAAATAACAATGCATAATATTTTTGAGTTATATAATATAGTATGAGATTAAGGGGGAGAGAACAGGAAGAAAGCATGAGAATTGCGGCCTAAAGATCGTAATTCAACTATTATCTTCTCTAATTTTTTTTTTGAGTATATACTTAATTAAATCTTACCTAACTTTGTCTGTTCATAAAAAATATATATCAACTCTGCACTGTTGGTACAAACGCATTATATCGTTTGTATATTGTTTTTTTTTTTCAAAAATGAATTTTCTATACAATTCAGGACCAGTTCAGTCCCAGACTCGGTCCTTAACAAAGTAAGTTCGTAATTTCATTATTAAAAAAACGACTGTTAGGATACGTTGACAGAGGCGGGTTCTTAACCGACTTGTAGTACTTGATCTTGCGATTAGGGATTTTTAACGTTCTCCGGCGGGGGTGGTTTGGGGGGAGTTCGGAATCGGTGGAGGGTACTTGGGAAGGTGGTGGAGAAGTTGGGGCTGTCAGGAGGTTTCCAAGTAAGGAAGGAGAAGAGGTTGGAGTTGACTTGAAGCTTAGCCACAATCGCATGATGGAGCTCGGTGGCGCCAGTATAGTATTTGTATCCTGATCCGAAGAAGATGAGCGTAATTGAATCAACACACTGCCAAAATCGACAAAAGACGACATTGGCTTCAATCCAAACAGCTTTGATGACAGAATCCATAGCCTCTTTCATTATATGCCAACACCACCGTTCAATTGTTTGCAACAAACTCAACATCTAAGTTCCTGAAATATACCAAAAGGATAGCTGCAAAGCAAACCCAGCAAGCCACAATGCAAGCATCTCAATGACCCTAAATCAAAATGCAATGCAACAAACGGCTCATGAGAGTGGTTTCAATATCTAATTACTGTATCCTCTTATACACCGGTAGTGCACAAATGGACAACAAGAATTGATGTTCACTAGCTCGACTCCATCGTCTTGTTGTCCTACTAACTAAGCCTTGACATGCTGTCTAATGAACTCCTCTACATTCGAAATGTCACCTGTAATTCCAGCAGCATCTGCAACGGTCACCTTGTTTTGGCACTGCGTAAATGCAAATGCTATTCCTGGTGTCCCTAGTGTGACGTCGCTAGAAATGTCCGCATCTGATATTGCACGTCTAGACTCCCTCAGCTTGTCACTGCCATGCACCAAAAAGAAATTCAAAATTACAACTTTTAATAATAACAAAAATTGACAAAAATCTTAGGAAAATTTAAGCAGTACATTTCCTTCTCCATTTGTTTACGAATGAAGTCCTTAGTATGTGCAGTCACTTTGTCTGTTTTATTGCAGAGGATGAGGATGGGGATCTTCTTCTTGACGACATTTGTGTTAGTCAAGATGTCATACAGGTACCTTTTACGAAAAGAAGAATCAGATACAAGAGTCGTTGATCAACAGGTATCACCTTAAGAACTTGTAAGAAAGAAGATCGTACTCAGAAGCTTCACGGCAATTTGGAAGGAACTCAACAGCATCCACCACAAAGACAATCCCAGCTGCTTGATGCAAGACCTCCTCCAGTTTAGACCGCAGGCGAAGATGCCCAGGAACGTCTACAATATGTACGGGCTTCGCCTTCCCCGTCTGAGAAGGAAGGTTATAAGTATTTATAATGATCCAGTAATAGTGAATTAAAAGGAAAAAACAAAGTGTAAGGTAGATGACATGAGTAAGAACAAAATACAATGCAACTACAGTAATGATTGATGATTCCAATCTTAAGTAGACGAGTGTAAAATGAGTTACCTTTGTAGTTTCCGAATGTAAAACAAAGGTCCCTTCATTTGGTTCCATAGACATAACAGTGCCAATATGGTGAGATCCATCGCGCAGCTGCCAAAGGCGTCAAATATAACCAAACACATTAGTCATCATGATAATAAAGTCCAAGGCACATCATAAACGAAGTGAGCATACTACTGCCAGCCAAGTAATAACTGGATAACTTGTCATTAGCACATGTTTGCAACAGAAACGGATGCAAAATCTCAATATATAAGTTCCTGAAGTAAAAGGATAGAACCAAAGAAAACTGACCAAGCCATAATCCAAGCATCACAATTAATTTGTCCTTAGCACTTACAGTATGCAAAATGCAAGAATTGCATAGCTCATTGAGATGTAAGAGTAAAGACAAGGGCCACAACATTGCAAATTTTAAAGAAAAACTCTTTATATACCCTTTAATTTCAAATTGATAAGATACTCTATTCACGTAACTCTTCTGTTTGCCCTTAAAATGCCTATCTATGTATGTAGGCAATGAGTAGTATCCAATCGACGGAACGGAATCACTCCTTCCCTTCTCAAGTTCATCTACTTTACTTGCCTTCTCTTTAATGAAAAATGCTAAACAAAGTTTGTGCAGGGACCTGATGTGAAGGGAAGGCAAGCACCTCATTTCTTTTGTGATTTTCCTCTACCTATAAGTTCCATAGATTTGTCTCATATCACTCCCCTAACCTATAGTTTTGACATAAATTTGGCTAAAACTCCTTACTTTGTTGGCCACCTTGCACAAGTAATTAAGAAAAGGCATGCATTGAAGTGGCAGAAGGCTGATAGATCACAGTTAGTTTCATTCTGAATCCAAAGCTTGAAGATGCAAAGCTTCTATATACATGCACATAAGAACAAGTACTATCAAAGACCAATCAAGTGCTCGACGCTAAAGAATCATAATTGCACCTCTAAAACTCATTCAAGAAACATAATTTTCAATAGTTTCACATCAGTGGAAGCTACATCATGGTCAAGCACAACAATGCTGTGCTTACCTGATAAAAGAGGACACTCTTTCCGCTCCCGCTGAGACCAGCCAGCACAATGGTGTTCGACTTCTTGCGTTTGAACACCCGAACTGCAGTAAAAACCAAGAAATACATTAAGGTCATACAGAAACGAATGCCACCACGAATCCACCGCCTCTGAGCAAATTGAGAAGCAAACAGAAATTGCAGAAGAGAAATGGAGTTACTTGATAACAGAAGGAAGATCGTCAGTAACAAAACAGCGATGGCCGCGTAGAGCTGAGGAGGAGGAATCTGATGAACATACTCAACGAATTTATCTAACAACTGGTGGAATTGATTGGTCCAGTTCTCGATCTGAACCTTCCACTGCTCCAAGTCTATGCGCTCCATTTGCTTCAATTTTTCCTCGCTACGAATCCGATGCCTCAGGGGAACCAAATTCAGACGGGGAAAGCAAAGAATCTGAAGAAACAGCAAGAACTGAAGAATCTTTTTCCTCTTCGAATTCTTACAAGAGCAGTATCAAAGATGACAATCGACGCAGTGAGGGTTCATCTTCGTTCTTACTTTTTTTTGCTCAGATTTCTGTCCTTATTTTTCTTATTGTTTTTCTTCTAACATTTACTTTTCTTACAGGATAGATGGGCCGTTGGTCCTTAGACCATTGGGCTTAATGCAAAAACAAACGGCCTCAAACTCACTGCCTACAAAACAACGTCAGAGTACAGAAAATATTTGGGAAATATTATTTGTCAACATTTATAAATTTATTACTTTTATAGATTACAATCTATAATTATTTATGTTTTTTCCTTATGTTATATAATTTTAATTTAATCTAAAAAAAATGTAAATTTACTACAATATTCAGGAAAAATATTTGAAATATTCTTAATATAGAAACAATAACATTATTGAAAAAACTAAAATAAATATTTTTTAAACGAAAAAACCAAACTTTGAGGTTTATATTTTCTAAGAACAAAATATTTTACTTTTTTAAAATAGAATACATTATAGTTTGTACTTTGTATAAAATGTTTTGGTATTTTTTTGAAATTTATAAATAGAAATATTTTTTGTTATTTTTAAAGAAAGACTAATATAATTTAAAGGATAAATTTATAATTTTTGTTTTTAAAAAAGTAATGAGTGAAGTTGATATAGAATTTTCCAAAATATTTTAGTTCTTAGCAGTGATAATTATTTGAGTGGTCATAGGGTGTATGCTCATTTTTTTCAACAAAATAACTTTGACTAAAAAATAAATTATGCTTTTATTAAAAAAAAATGGAATAAATATATATTAAAATTGAGGTCTAAAAATATTGAGTAAGCATACATAGTACATATACGTCATTTCATATAATTAATATCAACTTTCGTTTCAAGTAAGCTGTCAATTGATTTTCCTACACGTTTAAGAGAGTACACTTTATCGTCATTAGACAATAGAGATTCAGTGGATAAATTTTAAAAAGAATGCATGTCAGAAAAAAAAAATAAAAAAGTATATATGTAAATTTTTTTTTTAGCAAAATGTGCATATGCGCAGGTAGACCAGTAGCGTTTTTCATTTTTTTTTTGTTGAAAAAAAGCGATTTTTTTTTTAAAATTACAGTAAGTAGATATTTTAATTTCGATTCAAATGATGCAAAAAACATTAAATTTGGACTTACGGATTGACTGTAGGCTCTGCCGTAAGTTGAGATATGAAAATTTGACTTAAAAAAAATATAACTCATACCCTGTAAGTCCAAACTTACCACGGTGAACGTCATTAATGTCGTAATTCAATTATCTACCTAGAGTAATTTTTTTGATTAGAAATACAATGATTTTGTAACCTAACATCGCTTGTCTTAAAATTTGACTGAAATAATGAAATGCATCAGGTGAGAAATTTAATTATGTACTTACTCAAAACAAATCAAAAAAATTATTCTAGGTAGATAATTGAATTACGACATTAATGGCGTTCACCGTGGTAAGTTTGGACTTACAGGGTATGAGTTATATTTTTTTTTAAGTCAAATTTTCATATCTCAACTTACGGCAGAGCCTACAGTCAATCCGTAAGTCCAAATTTAATGTTTTTTGCATCATTTGAATCGAAATTAAAATATCTACTTACTGTAATTTTTTTAAAAAAAATTAAGATTTTTTTCTCAAAAAAAAAACAAACTTAAAAACGCAGGTGGTACCTGCTCATATGAACATTTTGCTAAAAAAAATTTATGCATATATACTTTTTAAAATTTTTTTTCTGACATACATACTTTTAAAAATTTCTCATTCAGGTGAGGTATGTCGAAACCTAGTTGACATTCTTTAACAAGTTAAAGATCCCATCAATGATCCTTTCTTCCATGTAGAGATGAACATCATTTATCTATATTGCATTCTGCAAGTGTGGTCTATCGAGAATAATTTGAATAGTTCATCCATATTTGAAAAAATAGATAATTTATATATTATTTTCGCTATAGGCTTTGTAAAATTAAAATTCATGACACATACTAACTATAAATTTTTTTCTCAAAATAGAAATACACTGAATCATCACGACGATGTTAAATGACTAGTTCGTTTAAAAATCAGAGTGTTGACCCTTTTTTTTAAACTTACAAGGCCCAAATTTAAAACTTCTAATTAATGGATAAAACATTGAGCTGTTATATAAATCTTACTAATTATAATATTGTTTGATTGATAACCATAATTCTAAGTGTAAGTAATATTTTTCTGATAATCATATATAGTTTGAAAGTGTTATTATATATATATATATATTTTTTATAAAAAAAATGTACTACTAAACGTTCATCAAATACACTAACTTTATTGATAATCCAAAATATATTTTGTATCAATTATTCATTATCTTGTCTATGTATCTATCTATATATAATTATAAAGTCATTAGTTAGTATGTGCTCAATTTTCAGTACCGAGTAAGATTGGAATTTTTGACCCAAATGTATTCGGAATAAATAAATAAATATGTAAATATTCTCAATTTTTTAAAAATTAATAAAGTATGTCTACTCACGAATGAGATCGAAAAAAAAAACATAAAAATATTAAAGTTCCTATAAACATACAAAAATAATGTTATAACCACTATTTTTAGATCATTGTCTGTCCTAATTTCAACCCTTAAATAACATTATTTTATATATATAATAATATATATATATAGGGCGGGGCGGGCCATTCTTAGAGGCGAAACCAATATCGAAATTTCAGTCTTGACATCTGGGGGACTGAGATCGACTTTGGCAAAAAAAAAACACGAGTCGGTCTTGCTTGACTCGGGCCAGTCTCGGTCTTGCATCGACATTTTTGGCAAAAAAAAATATCGAAGTTTTGGTCTTGAACCTGCTCGCTTCTCGTCTTCCGTTGTACTTTCCTTATGAAACCGATCCAAGGGTTGTTGAATGCTTCAAGGTCATGAATTAGTAGTGTTTCAAGGGTTATGTCATGAATTTCTAGGGTTTTCTTCAAGGTTGGGCCGGTGTTAGTCAGAATTTTGGAGAAAAAAGTCTGAGACCGAGATCGAGCCCGACTTTTGAAGAAACAAATTTGTGCACTCAGTTTTAGTCGGATCGGTCTTGTCGGGAATTCAGTCCAACCATTATTTTTTGATCAACCCTAATAATATCCGATAATACATATAAAAAAACGGATTAATTAACCCTAAAATTTATAAATAATTCACCTGAGCAGTAGTTTGGTACTTGGTATTATTACACCAAAATTCCCACTTAGATTTTGGGGTTTGTAGTTTGGGGTTTGTCTCGGGGCATGAGCCTCAAGCGCAATTTTTCGGAAATTCCCTTATTCATAGGGTAGATTCCATTTGAGGTACCTACTTCTAGGGGGACTAATTAGATCCCCAACTTATTAAAACGAAGAATCGTAGTCCTTACTTTGTAAATTCAGTTTTAGTATCCTCAAATATTATATTATATATTATTTAATGCGGATAGCGACACAATAAAATGTTAGAATAGGCAAATAATTATTATATATTATTAACATTCGACATATTTCAGATTTATCAATAACAAAATGAAAATTTACCCAGTAATTAATATTGGGAAGCTAAGTTATATTCTCTTAGAAGCGGAGGACCTAAAGGCACTTCCATATTGTTAAATCAAATAGGTTTTGAATTATTTGCTCTTCAATATACGAAATAATTATTTAATTAAGGTATACATTTGTAGCACTATGGCAAAAAAAAAACTCTCAATTAAGATATTATTGATATTTTTTTTATATATTATGTTAATTTTATAAATTTACTATTATTTATCCACATTGTTTTTTGTTTCGTCTTTATAATATATTAATATTTTAAAAAGTGTAGTACTATTAAATAAACATATTAGATATCAATAAATAAAATGTTAAAATACAACTGTGCCTCCTAATATTTAAATCAAAATTGAGTTTTGCTTTGAAGTTTATTTTCGAAATTTTTATGTTATTAACCGAGTTTACCATCCCGTCAAATTTTTCATCCAAACTTAACATACTATGATTTGAAAATTACAAAAAAATAAAAATAAATATCACAACAAAATTCTTCAAAAAATTTACATATGTTGCAATTGAGCCCCACTTGAAGGGGGTCCATAGATAATGAGTTTATTTGGGTTAAAACTAGGCTTGTTCATGAACCGGTTCGACCCCGAACCGGTTCTGAACTGAACTGGTCTGGTTTGAAAAAAACCAGTACATTTTTCTGTTTCTAAAAAAACTGGTCTGGTTTAAGGAAAAAAGAACTGGTCTGGTTCGAATCGATTCAGAACCGGTTCGAACTGTTCTGGTCTGTTTTTTTTAATATCAATTTTGGTTCGGAAATATTTCGGTTCAAATCGAACCTAAACCGGATGAAAATTCTGTCCAACACACTGAACCGTCTTAAAAAATACTGAACCAACTGAAAAACACTGAACCGCTGAAAAAACACTGAACCGACTGAAAAATACATTGAACTGACTGAAAAACACATTGAACCGATTGAAAATCTATTCCACAACCGACTAAAATCTTGTCCAACATCAACATACTATATCTCTAGGTTTGGTTTATTGAAAACATATCTAGGTTTGGTTTAATTTCAGACCGGTTTAGTTAATTTTGCTTCAAACCGGTTCTAAAATTATATAGGTTTAAAGTGGTTTGATTAAAATTTAAGTATAAACCAGTATCAAAAACGAGTCGAGTCGAACCGGTTCGAACTGGATTTTTGGTACTATTTTGAACTGTTCTATTTGAAGGCAAAAAACACTGGTCTGGTTTTGGAACTAGTTCGGCCGAACCGGTTCGAACCAAACCAGTTCCAGACCAGACCAGACCAGTTCGCCCGAACCGGTTTATTTGGCCAAGCCTAGTTAAAACCCATAATTTAGCCATTCGATTAAAACTCAATTGAGTTTCGATTGAATAAAAACTCAATTGTAACATATATAAAATTATTTTTAAGTGTTGTGATATTTTTTTCCTTTTAATTTTTTTTTTTTATTTTTCAAAACATATTATATTAAGTTTGGAGGTAAAAACCTAACAAATAGGATAAACTTGATTGAACCAACTATGAAAAAAATGCAATTTTTATTTTTAAACATTAAGATAAATTTAATTTTGACCCTAATGTGGAATTCAACTTATAATAAAATAAAAAATACTCATTATATGTTTTTTGATATAATAAAGGTTAGAGAATCGTTTTTTAATCTTCCCCAAGCGACAAAAATACCCTTGGGTCTTTGTGCCTTTGCTTCGATAACATCACCTAAATATTCCCTCTTGTAAAGTTTAATCAAAACATTAGCGTGATTAATTATTCTTTATCCTTTATTGGAATTCCCGATTTACCCCTTGATCTCCTATACATTTACTGTCCACGGATATTCCCGACGCCGACTGTCTTGGCTGTATCGTCGTCTTCGTCTAGTCTAGTCGAGCTTCGAGTTGGCCAAAAACAAAAGAGTCGAGCTTCGAAGTTTACTTTAGTGGGTCAAGTCAAGTCAAGTCTAATTTAGTCCTCCAATTATAACTTCATCTAAATTGGTCTTCAAATAATAATTTTTATCACTTCATTATTTTTGAGTTATTACCGTTAATATGTAGCAGCTGCAGCTCAATATAATTTACAATATACATATGTATTTTTTTTTTCTTTCAGTTTTTTGAGATTTCTAGAATCATTATCCTAAAATATTTTTCCTTTTTAAAAAAAAAAAAAAAAAATTCGTGACAGATTAATGAATTTGACCGACTATGGTCAGGTTCAAGTAAGCATAACTCGCCCATAATATTTTGTGGGTCGGATTTGAATCAACAGTTGCAGACTTACCGGTTGGATCAACCCGAACTATGTGTATCCATATGAATTGATAGATCAATATATGCATGTACAACTTTTTCGTTTGTCATATGTTGGAATGTACAAAACATGCAATCGATTAGGGCACAACATAACACATATTTTAAGTTACCTCCTTGAACGATTGCCTTAGCGGAAGCGGATCTGCCTAAGGTTGGGATCACGGTCTGCCGGACGGGAGGACATGCAACGGTTTGACGGGTAATGACCTATAATACCACAGTTACTGACTTCTATCTAAACTATAGTGTGACTATGTTTTGTCTATAACGACATCAGTTTTTTCTTAACTCTGAGCACCCCTATATATACTCATATATAGAGAGATAAGTTTTAAGGCCACACACACAACTAGACTTATGTGAATGAACTCTCACTTATGGTCGACCCATTATCCTAAAACCAACATCTCCCACTCACACAAAGTGGGGACGCTCATTCATCATGCCATCACCAAGATAACGAATCTCATTATACAGTAAAGTCACATACGAGGAGGCAACCGTGTGACCGTCAGACACAACGAGCAAAGTGCTACGCACCGGTTAAGAATACATAGCGACCTGTGGATCCCACATCAGCAGTGGAAATGTTCCTTGCACACTTGGTCATGTAATCTTTCTCCAGGTATGGCCACACAATGATCTTTCATACATATATACATGTATTACGTCCACAACCACAGCCGACACCACGGTTGGTAGCCACCTAGTGGACACAATATCGAGAAGATCCCATAATGACCATCCTCTTCCCACAAAATTATCAACACAATTCAACTCACTTTTCTAAAACCGGGACCCGGGCGGAATATGCAGAAGGCCCATCGAGCACAGACTACGATAGTAAACATTGAACTGAACCTCAAGTCTCTGTTCAGAGTAATGAGGGTACGTACGCGACTCTTACGCAAAGAGATATGAGTCTCATATGACTCCGAGTTAAGATCACATCTCGGGTCATAGCCATGGTCGTTTTGGGTGTGCCGCGGTATGGAATGCGCGCTACAACATATATCCTCTCCCATGGAGCATATGTCCAAATATTGTACAATGTCCATCAGGCACACAAAGTACCTGAACTAAAAGTCACAAAGACTCCCGTCCGACCCATGAGTGGATTGACAGACCAGAATCCGTCGTAGTGCGAAATCAGCTAATTTCAGACACAAAGCCCTTTTTGGTCACCCCAACAAACTTCCAGAACTAGGAACCATCACCAACCTCACCTAGCCACAAATGCATAAAATCTATCACCCGTCTGAGAGGGTGATCTAATCCACTTTTACATATTTCAATAATCAATCATAGTAAGAACACACAAAACACTCAAAATGTTAAAACATGCATACTCAAATATAATTCAAGTTAAAGAACATTGTATGGGAAATAAAACCAATGGAGTACATCAAATAAGTCTACACAGTTCTAGAGACTACACATGCCTCACTAAAGACTCCCTCTTCAAGGTTATAGAGACGGTCCACAACCATCTCATCCGTAGACAAGTACTTCAAACTCATAACTTTATGTCTAACAACGTCTCTAACATAGTTTCGCTTGATGTCTACATGTTATGACTTGTTATGATACTTGGGGTTCTTTGTCACGGAGATTGTGACTCCAATGACTCAGCAATCAATCCGGAAGTCTCTTCAGTCATACAACCTACTGAGTGGTCCACAAAAGATCCACAAATTTAGCATCAATGGTGATCAACACAATGCGCGACTGCTTATTGCTCATCCACGACATGACGTCATCGGAGAGGAGAGCATAAAGTATGAGGTGGATTTTTCTCTCATCAAAGTCACCACCATAGTCCGCATCGTTATACCCAATCATCTAGAGATTCTTGGATCTCTAGCAAGTCTTTAGGAGAGAGCATGACGATGCCCTTAAGATATCACATGATCCTATTTATTGCTTGCCATTTCTTCAATCCGTGTTCAGCTTGGTACCTGTTAGGATACATGTATTGTATGGTTACTTGGTTTGTAAGGCATTGTGTCGCGTGTCTCAAGATTATGTGAGAATATGCTAGAAGATTAGAGAGTGTTAGTTGTTGAGTATAGAATTCTGGTTGTAGAAGTAGTATAAATAGGATTGATTGGTGATCTTAGAGGTAACTTGAATGAAAAGTAAAGAGTTTCAAGTTGGTTATTTCTGTTATTCTGTTTTCTCTATTTTCTTCATCTCTAAGCTTTCTTCATAATCCTTCATTGAGCTCAGATTATTGACATGGTATCAAAGCCAATCTGATTCCTAACGTGTTGATTCATCTTTGCTGCAACTCTGGTTGATCAGATCTGAAGAAATCGACGAATTGCTAATCAGGTTTCTTCGATTCTGTTGCTCTGTTCTTTCGAATAATCTGTATCTGTCTATCTGCTGTATATCTGTGTGGATCAAAGACATGGATGAGATTATTTCAACTACCTGATTCCTAGCGTGCTGCTTCATCTCTGCTGAAACTCTGGTTGATCTGATCTGAAGAAATCATCGAAGTGCTAATCAGGTTTCATCTGTTCTGTTGCTATGTTCTTTCGACTGATCTGTATTTGTCTATCTGCTGTATATCTGTGTGGATCAAAGACATGGATGAGATCATTCCTGCTTTCTTCAACAAGAGAGTCTACCAGTTGACAGGCAAAGACAATTTTCAAGCCTGGAAGCAACAAGTCCTGTTAGCAGTTAGAGGACTCAATTTGGAAGGCTATCTGTTCGCACACTGCAGGTTCATCAATACAGTGAAGATGACGATGGAAATAATCTGCCTAATCCGGAGTTTTCGAAGTTCTATCAGCAAGATTCCTCACTTGGTTCGTTGCTGCTGGCATCCATCTCTTCACTTATCAACAAAGGCTTGGTAGGATGCATGACAGCTGCGGCTATCTGGAATAAGCTTCATCAGAACTTCTCTTCTTCGTCGACAACAAGAATAATGAGTCTGTATGACAGATTGAAGGTTAGGAAACTTCTTAACCAATCTATGAGAGATTATCTTATAGAAATTCAACTTACATGTGATAGCCTAGCAGGTTGAGGACATCTGATAGAGGATATGCAACAAATCTCGATCATATTGAACAGTGTAAAAGAACAATTTGACAGTGTTGTGGCTGTAATCCATGCCACTCGTAATCCATACGATCTTGCATCGATTTCCTCTGTACTTCTGGATGCTGAGGTTCGTCAAAGAGACACGCTGTTTGATAGCTCAATAGCTGCTGCAAATGTGGCGACAAAAGGAGCTGATCATGAAGAAAAATCCTCAGGAAACGCAGCAGGTCAGTCCAAATTGCAATTCGATACTGGACAACCTGTGCCTCCTAGCAAAACTCCAGAGTATCAGCCTGCCTATGGACGTGGAAGAGGCAGGGGTCGAGGGAACAACAAACCGCAGTGTCAACTTTGTGGAAAGTTTGGACACTTGGTAAATAGGTGTTACCATCGGTTTAACGTTCACTACCAAGGAGTTACTGCACAATCTGGAGAACAGATCTCTGCAAACCTTGCGACGACTCAGTGGAATGATGATGAAGCAATGTCCTTCACAACATCAGGTTCAACCAAAAACTACTCTTCAGGATACTCGCCAACTAATGCAATGGTTCCGTTGTCATCAGGCTACTCACCAACTGCTGCTATGGTTCCGTCATTTCCATATGGAATGCAGCTGATTCCACCGACTACAATGACTCACAATCTCCCAATGCACATGGCTCCCTATCAGCATCAACTGATCAACCCGTGTTTTTCTTCTTCAACAAATACAGCAGCTTATCCATATACTCTTCAACCTGGTTTTCATGGTACATCTACAACAACTTCATATATACCACAGTTTTAGTCGACAATTCCTTTCTCCCTCACAGTCTGGTTCCATAACTAGTCCACCTGACACTTCCATTCAAGCCAACCTGTCTGCTGCGATTAATTCCGGAGTCAACAATGTTGATAAAGCTTGGTATCCCGATTCAGGCGCAACCAACCACTTCACATCCAACATGCCTTCAGGTGCTCAATCGTATACAGGTTCTGGTAAGGTTCAAGTCGTTAATGGTAACTATCTTGACATTAGTAGTATAGGTACTTCAGTTATTAACACTTCGGTTAAGCCTCTTGTGTTGCATAATCTGCTATGCATTCCTCAAATAATTAAAAACTTGGCCTCTGTCTCGCAGTTTACCAAGGATAACCACATATATTTTGAATTCCGTCCATCATATTGCGTGGTTAAGGATTCAAGCAATCATCAGGTTTTGCTTCATGGAACACAAAGTGAAGGACTGTATAAACTAGATTTTAGCCAGTTTTCGAATAAGCATGTGATGCCATATGTTAACAGTTTCAATAAATGTTTCTCTGTTGATTGCAACATGTCTGATTCTGGTACGCAGACTGCTGTTTGCAATGCGGTTCAAATAAAGATTTCTCCTATCGTGTTACATCAAAGACTTGGTCATCCATCCAAGCAAACTCTTGCATATATTATAAAACAAAACAATTGGAACTTATCTGCCCAAATTCCTATGTGTACTGCGTGTTCTATTGGCAAGAGTTGTAAGCTGCCTTTTAAGGAATCCAATTCTGTCTATCAGTTTCCTTTAGAATTGATTGAAATGGACCTATGGGGTCCTTCTCCTTTGGTGCCTAATGGTAACTTGTATTACTTGAGCATTGTCGATGTATTTACTCGTTATACATGGATTTACTTCTTGAAAAATAAAAGTGATGTTTCAGTCATATTTCCTCAGTTTCACAAAGCAGTAGAAAATCAACTTGGCTTCACCATCAAAGCTGTTCAAACGGATGGTGGTGGGGAGTTCAAAGCTTTATCACCATATCTGCTTCAACATGGCATCAATCATAGGTACACCTGTCCATACACATCCGAACAAAACGGTATAGTTGAGCGAAAACACAGACATATAGTGGAGATGGGCTTAACATTGTTGAAACAATCGTCTTTACCCATGAAGTATTGGAGTGATTCATTTTTCACTGCTATATTTTTAATAAATCGTTTACCATCAAATGTTCTGGACAATGTATCACCACATGAAAAACTCTTTTCGAAACCTCCTGACTATGATTTTATGCGGGTTTTTGGTTGTCTTTGCTTCCCTTATGTTCGTCCCTTTAACAAACACAAGTTGGATTTCAGGTCTACAGCCTGTGTGTTTATTGGTTACTGTGCTAATCAACATGGCTACATGTGCATTTATGAATCGGGCAAAGTTTATGTCTCAAGACATGTTAGATTCAATGAAAATGTTTTCCCATTTGCTGAGAAGTCTGGTCCATTTATGCAGTCTGGAGCAGTTAAGAACACAACCACTTCTTTACCGTTCTTTCTACCTTTCAATTCTTCTCTGTGTAGTCCAGTTGATATTCCTGCAGATAATAGAGGTTGTATTACTACTGATATTACACCGTTTGTTATTCCGTTGTGTCCTGCAGCTCAGCAGTCAGGACCTTCCTCTGCTCGTGAACTCATTCCATCAGTTAATGAGCCTTCAGTGTGTCTGAATTCATCCCCTACTCGAAGTTCACCTGTGACAAAACAAGTGCATCTACAGTCTAGTCCAGATGTGAATGTGCCTTCCTCAGGTACATCTATACCAACAAATTTGATTCCTGTCAGGTATGTCATACAAGATTCAACTCTTGTGCCCTTAATATCAGGAAATGAGGCATCTCAATCTGTTAATCTGAATTCTGATTCAACTATAAATATGACTGACAATCTTCCTGGTTCATCTCCTATTATAACAAATACTCATCATATGCAGACTAGATCAAAGGCAAGAACACTAGCTGCATTGAAATCATTTGTCATTGAGACATCTGAGTTGGCTAAATATGAACCTCCTGATATTCATACTGCCATGCGTTGTCCTCTATGGTCAGCTGTTGTTTGTGAGGAACTTCATGCTCTTAATCAGAATGATACTTGGAAGCTTGTTACTTTACGTGGTGGGAGAATTCCTATAGGATACAAATGGTTATTCAAAATCAATAAAAACTCGGATGGGTCTATTGCTCGTTACAAGGCGAGACTAGTGGCAAAGGGGTTTTCTCAAAAACCGGGATTTGATTTTCAAGACACCTTCAATCCTGTGGTTAAGGAACCAACGGTCAGGATAATTCTCACTCTTGCTTTGACACATAAATGGCAATTAAGGCAAGTAGACGTGAATAATGCCTTTTTACATGGGGAGCTGTCGGAAGATGTGTATATGACACAGCCACCCAGTTTTGAAAAGTCTGATTCTAATGGGAATGTTTTGGTTTGCAAGCTAAACAAAGAATTGTATGGTCTTAATCAAGCTCCAAGAGCTTGGTTTGAAAAATTAAAATGTTTTTTACTTACATCTCTATCTTTTATAGTTTCTCTTGCAGATAGTTGTCTGTTTGTTAAGAAGACTAGTTCAGGTAATCTTTTCCTTCTTGTATATGTTGATGATATCGTCATTACAGGTAGTGATAGCTCTGCTATAGAACCTGTTATTAGAGATATTAATGATGCATTCAAGTTGAAAGATCTTGGTTCCTTAAACTACTTTCTAGGTATGGATGTTCAGGTTAATGATGATAGTTTGATTCTTGGTCAAAGAAAATATGTTTCTGATCTTCTTCACAAAACGGGTCTAACTAATGCTGCGTCTTTACCTACTCCTATGTCAGGTAATTTTTTGGCAAAGGTTGCTGAACTACATGAGCATTCTCCACCTGCAGATGAACATCAATACATGAGTATAGTTGGTGCTCTTCAGCATGTTTGCATAACAAGACCTGACATTCATTTTGCAGTCAATAAACTGAGTCAGTACATGCAACAACCGATGGTGTGTCATTGGAAAGCAGTGCTTCGTGTGCTACGGTATATCAAAGGTACTATTGATCATGGGTTGTTGTTTAAATCTAATTTTGTGGCTTCATCAGATGTTATTCTAGTCTCTTATGCAGATGCTGATTGGGGTAGTGATTTGGTAGATCGCAAATCTGTTTATGGTCATTACTTGTTACTTAATGGTAATCCTATTGTGTGTAGTTCAAAGAAACAACCTGTGATATCTAGATAATCTGATGAGGCAGAATACAGGGCTATTGCAAATGCGGTATGTGAGGTAATGTGGGTTACTTCTTTGTTATCCGAGTTAGATGTAAAACTTACTTCTGTGCCTATTATATGGAGTGATAATACAGGTGATGTTGCATTAACTGAAAATCCTATTCATCATTCTAAGATGAAACATGTTGAAATCGATTTGTGTTTTGTTCGGGAAAAAGTTCAGAATGGTCAAGTGGTGGTGAATTTTGTGCCTTCAACTGATCAACTAGCTGACATATTGACGAAACCTATTATTGCAAAATGTTTTGTTCCGTTTCGCAGGAAGCTTGGTGTGATGTCTTTCAAAGAATTATCATGTCTGTCCGAATATGGGAATGAAGATGTAATTAATGATGATGATTTGGAAAATGGTTCTGATGATGAATAATTTGTTTCATGCTTCCTAAGATTTCGGTTAAGATGGTTGTTTCTTTTCTCTGGTTTATCATGTGATCTATGTTTTTTTTTTATGTGTCTTCATTTGGATTGTCTTCAGTTGTCTGTTCTGGCTTTCATTTCTTCTGATTTAATAATTCATATGTGTCCTCTTGAATATGGTATACTCATGGATACTCTGGTGGGTGTTATGTGTTCTTACAGGCTTATCTCATTTTGTTTCTTGGATTGATAGAGTTTTTTTCTTTTCAGACTTGAGCCTTGGTTATCAGTATGTTCTGCTTCTCATAGTCCATCTACTTGTTCTATTATCTTTCTCTGTGTTTGTTGATTTTTTGATCACCGTTGCTTGAATAGACTGAGTTTTCACCTATTTGTTTCAGACATAGGGTGAAGTTTGAATCCAAAAAGAACACTTCTCAAAGAAAACGTCAAAGATACTTTGAGATGTTGTTTGAGGATGTAAAGATGGAGGAAAATGAAAACCTCCCAACTTCACTGGTAAGATAGAGACACGTGAAAACCTCTATGTCAGAAGAAAAAAAGACGTTCATCTAAAAGGATGAAATGAAACAAAAGAAGAGAAAAAAAATGAATTCAATAAGAAAAGTATTGAATACATGGTGAAAACTGTGTTTCTATTTTGCTAGGTGTGATCATTATATCAGATATGGATGAATACATATAAGAATGGTAGATTGGATGGTGTGATAGCAGATGTATTGATTGTTCAAAAGGCTCGTCTTGTAAACAGATAAATGTGCTATCATGTATGAGAAATAAGGTGTGGTAAAATCTGTTTAAGGATGATAATTGTTGTTGGAGTATTCTTGTGTATACAGGTGTTCGGGGAGAACATTGATGGATGTTAAACAGAATGAAATGATAAAGTCCTGCAAGCAGCTGAAGTTCAGAAATCCGAATGTAGATAGATAGAAAAGTCACTTGGTAAAATTGCTTTTTTTTTTTTTTTTTTCAGAGAAGAAAAACAAACTTCTTAAGGGAATGTTAGGATACATGTATAGTGTGGTTACTTGGTTTGTAAGGCATTGTGCCGTGTGTCTCAAGATTATGTGAGAATATGCTAGAAGATTAGAGAGTGTTAGTTGTTGAGTATAGAATTCTGGTTGTAGAAGTAGTATACATAGGATTGATTGGTGATCTTAAAGGTAGCTTGAATGAAAAGTAAAGAGTTTCAAGTTGGTTATTTCTGTTATTCTGTTTTATCTCTTTTCTTAATATCTAAGCTTTCTTCATAATCCTTCATTGAGCTCAGATTATTGACAGTACCGACATAACATGCCGATTGCGTAACAAATATCAGGCCGAGTAAACACTATTGCGTACATCAAACTTTCGACTGCACTTAGCTACATAATTTATTTTATCTAGTCCATTTCTTTTGTAGTCTTAGAACATATATCCATATTGAGAGGTTGACCAACGTAAGCTGGAGTTTCAATTGGTTTGCAGTTACTCATGTTGAACATTTCCACCACTTTGTTTATGTAACTCTCCTGTGAAAGCCACAGCTGCCTGCTACGATGATCTCTCAAGATCTGAATCCCAAGGATGTGTGCTGCCTCACCCATGTTCTTCATCCCAAATAGAGAAGACAGTCATGCATTTACTTGTGTTAGGAACTCCAAGCTATTTACAGCTATGAGTATGTCATCTACATATATAGTCATAAACACAAAGTTCGGTCCAAACCCTTTTGGTGTGCACACAACGATTCTTATCCATCAGGAGAAATCTATTTTCCACGACCAAATCATGAACTTTGCGGTACCACTGCCTAGAGAACTGTTTCAAACCATAGATCAATTTGTGAAGTTTGCACACTAAGTGCTCATGGTCTTTCTGCACAAAGCATTCAGAACGCTCCATATAGATCTCTTCTTCTAACTCACCATCGAGAAAGACGGTCTTAACGTCTATCTAGTGCAGTTCCAAGTCTAGAATCACTCCAATAGCCAGAATCAAATGAGTTGCGATACTCAACTTTTCATCAGCCTTGAGTTTCATCTTAAGAGCCCATTTAACTAGAATTGTTTTGTGTCATCTCGAAGGTCGACTAGTGTCCAAACACCGTTCTTCCTTATAGATTCCATCTCGTCCAAAGTGTTCATCTCATCTTCCATTTGGCCCCAAGGATTCCATCCACATTTATACCAAACAATCCAGTGATTATTGTTAAAACCAAACCGCAACCTCCAAAGACGGTGAAGTTGTGAGTTACTCGCATGCTTCGGTTCTGCATCAATTAGAAAGGGTTTTGTTGAAGTTTGTGTTTTCATATATGTAGGGTCCTGAAAACTGAGTGTATGTTTTTTTTTTTTTTTTTTCTGATTCAAAGTTGTTGCAATGTCTAATATTTAACTAGAAATGGATGCTAATCATGAAGATTAATCTAAAAGATACTTACATACTAAACCTTAACATAGAAATAAGTTATTTCCATTTCTAAAGCAAAAATGAGATGCTACAGCAGTTCTTAAAGTTGGGATATCGATTTCTCACACACACATAAAAAGGTTCAGGTACCAATCTGCAATAAGCCCATAGATTCTAATAACTAACCCAATCTCTTTTACATATAATTTGTAAATTGCAAAGATTTCAGCTATATGAATATCAATGTCTAATGCTCAAGCTTTCAACTCCAGGAAAATGTAAAGTTTGAATGAGAAGTACTGGAGTTGAATTTACTTGCATCCACGCGCGAACTGTGCTCATCATAACATCTTGAATGGTGAACAAGCGGCCACGAACAACTTCTTGCTCCTCGATCATCTCCCTTGCACTCTTCCTTATTCCCTCCAACAATGTTCTTGTAACATTTCCTCTCAGATGTTGGATAAGCTCAAATATGATCTCTTCCCTCCCGTGAAGTGACCACTTCACTCTGATCACTTGAGACCAGAAATTAGCATTGTTCTCTTCTCACATACATTATAGACCTGCATGAAGAGATGCGACTGTTGTGATGCGTCCTGCTCCTGCCTAAAATTGAATGAGCAAACTCAGCAAAGTGTTGAACAAACACTTAACCTAGTAGTGAACCAGTTTAACAGTGCATAAAATCAATTGGTTTGTGCATAACAAAACCAATCGGTTTAAACCGATTGGTCTGTAAAAAAAAAACAGCTTAAAAAGTGAACCGGAAACCAGTAAGTTTTTTAAATACCGTCCGATTTCCAAAATCCACCCAGTTCAAACATTGTTCATTTGTAAAACAATCTTTTAGCACTTCAAAAAATACTATTATTTCCTATAGGTCTAATCTTTCCCAGATTTATTGGAGAAATCATGGGTGTAAGTGATACACCCCTATGGTCGCATATGACTAAGGTCCAGAACTTCTTCTTGTCCAAAGCTCATATGGAGTAGAGTTAACCAACTTCGTGGACACATAGTTCAGGATGCAAGCATCAGTTTTCAAGGCATCTCCCTAGAAGGAAATCGACAATTGAGTCTGCGTCATCATCGACTGAACCATTTCAAGGAGCGTTCTTTTGTGCCTCTCTGCAACACCATTTTGCTGAAGGGTGAAGGGGATCGTCAATTGATGAATGATTCCTTTTTCATTACATAAACCGTAAAATTCCGTTAAAAGGTACTCTTCTTCCACGATCAGGGTGGATGGCATTTACCCTAATGTTTAACAAGTGTAATTATCTGTAAATGTAATGGAATTTTGTGCTCCGTGCCAAACCATAGCACTAAGAGGGTCACATACTTCAAAATGGATTAATTGCAAGAGAAATTCGGCTCTAGGTGCCTAACCAAAAGATTTTCCGATGGAATTTTCTACTAGACAACTTACGTAAGTATACAACTCCACATATGGAATGTTGAGCAGCAAGCCCCCTTTGGCTAGCCGCTGCATTCTATGTTGACATTTATAGTCAAATCTAGTTTGTATTTCATTCACATCGCAAACATATCCGCAAGTAGAAGAAAACATGAAATTATTATTTTTGAATGAATCCAAATCTGAAACAACAAATCCACCAGAATAATACTAAAGCCAAACGAAGTTGAATCTAAAGACAATTGGACGGAAGATTCATGAAAAGATAATCTAAAACTGAGTTTCATTAATCCTAAGCCTGAAATATCATATTTCGGCGAATCTGCGGAGCATGGAGGATATACTTTCAGATTAAGACTCGACCACCGCACAAGCGCAACTCACAAGTTCTAATCCCTTCAACTTCCACACGAAAGTTGTCGTTAATGTAAATCCACCTAATTTCACGCGAGACTCTAAGGTACTTTACGAAAACATCACGATCCTTGGTTGCGTGATTTGTCGATCCTGAATCCAAAACCCATAAAGAACATGACTCAGTCAACATATCTGTACTAGGAATACAAAATTCACTAGATTAGCTATTAAGACATTCATGTTAGATCGATTCAGGGCATGCGTTCACAAAGTGTACCCACTGACCACAGTTGAATCATTTCCTGTATTTAGGCTTCTTGGCCTTACATGAACATTTTCACGTTTTTTTTTTCCGGAGGAGTCCTTAGGTTCACCTCAGTCTTTGTCTACTTTGTCTTCAATGCATTTGCACCATCGCACTGTGCATTACTCCTTCGCCTTCACCGACTCTTCTTAGGTCCAGAGGATGGCGCCACACGCACCTCAACCTTAAGCCCAGCGACCTTGGGTATGTTCTTTTAAGCTCAATGTACCTTCAAACATGTTCAAAGGTATTGAGGTCCTTAGAATGAGTTATTTAGATTTTCATCTGTTCCAAAAGTTAGGCAAAGAGCGGATTCCGATATGGATTTGCTGCTCATCGGTCACTGACTGACCGTTCTCCTTGAGTTTCACAATCATGTTTGCCATATGCCTCAGATGTTATCTCGCGGATTGCCGAAGATTCATCATGTATGAATCAAACTTGATGTTGAGTGAGCACAACCTAGTAGTCGTATAGAACCAAGTTTAGCCTGCAAAGCATATCACATCCCTTTAGCCGTGTGTTTAGCTCAAACTCATAAAGGATGTCATCATCCACCGTACTCAACATCATGGCACACGTCTCAGTATCATTAACCTCCCACTCAAATGGAAAACCCTATGCTGATTCGTTATTCTAGAGTCGGGTCTTTTCATAATCTTATTGATGGGATTAATGGACTTCTACTTAGGACCATCTTTATATGCTTCCTTCGGATTTTATAGATGTCACCATTAAGTCAAAGACCTTTGTCCAACTAAGCGATGATGTTCTTCATGGCGACCAGGAAAATTCTAATAGGATCACAGAGACACAAGGAACAATGTTCTATTGCATGTCAAAGACAAGTCTCAGATTGCTAGGACAGACTTGAGAACATAATTAAACTCGGGGGACAAACCCTAGCTATGCCAAGAAGCACTCCCCATTTCTAAGCATATGCCCTAAAGTCACTACTATCAATCGAAACACAGTTTATACCAGCAGTCTTTAACAGGTCGGAGTCGAACAAATCACACTAAACCAAAGTGTTCGACTCTTATAAAGCAATTGTCCTAGCATTATTCAAGGAAATTCGGAGAACCTCGCAGACTAACCGGTCGGTTCACACTCAGGAACATTTCCCTAGGTGTAGTTCGTACTTATCCAAACTTACGAAAGACTACTAATGGCATTCCTAAAGGTTTGCTATCTATGCTAAGCGAAAACTATATCTACCTATCTAGGTAATCTAATACATGCAAGCAAAGAAACAAACCATACATGTCAATACATACACACACACACACACACAGAGATATATATTATATACTGATACCTTTCAAAAATAAATTAATTTGGGGCTAATTTGTAATTTTCAAAATTTTGAGGACCAAAGTCACCCTAACCAAAAGTTTGAGGATAAAAATCACCATGAATAAAAATTTGGAGACCAAAGTCTCAACAGACAAAATTTCAGGGACTAAAGTCTCAACAAAAAAAGAGTAATTAAGATGTTATACCAATTTTAACACAGTATGCTGGGATCTCAACAAGTCATAACCTAGTCAATTTTACCAAGTATGGAGTCAAGAGTCAATCAAATAAAGTAATGCAAGACTATCTACCCTACAGAAAACACAAAATAATCAAGGGAACTCAAGGAAACCACACAGTTTTCTACTTATTTAGTCATGCAACATAAAACAATGTAAGACTCTCCCAACAATTTAAATTGGTCCAACAATCAATTAAATTAGCTCAAAAATTATTTATGAAAGGGTCCAAACACATTTACCATACTGAAACAAGTTATTTGAACCCACACTAGGTCTAGGATCGACACCAAATTCGTTTCGAGTCAATTCAGGCGGCCCGGGGCCTCCGAATTATCTCAGACCGGTCCAGACAACACTAAACCATCTGAACGGGTCCATCCAGCCAGTCATAACTGAATCGTCCCGGTCGGCTCAAATCGACTGAACTGGACTAGTAAAAATGAACCATTCTGGTTCGAACTGGACCGGTCTAGTTCATACAGAACCAGACTGGTAGTGTTATTCTTCCCCAACAGGAAGATGAACCTGTTGCGAAGGTTGAAAACCCTAGCAACAGTCACCAGCCCGAGGAAGGTGGCCAACCACCATGGTTGGCCACAAGTGGGGGTCGACCACCACGAGCCGACATCGCCTGCTCCTCCTCCCGTCGGGAACCTTCCCACCGCACCTGGGGCCAAAGCCGCAACCACGAAGGTTGCGACTTCCAGGCCTGCCGCAACCACGAAAGCTGCGGAGTTCAAGGTCTGCCGTGGCCACAGCCACGAAGGCTGCAACCACTACACCAAGGTCGCGGCCACCATAGTTGCGACCTTGGTTTCTCGGCGTCAGGTTCGTCGCGATAGGAATTTTAACGTTCGGCAATTCGGAAACCAACATACTATGACTTTGATACCAATGTTGAAATGTACGAAACATTCAATTGATTAGGGCGCAACATACCAGATATTTTAAGTTACCTCCTTGAATGATTGTTTTAGCGGAAGTGGAAACGGATTTGCATGATGTTTGGATCACGGTTTGTTGGACGGAAGGACACGTCATGGTTTGACGGACAATGACCTATAATACCACAACTACTGACATCTGTCTAAACTGTAGGGTGACTGTGTTTTGTCTATAACGACATCATGTTTTTCCTAACCATGAATACCCCTATATATACTGATATATAAATGGATAAGTTTTAAGGTCAGACACACAACTCGACTTATGTGAATGAGCTTCTACTTATGGGCCATCCATTATCCTAAGATATTTTTCCTTATTATTTTTTTAAATTTCGTGACAGATTAATGAATTGACCCACTATGGCCAGGTTCAAGTAAGCATAACTGACCCATAATATTTCGTGGGTCGGATTTGAATGAACAGTTGCATACTTACCGGTTGGATCAACCCGAACTATGTGTATCAATCTCAATTGATAGATTTATATATGCATATACAACTTTGCATTTGCTATATATAAACTGAGTTAGTATCCGTTTGTATTAGTGCTAACATTATCTTCAAACATACTAGTCAAATAATGATTTTTTTTCAAAAAGTAGGCACTGTACCAAAACAATTTGAAACAGTAAGTCTACTGAAAAAAATATTTAGCAAAATGTATATAAGCGCTACTCGGGGTAGCGATTTTTACAATGTGTGCCACTTCATAAAAACGCTATCCCTAGTGACGTTTTTTTTTGCTTTTTTACATTTATTTGACGACTCGATGTTTAATTAAAAATAAAATTATGTATTTATTAAAAAAATTGTAATAAGTAGGTATTTTAATTGCGATTCAAATGGTGCAAAAATATTAATTTTGGACTTACGGATTGACTGTAGGCTCTGCCGTAAGTTGAGATATGAAAATTTGACTTAAACAAATATAACTCAGACCCTGTAAGTCCAAACTGACCACGGTGAACGTCATTTATTTCATAATTCAATTATCTACCTAGGATAATTTTTTTGATTAGAAATACATTGATTTTTTTAACCTAACATCACTTGTCTTATAATTTGACCGAAATAATTAAATGCATTAGGTGAGAAATTTAATTTTGTACCTACTCAAAAAAATCAAAAATATTACAGTGCGTAGGTAATTTAATTACAAATTAAATGATGTTAACTAGGCGTTAATTTTTTTACTTTTTGACTGACCGTATAATACGAAGTAAATTACGTATCGTATTATACGGTCAGTCTAAAAGTAAACAATTAACGCCTAGTTAGCGTCATTTAGTTCGTAATTAAATTAGCTTCGCACTGTAATATTTTTTATTTTTTTTAGTAAGTACATAATTAAATTTCTCACCTAATGCTTTTAATTATTTCAGTCAAAATATAAGACAATTGATGTTAGGTTAAAAAATCAATGTATTTCTAATAAAAAAAATTACTCTAGGTAGATAATTGAATTACGACATAAATGACGTTCACCGTGGTCAGTTTGGACTTACAGGATCTGAGTTATATTTTTTTAAGTTAAATTTTCATATCTCAACTGACGGCAGAGCCTACAGTCAATCCGTAAGTTCAAATTTAATATTTTTTGCATAATTTGAATCGCAATTAAAACATCTACTTATTACAATTTTTTTTAATAAATACATAATTTTATTTTTATTAAACATCGAGTCGTCAAAAAAACGTTACCCCAAGTAGTGTTTTATGAAAAACGCTACCCCTAGTGGCATTTGTTGAAAAACGCTACTCAAAATAGCACACGTTGTAAACAACGCTACCCTCAATAGCACTTATATACATTTTGCTAAATTTGTTTTCAATATATTTACTTTTTCAAAAAAATTTGACACAGTGCCTATTTTTTAAAAACTTCGTCAAATAATGTATTGATATAATAAAAAAAAAAATACAAACATTATTAAATAGAGCAAAGAATAATGCTCATGTGGGCCTTTGCTTGCACCATTTGTAGGCACGGCGCATTTTAGAGCACGGCGCATTTTAGAGCTAGGCTGCGCAGCTCTCCTACATGAATTTGTTGATATAGTCAATGAATTATGTTGAAGAACAGTTAGGGTTATCAGATATTCAATTTGTCCTAATACAAAAATGTGAAGTGTTAAAAAAGTTCGATACATATTAAAACAGAGTTAAATGTTTATTTGATAATTAAATTTAATCTTTCAGAGCCTATATAAATTGTTAATACTCTTTTTAAGAAATTATTAACTAATTTAACGTAAAGTTGTAATTTATTATCTTCCCAACTAAATTACATTTAAATGATAACAAAGAACTTGCATTTTTTAAAATTATTTTACTATATTTTTTATACACACTGTTAATTATCAATTTATTAGTTGACACGGGACATACACGTGTATGTCTCCGTCAATATTTAACAATAAGTTAGATGAGAGATAATAAATTATAACTTTTGTAAATTTAGCTAACAATTTCTATAAAAAATAAGCTAATAAATCATTCAAACGCTAAAATTTAACTAGTAAGTAGGTAATTAACTGATTAAACTATAACAATTTATCAATATCCTCCACAATTATATTACACTAGTAAGAATGGAATTAAGCATGAACATGTATTATTACTGGGGAGACAATTCGTGCATATCGTGCCACTAAATATCGTATGTCATTAATTGTGTCGTGTATAAATGGATAAGTTTTAAATTATTTAGATACAAAATATGTTAATATCAAACTTTTATATCTATATAAACTCTTTAATCATATCGTGTTAAAATTTATTAAATAATTCTAATTGAAATATTTTTAATATAACCTTTATAAATCCAACATTTGCTCTTTCTTGAAAAAAGTTGCATTTGTCTCTTTTTTTTTTGGCCATCTAGTTGCATTTGTCTGACTTCAACTAAGATAAGATTCTAAACTGCATCATACCGGGTAGCATAATTAAATATACACCTCCGCATTAGTTAGTAGATTACTCATCATCTAGTCTTTTTTTTTTTGGTAAATTACAAACAAACCCAAAGCAAAACTAGGGGCGTTTGATTAGATGTATTAGTTAATACATGTATTAGATAATACATGTATTAGATAATACACGTATTATGTAATAAATGTATTACTAAATAGTCAATACTATGTTTGAATGATGGCCAAAACAAACAAACTATGTTTGAATGAGACATATATTAAGATATACTTATACATGTATAACTTAAGACAAGTGTTTGATTCAATATAAAATTATACGTAAACAAACAAAAAGACTTAAACACCCTTAAATTTATTTTGTAATGCAAATCAATTGTACACATGAATTTATTTATTTTTAGAAAATAAAAGATATTAATATTCATAAAAATTGAAAAAAAAATCACGAACAAAAGAAGAAGAAAAAAGAGATAGTATCCCCTTTTGAGTCATGACTGGTTCAATCAACTTCGATTCTTTTCTTCTACTCTTTGTAATTTTATCCGTAAAATGTTACTCTCATGCATAAAGTTTCAAAACTTTCACGTTCTCAAGCAACTCTGTGTGATTGATTTTTGATTGAAGAGAAAGAATAAAGCATTGCATTGATTTTACAAACATGTGGAACTACATGATTTTACAAACAACGTGATTTTATAAAAACAACGTGATTTTACAAATCGATTTTGAGAACAACATGACATGTAAAACCACACTTAGCAAAATATAAAAACGAAACAATTAAATAACCACTTCTAAGTTTTTTTTCCTCATAACACATAAACAGTCAAAAAATACAGTAAATGATATATTTTTATTTAATGTTATTTTTAAAAAAATATCAAATAGACGAGCAAGTATTAAAATATTATTGAGTAAATATTTCATTCACTTTTTAACTATTATTTTAAAAGATTAATTATATTCCATATATCATCATCGAAATAAACTCATAAATTGTTTATGAATTCGAATGGTACCCAACAACTGTTATTGTGTTTGACTTAGTGATTCATTATTTTAAAATAAAATATATATAGAATAATTAATAATGAAAATTTATAAATAGTATTACATCATTTTATTTTTCATTTAATATATTATTTTTTTATTAATTATTCTTATATAATCTGAGTAAATAATAATTTTAAAATATTTTATATTAAAATTCACAAAGTTTGTTAAAAGCTAAAAACTAACATGATAAACTATTCTTAGCTAGGATTAATAGACTTAGGGTAGTTAAGTAAATTTTTACTATGTATTAAATAATACTATGGTTAGATTATGTATTAGTTAATACTCAATTAGCACTATAATTGTGTATTAGCTAATACATATGTATTAGTTAATACATACAATTATTTCTAATAAAACATTATATTAATTAATACATGTATTAATTAATACTAATACATGTATTAATTAATACTAATACATGGTTAACTATTCTATTCGTGGATTTCCCTTGACTATCAAATATCAAGAGTTTCAAAATGTATGAGGGAGGATTCGTTAGCATATGAAAAGCCTCATACAGATTAACAACTTCATTAGCCAAAGCATCTACCACCCTATTTGCTTCCCGGAACACGTGTCTGATTTTGAATTTGTTAAAATTCAAAATAAGCTTCATGCAATCCAAAATAAGAGGCATTAGTGGCCTATCTACATCTGGATCCTCAATTATCAAGTTAATTGCTTCCTGGGCGTCAGCTTCGACGTGCAGATCCTGCACGCCCAAATTCGTTGTCATGGTTAGACCGTCTCTTATAGCTCACAGTTCCGCCACCAGACTATTGGTGATTCTTATATGCCTTTGGAATCCTTTTAGTCAGCCTCCCTATTCATTTCACATTACCCCTGCTCCTCATGTCGGGCCTGGATTCCCCTTTGTTGAGACATCCGTGTTAAGTTTAACCCATCCATGTTCCGGAGGCGTCAACCCACCTGAATGGTCTTGCTTCTCTGATGAATATATTTCATTTTGAAGTTGTCTGAGATGTCCTTTGTCTGAATCATACTTAAAGTAGAGACATCAACTAAAATAGGAGGATTATTGAAAACATATGAATTTCAGTTATTCTAGAGGAGCCAAATTGTCGCTGGAAAGATAAATCTCCATTCAATTCCTTTTTCATGAAGATGTTTGAACCTGCAATTCAACTGAAGCCAAGATAAGATATTAGACAAATAGAAGTCATTTAAATCGTAAGGAATACCAATATCATTCCAAACTTTCCTCGCAACCACGCAATCCCAAAGAATATGGATAGTAATTTCCTCATGGATACTTCAAACCCTGCAAATAGAGTTAATGTTCATTCCCCTCTTGTGAAGTAACTGAGATGTGGAAAGCCTATTATGATTACACAACAATAAGAAGGTTTTTATGCGCGGGATGGTATCACACTTCCATATCCATTCCCAATTTCCTGGAAGCAAGTTTAAATACTTGATTCTATCCCGCTTAATGAAAGAATGGACAGAAGACACTGACGGAATACCTTTCGGGTCTCCCATCCAAACTAACTTAACCTGAAAAACAACTGAAGCGCCTCTAGGAATTGCCCAAATTTTTTCTTTAACTCCATCAGGGAGATGAAAAGAAATCTCAGAGAAATCCCACTCCCCCGATTCCCGCATTAAATCTTTTATACATAGATTTTCCTCATTGCGACTCAGGGGGTCACTAATGATCGATCTAAGTTTATTTTGACCCAGCCACGAGTCAGACCAAACATTGATGTTATTTCCCTCGCCAATGATCCAACCCCTAACTTTGTCAACGATTTGACTTCCCTGAGCCAACGCTTTCCAATTCATGGATCTCCCTCTGGTGAGTTGCCGATTTGGATTCAAATATTTGAACTTCAGAATATTAGCCCAAGGGCTAGTATTATTCTGACATATCCATGAGAAATTTACAAGTAAAGCTAAGCTTCTTTCTCTGGTAATAAGAATATTCAAACCTTCAAACTCTTTTGGGAGCGTAACTGAATTCCACTTTAAAGCATGAAACTTCCTTTTATCCTCTATAGATCCCCACAAGAAATCTCTGTTTAACTTGTCCAACCTCTTTCAAATCCCAATCAGAAGAGTTGTGCATTGCATTATATAAGATGGGATAGTGTTCATAACTGAATTTATGGGGACATTTCTGCCGGCCATAGATAACAATTTAGATCTCCAACCTGAAAGCTTATTCCTGATTCTGTCCAAAATGAAATTAAAAGAGCTTACCTTTTTGTTCGACAAGTTCATTGGAAAACCCAAATAAGAATCCAGTTTTTCCACTTTTCTTAAACTCAACATTCTAGACAGATCTAACGCCAAAGCATCATCCAAATTTTTTGAAAAAATAACTTGCATTTTTTCAAAATTAACCTTTTGACCTGAGATAGAACAAAAATTATCCAGAATTCTTTTCATAGTCTCACAATTCTGAACTGACGCAGTGCCCAGAAAAATCAAATCATCTGCAAAAAGAAGGTTAGATAAAGCAACTGATCCCCTACCCAACTTTATAGGGATCTACTTACCCTTTGTAGTTTCCTCCTCAATGAGGAAGCTAAGGTATTCCATGCACAAGATGAATAGATAAGGAGGCCCCGTGATGGAGAAAATTTCTCCAATTTACCCCCATTCACAAGAATCGAAACATTGGTAAAATAGACACAATCCATGATAACTTTTTTCAAAGAGACAGGAAATTTAAAGTGAACCAAAGTTTTATAGATAAAATCCCATTCAAGTTTGTCGTAAGCTTTTTCCAAGCCCAGTTTTAAAACCATCAACGCAGACTTTCCTTTTTTTATTCTTAAGAGACTCTAGAATTTCTCTAAGAATAACCACATTATCAACCGCTCTTCTACCAGGGATAAAACTCCCTTGAAAGGGAGAAATGAGATGCTCCATGAGGTGTCTCATCCTATTGACTATCACTTTGGAAACCATTTTATAGACCGTGTTGCAAAGACTGATAGGACAGAACTGGCAAACCAAGTAGGGGTTGTTAAACTTGGGGATCAAACAGATAAAAGTGTCGTTGAGACCGTTTGGAATCTGTTTCCCCTTAAAAATGCTGGAGATGGTGTTATGTACTGAACTTCCCACAACCTCCTTTTTTTTTTTGGTAAAAAATAGGGTGCAAACCATCCGGTCCCGGAGCTTTGAATGAGCTAAGAGAGTCAATGGCCTTTTTAACTTCCCTAATAGAGACAAACTGCTCCAAAGATCTTATCATATGGGGCGAGAAAACATTGACTTGGTTGAGCGACCAGTCATACAAAAGAGGAACCTGAATTTTCTCTGAGGAAAAAAGATTAGAAAAGAAGTCTTGAAATTCAAATTTGATCAGAAACCCAAGACCCCTCCCTATCTTTAATCCTACAAATTTTTGATTGATTTCTCCTAATGATGGTGTTGGCATGATAATATTTGGTATTTCTATCCCCATCCGAAATCCATTTCGTTCTAGAGTTCATAGCCCAAAATTTTTCTTCCTTTTGCAAAATATCAAGATAATCATTTTTTAAAACCTCTTCTCGCTCAATGAAGAGTGGATTGGGGTTTTGACCAATATTCTTTTGAATTTCCTCAAGCTGAGCAATAATATTTTTATTTCGTATGAAAATGTTTCCAAAAGTGTGCTTGTTCCACTCTCTTGCCCTATCAGGGAAAATAGAGGTAGCAAACCCATGATTGTTCCATGCATACGACCAAGTCTGATTCACCAAGTTTCCAAAATCTGGATGGTCTAGCCACATAGTTTCAATTCTAAAAGGTCTCTGAGAAGGCACTAAATTTCTACCCGAGAGGGACAAAAGAATAGGGTAGTAGTGATCAGACTTAGTTCTAGGCAAGTGAACAACTTTGGCTTCAGGAAATTTAATGAACCAATCTAGATTGGCCACAACCCTATCCAGTCTTTGCTGGACATAATGACCTCATTTACACATCTTAGCCCAAGTAAACCTCGAACCAGAAAACCCCAAATCTGCTAGGGAGCAATAATCCAACATGTTTTAGAAATTATTAACCTTATTCAAGTTAATTGTTTTCCCACCCTTCTTATCTAAGTGATTGGAAATGTCATTAAAATCTCCAATAACAACCCAAGGCAAATTCATAGTAT
The DNA here is from genome assembly GCA_946814005.1 of Chamaenerion angustifolium. Classification (NCBI taxonomy): domain Eukaryota; kingdom Viridiplantae; phylum Streptophyta; class Magnoliopsida; order Myrtales; family Onagraceae; genus Chamaenerion; species Chamaenerion angustifolium. Next base: position 29,230,813 of record OX328267.1, on the reverse strand, counting down.
CAACTACCTTTTTTCAAATTCTGCCAGAGCACTAATCTTTCAGCAAAGTCCACACTTGCATAAATGACAGACAATACCCAATAGAAATTAGATAGAGGTACCTTAATGATCACATGAATTTCTTGATTCGATGTTCCTAGAATTTGAAGATCCATATAAATTCAGTTCCACATGAGAAGAATCCCCCCACTCAGACCCCTAGCATCCACCTCTTTAAATTGGTCATAGTTAAGCTTTTTTGCTTGCGCAATAAGTTTTTCTCCATTGAGCATAGTCTCAGTAAGAATAACTAGCTCCAACTTGAATATGCGAATATAGTCGTTAACACAGTTTATTGCTAGATTACTACCTAGCCCTCTACAATTCCAAATGAAAATATTCATATTCAGCTTCACAAGTTCTGACGGGAGATTAACACTAACCCTCGTACTCCTAGCATCCCTAGAGTTTATATTAGTTGTATTAAACATGGAAACAATTTGGTAAAAGATGAACAAAGATAGGAGAAATTACTGCCCTCTTTCCTGAGATGGAACTACCGACGAATTACAGACACGAGAAGGCGATCACTCCTTTTCCTTTCCCGATTATCTTCGTGCACTTCCATCTCCATCCTTCTTGATCTTTGGATATTTAGCCTTTGCTTTCCCAGACTTTGCCTCTTCGACTGGCCTTGGGTTTTATTTTCTCCTGACTTGTCCAATTTCACCGTACCTTGGTTTGTACATTGAATCTCCGTTCGAGTCATTTCCCCCAAAGAATGAACTGAATCTTCATCCATAGTCACCTCTTCTTCCCCAATGTGAGAATTTCTAGTCTAATCAAAACAAACTCACACTTTCTCAATCTTGCATTACAAAAAAAAAAAAAAACTTATTGTCTGGCCACCTGGGTATCCAAATCTAGAAACTGAGAACACGATGGTGATGATGTCTTTTCCCTAATTCCTGATGGGTTACGAATATTGAATTGAGCTATGTTTAACATTTGGCCCAATAACACTTCATACTGAATTTATTAGAAAGCCCAATATAGTTTGGGCGTCACCCTGAGCTGATGGATCCTAAAGGCGTCGCCTTTAGGCATGCGCCAAAGAGGGAAAAAAACTCTTATTAAGTGTCTGACACTGCATCCACTGACCACCTCAGTTGGTGCGCCTGCACACCTATGAATTAGGCCGGTTGCTTTTAGCACGCCTAGGATTAAACAAAGCAAAATGATAGTCTATAGTGGAGTAGCCACTACATAAGAATATTCTCTAAATTAACCCTGGTTGGCTCGCCTTAGAGACAGCTCAGATAACTAGGTATGATCTGACTCTACTATGGTTACAAGTATGGAATGTTATAAATAGTTCATTATCATCATCAGACTAGGGTAAGGATTCTTTGATACTAGATCATTTTATACTATCTGAGTATTTCATACAAATGAACCTCCGACTTACTTTGTCATCGGAAGGGAAACAATGGGAACACCTCGGGCTTTCCTTCGTGCAGGTCAACGGAGCAAACGCTAGGAAGGAGAATCCGGTTTATGTGATCCAACACATTGGCGCCGTCTGTGGGAATCTTTGAAAAAAATTCAGCCATGGTTCCACCTGCAACATGAGCAAAGACTATTCATGAAGGCAACGACGATTCGCTCCAAAACATGCAACAACACTTGGGACAAACATCATACATACCGGTTCAAATGGTGTCGCCCCAATCTATTCCGGAAGCACCCGCTCCTGGGGAACAAGCGGTTCCCGATGAACAAAGATATGATCATGATACGCCAAGACCCGCACAGTCTCGCATAGACTCTTCTATGGTAAGGGCGCCGCCTCCTCGGGTAGAGGTAGCTCCGGAGATCATATTGACACCAGCGTTCATGGCTACCCTTGAAGAGCTTTTGGATAGGAGAGAACAAAGAGAGGCCGCCCGAGCAGCCCAGAGGGCAAATGCTTAGGAAGGACACGAAGCTACGTCCCGACCATGAGACTTGCCAAGGAACCCGCCGCAAGCGCCTTTTCCTACAAGTGCCACCACGACGGGCACAGTTTTGACAACGACTCCTTCCCCTGGTATATTAACCAAGGAGGATGTCAAAGAGATTACCACGCAAACATTAAAGGATCAAAAACGTCGAACCATCCCCCATCTACAAGATAGGTTTACGCATCCAATCACTCCATAAATACTGTCGACAACATTGCCGACTCACGTACAACCGACTTTTCGAATAGATACCTATAATGGTGATAGTGATTCTGTTTTCCATATACAAAGACAAGAAAACTCTTTGTTGGGGAGAACAAGTGACAAAACACATCTTGCACTTCTTTTTCCCGCTACCTTGGGAGATGTCCCTGCGCATTGGTTTTTCAATCTCCCTAAAGCATCAATAAGATCATGGGGAGAATTGAAGGAAACATTCATCATACAATACATGGGAGGGTGTCGACTCCTGAAAAGCGTGGGAACTCTTGATCACCTAAGGTAAAAGGGAGAAGAAAGTTTGAGCGACTTCCATTCTAGATTCAATAAGGAACTAGCTGGAATCGATCAAGCCATTACTGAAGGGGAGACCATTCACACTTTTATACGAGGATTGGGACCAAGGGGTTCGACTTTGTATGATAGCCTTAGTGTTATACCGGTCACTACCGTATAATAAATGGCGGAACGAGTCAAGTCTTACGTAGACTTGGAAATTGCAAGAGAAAGAAGGAAGGCTAACAAGGAAGTATTTAAAAAAGATACTTTAGATGGGAAAAGAACGGAGCAGCGTCCCTCTAAATCTGGACAGGACGATAGGAGACAGGATGGTAGGCGTCGCCAATTTGGACCTCGCCCTCAAAGAGAAGTTTTCCAAAACTTCACACCCTTAAATAGGGAGATTTCCATTGTCTTGACAGAGATGGAAAAGAAGAATTGGGCAACGCCCCCACCACCACGGAAACCCGACATAGTTATGGGAAGCAATCCTAACCAATATTGCTAATATCATCGTTGTAAGGGACACCATACAGATGACTGTCATATCCTGATAAGGGATATTGAGAGGTTGATCCAACAGGGACATTTGAAAAACTTTTTGGCCCGACGCCAGAGGAGTAGGAGTCCAAGGCGGGCGTCTCCTAAAAATGTTCAAACATGAGTTGGACCTAGCAGTCAAGAGGACTTGAATATGATAAGTGGAGGTTTCACCTCAGGAGGAGAAACATGTGTTGCTAGGGAGGTGTACGCCTATCAAATGGCAGGAACCTCCAAGCTAGGAAAGCGTCCGAGAGAAGAGGAGGAAGTGATTATTTCCTTTTCAGAAAAAGAAATGGGACATGTCACTTCCCCACATGATGACGCCCTGGTGATTACAATGGGAGTCGACAGGTTCAACATGAAAAGGGTACTGGTGGACTCAGGAAGTTCAACAAATATTTTGTTTTTGGATGCTTATAAAAGAATGGGACGGAAGGAAAAAGACTTGAAAATGGTCAATTTTACGTTTATGGGATTCGCCTCGCATACTACCTACCCAGTAGGGGCTGTGACTCTTCCCGTGAGCCTGGGCGAATGATGGAAAGCGCTGAATTTGGAGGTCACCTTCATTGTAGTGGATGCGCCTGCGTCATACAATGCAATTTTAGGACGATCAACTTTAAATCCAAACAAAATGGTGCATTCCAACGTATCACCAACTGTTGAAATTTCCAACGCCTCATGGCGTAGGAGTAGTTAAAGGGGATCAACCAGTGACACGTAGTTGTTATGTCCAGGCTACGCGTCGTCATATCAAAAAGAAGGAATCTTTAATGATTCAAACTGAGGAGGATCCCAGGGAGGATGCGCTTTCACCAAGTGCGTCTGAACCCAGCGAAATGTGCTTTTGGAGTTCAGTCAGGCAAGTTTCTGGGATACATGGTCAACCAAAGAGGAATAGAAGTCAATCCCGAAAAGTTGGAGGCGATTGAGGTTATGAGGAGCCCCACCTGCCACAAAGAAGTGCAAAGCTTGAATGGAAGGCTAGCGACGCTAAGTCGTTTTCTAGCAAAGGCAGGGGATAAGTCACTCCTTTTCTTCCAGGTTTTAAGGGCTTATAAGAAATTCGAATGGACTTCTGAATGCGAGCAGACTTTTCAAGATTTAAAGAAACATCTCAAGACACTACCACCCTTGACAAAGCCATCCAAAGGCGACACACTTTCTTTATATTTAAGTATCACACCGGTTGCTGTAAGTTTGGGGTTTGTAAAAGAAATAGGAAAAGGTCAAGTGCCTGTGTATTATGTATCCAAAGTACTCGCCAAATCTGAAATGAATTATCTGGAGGTTGAGAAGTATCTTTATGCGTTGGTAGTGTCTGCAAGGAAGCTACACCCTTGTTTTCATGAACATGAAATTACAGTTTTAACAAACCAACCGTTAAAACATTTCCTGTAAAAGCCATACGCTTCTGGGAGAATGGTAAAATGGGTCATTGAATTGAGCGAATTTCTAGTCAAGTTTGCTCCTAGAAACGCCATCAAAAGACAGACATTGGCGGATTTCATTGTAGAATCCACATGCCCTCAGCCAGCGACGCCTAAAGAAAAAGAAAAGGAAGAAAACCCTTGGATACTTCATACGATGGATCCTCATTAGTCGAAGGCTCGGGGGCAGGACTGGTGTTGACGCCACCAGATGGGGGAACACCATTAAGGTATGCTTTAGTGCTCACTTTTAAGGTTACCAATAATTAGGCGGAATATGAAGCGCTTGTTACAGGGCTAAAAGGTTTAGGTGTTGCTTCTCTACATATATACTGCGACTCACAATTGGTGGTAAACCAAATTAAAGGAGAGTATATGGCGAAAGATGAAAAAATGAAGTTATATTGGAAGGAGGCTATGACGTTAGTAGCAGGATTCAAACAATTTCACATAGAAGCTATTCCCCGAGAAGCGAATCATGAAGCTGATGCCTTAAGTAAATATGATTGGCAAGCGACGCCTGAAAAAGTGCATTTCCTAGAAATTAATCATGGGAGTGCAAATATAATATGCGCAAATATAAATATAACTGTGGATTGGGCGACACCTATTCAAGTATATTTGGAATCAGGAGAACTCCCTACAGATGAACCCAATGCTAAGAAGATTATTCGATTAGACCCTAGCTTTCGAATCATCGATGGTTTACTCTATAAGAAGGTCTTTTCGACGCCCTATCTTAGATGTGTCGCTCATACGGAAACGACTACCATTCTAAGGGAGGTACATGAAGGTTATGCAGCTTGTCATGAAGGTGCGATGTTAATTGTGAGAAAAATCCTAAACCAAGGATATTATTGGCCTACAATGAATCAAGAGGCGACGACTTTGGTTATAAAATGTGAATCATGTCAAAAGTATAGTCCGAAAATAGTGCGTCCACCAGCAAATTTCACTAGTGTATGTGCAGCTTGGCCGTTTGCTTAGTGGGGAATTGACTTGGTAGGTCATTTACCAAGGTCTAAGCAACACACATATATAATAGTGACAGTTGATTATTTTTCAAAGTGGATTGAAGCAAATGCGTTGACATCAACTACTGAGTTTCAAGTCATCAAGTTCATTAAATCGAGAATTGTTTCTCGATATGGAATCCCAAACGTTTTGATTAGTGACAATGACCCACAATTCGCTGGAAAATAATTAAAATGGTTTTGTGAAAAGTTGAAAATTGACCATAGACATGCTTCAGTTAGACATGCGCAAGCCAATGGACAAGTGGAGACGGCGAATAAAACAGTGTTGAATGGTCTAAAGAAAAGACTAGACGCCTTGGGAGGAAAGTAGACAGAAGAATTAGAAAACGTCTTATGGGTGTTGCGAACAACCCAAAGAAAGCGACTGGAGAAACACCTTTTGGATTGGTGTATGGGTCTGAGGTTGTTGCTCCAACAGAGATAGTAGTCGAATCCCACAGGGTAAAACATTATGATGCCTTGAATAATGAGAACCAAAGGCGTTTGGAATTGGATATGGTGGATGAAAAGCGATAGGCCTCTGAAGAAATTCAAGGGCGGATGCGTTTAGCTACGATGAGATATTATAATGGGCGAGTATCCTCTCGCCAATTTTTTGTGGGGGAGAGGGTATGGCGAAGACATGAATTCTCACATCAAGATAGAGTAAATAAGTTGTCTCCAAAATGGGAAGAACCTTACAAGGTTATTGCCATTCCTCACCCAAATGCATATGTGTTGGAGGATCATGAAGGGAAAGTATTGAAGAATACTTTTAATGCAGAGCATTTGAAAAAACAATTATGCTTAAAAAATGGTGTATGGTGTATGAATGTGTATTATGGGTGAAGTGATTGTATATCAATACTTATTGGCGATTGCTTAAGTTTGAATTAATACTTATTAGCGATTGCTTGAGTTTGATTAATTGAATAATATGGTGATGGTGTTGATTACAATTATTTAGGGCGACTTGTTTGTTGAGATTATGAACAAAAAATATAATATCCATACTCAGTAGAAATAAAGCTAAGTATGAAATAGTTATTAAACAAGGAAATGGGAAAATTCATAATTATGAATAACAACGGCGAGGCGTTGTAATCAGTTATTACAAACCCAAAAAAGACTAAAAGCATAAAAAGAAAAATCTAGGAACTTGGCGGGGCCGGTTGGCTTGAAGGAGCGTCGACATCAGATGCTACTTCAGAAGTTGGTGCAGCAGGTTCTGGGGCAAGAGGCGCTTCTGTAATTGGGACGGATTCTTCAGAGGAAGTGTTTCATCTTCAGGCTCCTCTTCCTCAGCTCCCTTCAACGCCTCAGTTTCTTCATAAGCTTTAAGGGCGAGATAACTCTTCAGAAAATCCAACTTTTCCAGAGGAAAGTTGGGGTCGGCCTTGTGGATATTCTTGGTCGCCTTCTTGAAGATGGTTATCACTCCTGTGCGATTCCATTCAGCAGAAGCTTGGACGAATTATGGGCTGGTACGAAAGGACTCCACTGCCTCCTCTAATCGGTTAGGGAGTTCAGTTTTTAGGAATTCGACCTCTTGGGCTGATTGCGTCGCCTCCTTCAAGGCTTGCTCTGTTTCTCTTTTGGCGTCCTTGGCCTCTTTTTGAGCCATCTTGGCTTCCTTGGCCAACTCCTGGGAGGTCGATGCCTCATTCTTGAAATGGGCGAGTTCCTTTTGAACTTTTTGGAGAGTTATGGCAAGGGCGTTCTCTCTTTTTTGAGCCTCCCGCAGATTGGTGGCGAGTTGTTCCTTTTGGACAAGCTCAACCTCCAGTTCTTTGTGAGCTGCTTTAGAAATGGCGAGTCGTCGATGCAGCTTCTCCAACTCAAACTCCGCATTTTCATGCTTGCGGATGACTAAGATGTTGTGCTTCCTCTCTTCGGTTAAACCCAAGAGAGTGGCGCCCATATTCAGATGAGCAGGGATAATCTGAAAGATTGTAAAAAAGTTAGAAACAAATACAAGTATGAAAAGAAGGAAAGATAGAAAAAGTGTATACCTGACTCATTATCAAATAAATGGATTGGCGAACCAGTCCCTCCACAACTTTCGGTTTCCAGACTTAAGGGCCCCCTATCAACAGGGGGCATGCGCCTGAAAGCAGGTGAAGACCCAGGTTGGGGTCTTGGCAAGAGTTGCCAGCTACTAAGGGTACTCCCTTTAGTTTGGTGCAGGGCTCCCATGGTTCTTGAGGATTGGTCGAATCTACATTCAACAGCAGCTCTCGCCTCAGGTCGAAGGGAGGACCCGTGTAAGGGGGAGGGCCTTCATAGCGTTGGCGAACCAACGTTGAAGAAGGACGAGGTGGTGCATCCTCGACATTAGGAAGATTGTCGACCAAGATCACTTCTTGGGACTCAAATGGAGGAGTCTGCATGGGAGTGGGTGTCCTGGATTTTGAGGCTTCAGCAGGCGTCGCTCCTGTCGGATCAAAGGAAGGGTCAAATGCTCCCTTCTTAAGGACGCCATTATGATATTCGGTGTAGGTCCACATGATACCGCCATAGGCCAAGACGGGGGGACCCCACTTTTTAGTGAATAACACATTATTCTTATTACTAATGACGTTGTTATTAACCAGTGGGACTTAGGAATCGTGCCTTTGAAAGCTACGACTACTTCGTTGGTGGCGTCGTTGAAGAGTTTGGCTGGGGCCTTAAGAGGATCCAGGGATTCCTCCATAGGCTTCGCCTTTTTCTGCCCTTTGAAGGAGTGATGACCCTTGCGTTTCTTGGAACCTTCAAGGGAATCGCCTTTGGGTTCCTTTGCCTTTTTCTCTTTGGTCTTCTTCTCCTTCGACGCCTTTTTCTGAATAGGCGCTACAAGGTGAGATAACAGGGCAAAATCCTTGTCTGCAAGAAAAATGAAAAGAAAAGGTTATTTACCGGAATAAAGGGTAGAAGGTGACGATCTACAAGAGACTCGCCAGTTTCCTCTAAGTCAGACTCACTGATCTCTTTGGAGATTATCTGCGCGCGCCCAGCTTGATGATCTAAATAGATGGTCCCGAAGGCGTTCATATCAGCTGAGGACAGTTCCTCGACGCCTGAGAGAGGATCTTTGCTAGCCTTGGACGACACCAGACACCAAGGAACACCTCCTTGAAAAACGAAATAGGCGCTCTTCCAATTTTAATTATGGGTCCGAAAACCAGTGACTAATGTCCAATCTTTGAAAGGAGGACCCAATCGGGATGTAAAAAGGCGCACGCCAAAATGATTGGTGTCCGGACGATAAAACAACGAAAAATATTTAAAGAATACTCCCACCCACAACAATAACAGAGGACGTGGAAGCCTATCCAAGTGTGAAGACCATTTGGAGAAAGTTGGGTGGGAGAAATGCCATAATGGCGACACAGTTCGACTAAAGGCCTCGCCTGCCTTAGGATGACATATGGGGTGAGGATTCTCAGGATCCGCATTATCGGGGAGAGGATACCTTGAGGCATGAGCGTCGCTCATGTCAGCCTCAGCCACCGACTGTTCGAAAGTTGAGGGGGAAATGGTGTTGGGTTTAAGATCAGCAATAGGCATAGGGAGGAAGATGTGATTACTGATGTCGGAGTCGGAAGTCATTCTTCTATATGAGTGAATGACGCGGAGATGATGAGCGTTAAGAGCGAAGGGAAAGCACCGAGCAATGATGAAAGACAATCAGAGTTTTGACCGGAAACCTAGAGAGAAGGCATATGATTTTTTAGAGAGAGAAAGCTCTGGAAATTGAAAGAAGAAGTAAAAGTGATAAATGAAGGAGTGTGGGGATATTTATAGAGCCCCCTTGAGAATTCAAACGGTTTTGTAGGGGGAAATTATGATTATACCCCCTAAAGTAAAGAAATCGAACGGTTACATAGGATGAAATTACGATTTTGCCCTCCAATCAAAAAGTGGCTCTTCAGTTTCCAAAGATTCTAGAAGATCCCGCCTAAAAATTTAAATTTGAAATTTGAATTTTGGCAGGACATGGTAGGAACACGCATGACTGACGCGTGGAAGACAGTTACAAGGAAAGGAATGAGTAAGGCGACGCCTTGATAATGATAACTTATACAAGAAAGATTGATTAAGGCGTCGCCCTAGAAAAGAAGAATCGCCTTCAAAGGAGGAAACGACTTGTAAAAAAGACTATAATCCTCAAAAAGCGTCACTCATTTAAGGCTTCGGGTGCAGATGATGGGTTATGAATATTGGACTGAGCTATGTTTAACGTTTGACCCAATAACACTTCAACTGGATTTATTAGAAAGCCCAATATAGTTTGGGTGTCGCCCTGAGTTGATGGATCCTAAAGGCGTCGCCTTTAGGCATGCACCAAAGATGGAAAAAACTTTGATTAAGTGTCTGACACCGCATCCACTGACTACCTCAGTTGGTGCGCTTGCACATCTATGAATTAGGTCGGTTACTTTTAGCACGCCTAGGATTAAACAAATCAAAAAGATATTCTACAGTAGAGTAGCTATTATAGAAGAATATTATCAAGGTTCTCATCACCAGAATTGAGTATGTCTTATATGTTACACCTCGCTCAGAGGAAGTGACAATCAGAGTCAAACTAATCCACACCACCAGACCACATTCGATCACCTAAAAAGGGAAGATTGTTTTACAAAGTAAAGGAGATAAGAAAAACAACTCCAAATTGAGCCACGGTTAGAGACAGCTCAGATAACTAGGGTATGATCTGACTCTACTATGGTTACATGTATGGAATGTTATAAATAATTCATTATCATCATCAGACCAGTGTAAGGATTCTCTGATACTAGATCATTTTATACTATCTGAGTATTTCATACAATTGAACCTCCGACTTACTTTGTTATCGAATGGGAAACAACGGAAACACCTCAAGATTTTCTTTTGTGCAGGTCAACAGAGCAAACACTAGAAAGGAAAATTCGGTTGATGTGATCCAACTATTCCTCGAAGAAATTCCATGCATTTCCTGGATTTCCCTTTCAAGAAGGTAACTAGACGAAAATGACTGGATTCCAGCTGAGAGTTTGGAGGCAATTCATGGTTTTAAATATCCAGCGCATTTTAGCAGATAAGGAAGAGGGCCATAGCACAGCAACTCCATGAGAGCATGACCATGACCTGCAGAAGCTTTTTAACAGAATGTGATTATTATAATATTTGTTTGGGTGCTTCAAGATAAAAAAATCGGAATTGGAACCGAAAGCCAACAAAGACAGAGACAATCCAAGCACGTGACCTGACCCTTCAATTTCACTTTACCGTCGCTGCAAAAGGTTCTGTTGTTTTGCGGCTTTTGCCTCTAGCCAGTGCCAGACAACAATCATCTTCTCTCTCTCTCCTCTTCTCTGAACAAGGACCAATATCCCACACATCCTTCCCCTTCAATCATATCACCCAAATTTTAAGAACAGAAAATTGCACTTATTTTTTTATTTAAAAAACATAGAAACTTTCAGCAATTAAAAGGTGAAAATAATTAAATTTGTGAAGAATGCGAATATGTGGTAGTTTCGTGTCAAATAGTCTATCTTGAAACTTCAAAGTCTCAATTTACACAGCAGCTGGTACCGTTTTTTAAAAGCAATTTTGCTTTACCGGGCTTTTTGCTTCGCCCATCAGTGACCGTGTTGAATTTTGGCAGTTTCTTCTGGCTCCATTCGTATGATTGGTCCTATCCGTCCCATCTCAGTGAAGTGAACGTGAATGGTGTTTCTTACTTTGCCTCAGTTCATACATTCACCCTTCCATCCTTGCTCCAGAAGAGATAACACAGAGGTAATGGTGGTGGCGAGTACTGCGGCAGAATCACTCGAGGAAGAAGAGACCAGAGCTAGAAGCAGCCAGCAAGAAGCTCACATGGAACTTGTGGAGATCCTCTAAACCATCTAGGAAAGATTCTAACCTTTCCCAGATCTCTAGGATCTCAGAGATTGAGAATCGAATGTTTTCTTGTTGCTTGTGAAAAATAAAAAGCTTTCGCCTTTATCCTCTCCCGATACTCAGTGTCTGTTTCTTGGCAAGGCATTGTATGCAGTGGTGGTTTTGGCAACCGTGTCTTTGATTCCATCGAGTTTCATTTGGAGGCTTGTGCTTATTGAGGTTCCTTTGCGGAGTTTAAACCGAATAAGGCAGTAATAGTAATGGATGGAGTAAGGCATTGAAAATGGCTAATGGTTGTGTCGGTTGCTGAATAGTTGGGAAGAGTATGGAGATAAAGAGTCGTTTGAATTGGGGATTAA